>JADLZN010009062.1:0-85049 GCA_018155175.1 Sinocyclocheilus anophthalmus
TTCGACCAATTGGAGCTCGGGGTGTTGCAATGTTTCTCCTTCCAATACATAAATCAACAAGTTATCTTATCAATCACAGACCGGCGTTTCTGTTCTCCCGCTCTGGGAGAGTATGATTTGTACATGAGGTGCTATCACTAGGATATGATACATTTGACGAATTGACTGGGATAAACGTTTCAGACATTAACATCAAACGCATCCAACCAGCCTGAATAGTACCCCTTAACTCTTCAATAGTTATTACCAATACTACACCATAAATAGATTAAAACATGATGGTTAAAAAAACAAAGGTGGGTTAGATACAAATCTGGAGTTATGCATAGCATTATTAGCTGTCACCAGCCTTTTAGTGTGTCATTCGTGCATGAAATCGTTTCCGGGCCCTTTCTGGAATGTATGAAGACCAGAGTTAAATGTCTGTACGGAATTTTATCTCTCCGGTTCTTGTCGTAAATTGGGGGAAGTCATTTTCGATGATTTTGGACGTGTTACACTCTCGGTGTGATAGTCCATGACTTAAAGGTCATCTCTTTTGACCATTCTTCTGGATAACGTTTCCCAAATTTTACAATCTTCCTTGGACTTGTCAATGTGTTCTTTAATGTGTTATTTATGAAACTGTCTGTGACAGTTCTTAGTTTTAGGCTTGCTTGCAGCCGTAGAGGCTGTGGGTCTGTTTATTACAGAGCCCGTTGTCTGTGCCTCAGTGGAATTTTGTGACTCCTCGTGCCTCACTGACACTTGGTCGGTTTTGACCAAATCTTAGATTGTCTGATTCGGTCTGATATCCTACACGCGACTTATTTTGTCTCGTTGGACAAATTAAAACGTTTTTCTGCAGTTCAATTCTTTTTTAAAGAACAACTCGAGTTTTATATTCAAACAGTACGTCTTCCGTGCTAACATACATAACCAAAATAACACAACAGATTCATTTTCTTTTGTCTTTTATCTATTTTTCCGGATAAAAACAGACAAAGTTCATAATATTATCTTGGTATCATTAATTTTTCAGTCATCTTGCCCGCATTCTCCACCCTTTGTCATAATTTACGTTATTTTGGAAGGGAATTAATCATTATTAATTCTTCAGGTTTTATTTCTTAGCTCAGGTTGAAAAAGACTCCGATCTGAGATTCGTAGGTCCACCTGATCAACCTGACTTGACTTTCAATGTTTTTTTACTTTGTAATCAGCCTACTCGCCAGCGAGAAGGTGATGTCATGTATAATTACCACTTGAATATTTAAATTTGATAGTTCCTCCAAAAGCCTGGCCACGGAGTGAAATACCATTTATTATTAATTGTGGCTCTTACACTAGTGAATTATTATGCGGTAGCTACTAGCTAAGGTAACAAGCAAAGGATCTTTTGGCAATAGAATTGCACAAAATTATACGACATCAGACAATGATTCTTTATAAATGAAAAAATAATTTATTTGCTATTCTAGATTACATAAACTTAAGTTAAAACACACAATACACACATAGTTTGAGAGGAAGGAAAGTCTGTTAACGGAGTTCTGAGTTTCGTAGTTCTACCTCGTTTTCACGAGTGATGGTAATTCACCTTAAGAATTCACAGAGCAGCGAATCTAAAATTTACCAGTTCAGCAGATCATAGAAATGTTGTTTAATTGCGTTCCGCTGGTTGACAGCTGAGGTGACTCCATGGTTGCTGCGGGCTTCCTGGAGGTCTTTGATGGAAACCCCGTCACTGACGCGTCGGTGACGTCAGGATGACGTCTTTTGGGAACCCCTCGTCGGTTTGTGATGACGCAGATTCCTTATTGGCAAGCAATCTGCTGAGAGTCCTTTGACTTTAAGTTCTTTGAAGATTTCAATGAAGTATCACTGAAGTGTTTGAGTTTTAGATGGCTGGTCGCTTTTGATGTAACGTGATCACGCGTAGCAGGTCTCTAACACAGCGACTAGCGAGAGCCGGAGAAGTTGCAAGCCAGCTAGCTAACCAAAAAACCCTTGGATTCTGTTCTGCATTCGGGTTTTGCTCTGTGTCATAAGTCCGTCCCCTGACGCTGGCTTCCAAAAGACTTCTAAAGGGGCGGAGTGTGCATACATTAACAAGAGCCCCCATTTAATAGAGGCCGAACCTATAATAATATATTGATACTTCCTATAAGTCTCTACAAAATGCAAATATTTACATACTATAAAGTCTACTGTCATGTCAACCTTCTGCTTTCTGGTTTTCATTCTTTCAATATAAACTTCACATATTGACACCAGTTTTTAATATCCTATCTCTAAAAAGTGGTAATTAAACCTGGTTAAGTGCAGAAAAACTCGATTCATGAAACACGTCAAGCATATATATATATATACAACAAACAACCTACTATTTGTAATTCTATGCTCTGATCATTTTATACTTTCAATTATTAGCAAACGATTGTCAAACGACATCTTGTCTCTTTCCTTGGAATGCGGGGGAAAAGTGTCGAGTTCTCCGGTCACTATCAGGTCAGCTCTGGGCATCTGCTGGAGAGTCTCCTGCGGGACAGGGAGCTATAAAATTGTCCTTTTTGTTGATCGGAGTTTAGTAATTTATGCGTCCACTGGTCATGAGGGTATTTTTATCTGCTCTTTGCAAGCCCGTAAAACGCTTTTAAGCATTGTGAAAGTACTGTCTTCTTTGGCATGTCTTGAGATATAGCCAAACAGTCCAGGGAATGCTTCACCTTACTTGATAGGGCATGAGTTTTACGACTACAGATGGCTGGAGAAACGAACCTCAACAACCTTCCATGGAATGTGCTGGTTTGATGTGTGTGTCTCCATCATGTAGGTGGGTCTGTTGTGAGACAGATCCTACAATATATACATTTATTTTTTCCTCTCATTCTTTCTTGTAGCAATTCCCTCTCAGTCACACACCTGACAGCTCATTATGCAGCTCATTATGCAGGCCTTTGTTTTCTCAGGTGTGAATCACAGCATTATTCATGATCATTCACGCCAGTATTTCGCAGACATTCCACAGACATCCAGCCCTGCCCGCTCACCAGGACCACCTGGACACTCAGTAGAGCACTTTAATGGACATCATTCAGCTCAAAGCATCCAACGACCTGCAATGGCAAAGAAAGAAACAGCGAGACTGCGACACAAGTGAACACCTGACACCCAGCCTGAACCACCAGGACCTGACCAGCATCATCCTCTCCTCGGCCCACACCCTCAAGGGCCTCAGACAGGTGGTAAATGAGCTGAAACTGCAAGTCACAGAATTCTGCAGAGAACTGACACCTGCTCAACGAGAGAAAGCACATAACGGATGCAAAGAACCTCACAGAATTGTGCGACAGAAGGAAATCACTAGTCTTCAGGAGGCTCTAACAGCTGCAGGACATCAAGCGCCGCTAGGAAAAGCCATCAGACAGGACTTGGAAAGAGAACTTTTCACACAAAGTCACTGTTAAAAACAACATATGTGGAACTAAACGAGAGAGACACCAGATCTAAGGCCTTACAAAGCCATCTGCATGCAGCCAGAGCTGAAGTCCAAACCATGACTCAGCAATTCTGTACAGTAAAGAGGTAGCTTAAACATTGCTCATAGGAAACTGAACATTCCTTGCCGACTTGCGGCATGTACTCATTTAAAAGACGCCTTCTGACATCACCCCACCAGCAGCTGGCAGCACCTGCCACTACTCCTTTCCCAAGCTTCGAAACGGGTGTTGGGGGCGAGAGCCCACTGTTCACACTCACCAGCCAGCAGCCCAGTGGGGTTGTTGGGAACCCTCCATAGAATCACTGCAACACACAACCGGTGACCCCACCGACCCCACAAGCTGGCCATAAGCAATACTCCTGGCAACCTAAATACTGTATAGATCCCTGAAGGACATCAAAGGAACTGATCCTTAAGCCTCACGCAGAGTGTAAACAAGCCATCATAAGGACTTCTCAACCCAGCGTCTGACATGACTGATCACTGCTGGATTCTGAACTTCACAACTCAGAATCCAAAGCGGGCACCAGAAGGCACCCAGCATTGCCACAATGCAAAACCCTTCTACAGAAAGCCCCTAGCCAGAAAAGGACAGAGCCATCACCATGGTAACAGACTCAGGTTCCAGACCAACCACTGGGAGAAGCCATGGAAAAGGGCATCCTCATCCTGCAAACACCACGGTATGTCCAACAGCAGTCCACCACAACATCCTCCTCAACACGGGTGCTGAACGGAGGCTACACCAGGACAGCTGGACACGCCTACTTCTGAGTTACAGGAGTTGCTGACACTAGCAAAAGAGCTCCTTGAACAACACTCAACTGAGGAGTACTGAGAAGGACAAACCTCTGACTCCTTGCCTGATGCAACACAGCATCAGACCCCTCCAAGGGAGGAGCATCCCTTGAAACCGGTCTACACCCCAGAAGCAGCCAGACAACGTTGGATGGAGCAACGGGCCCACATGCCCAAAAGCGAAACCTCTACCAACACAACTCAGACAAGCTCAAGTCTGTGCCACCACAAGAGCAAAGCAACACCGCAAACATCAGATTTCTAGTGACGTTCGGGCAAAACAGAGGGCTAACAAGAATCTGCTGCTCTCCTGCCATCATCACTAGGTCAGTCTGAAACTCTCTGCACACTACAAAATCTCCATAACAATTCCCTCCAATCCCTGGAACCACCTGCATTCTCACCAGTGAGAGTCTAACCCGGCTGTTCCACATCGCGGGTACCACGGATAGCCTACTGGCTAACAACATCGACAAACAACCATCTTACCCAGACCAACTCACTTCAGGATGACAGGTGACACAGCCTCAACACCTGCTGCACAAGCTCGAGGACCCTCACCTTGCTACAGCCTACATAACCACAGCACACCACCTGACAGCATCCACCTCGGCACCACAACCACTCCTGGAGGCAACAACAGCCAGAGAGCCACCACTGTCTCCCAGCCGTGAGTGGCAGGTGCGTGTCTGAATGTTCTGCACCTTTGACGTCGCTCGCTGTTGTCTATTGGATGGACAACAATGTTCAAAAGGGGGGATATTTGTAGCATCTGGACCAATCAGACACACAATGTATATTTTTGTGTTATACTTAACAAATTCTCTGTAACACCCCTCAGTTAACAAGCCATATGAGGGCCTATGGACCCTTCCCCCGAAATGTGTAACACCTCAGGAAGGCAGAACGCCTCTGGTTTCATGGCAACCAATGCTGATATCACTGGTTTTATTGCCAAAAGGAATGTGGGCAGAGAAACTCACAATTAATTTACACTTAGGAAAGACACACAATGCCCAAAAATGGACTATTCTCTAATTAATTCATAGAAAAACCTTTCTGTGAATGAACACACATATCCTTCAGGTCATTGTGTAGATATTGCTGTCTTGTAATTATCTTTTGTATTGTAGACTATTTTATGCAGGCTTCTGATAGAACCACTCATTCATTTAACCTACTTATACCATTTTGGTCTCTATGAATTCTTATTTGGATGATCTAATTGAGAGTGTATATTATATGTTGGTACATTGGCAATATATTAGTGTTCTAAGAATTTTTAGTAGTTTTTGCATCAACACCCAATCGAATTACATATGCGAAATACCATGCTTAGAGACAAAGGGTCGTAAAACTTCCCAGTAATTGCAACCTCCCACTTGGGATTTCAGCCTTTCTCATTGGACAAGCCCATCTTGAGAGGCGTGAATCTTCTCAGACCTTAAAGGCCTCACATCAGTGACCCGCCCCCAGTCGGTGGTTCTGTTAGGTTCTGAGAAGATGTGAGCTACAATGCTGCTAAAGACTAAGTTTGTGCCAGGTCTTGGGCCTTGACTTTTCCATTCACCAAGATTCTCCGACTCAAACTGGTTCTTTTTCATCAACCAACTTCAGCAAAGATCATCGTGAGCCTTCAGATTGCATCAAGCCTCTCTTTCAGACAGACGAGACGTGCAAGTATTCAAACTTAGTTTTATTAATTGATACATTAAGTATCATTTGTATCTTTTTAGAATCTGACCACCATAGAATCTGATGTTTCCTTCAGGCTTAAATCTGCTGAATATCAAATGGTTCCATATCTTCATATTTTTATTTCTCTGCTCTTTACTGCTTAAGCTTTAACCCTTTCCTATATCAACTGTATGCGCGTGTGTGTGTGTGTGTTTATGTAGTATGTTAGACTAGTTTAAGTGTTTATGTAGTTAATAAAGTCTTGCTTGTATCACACTTGGCGTTGTTCATTGTTTGCTCATAACTGGAGTCCCTTAATCATGCAGATTTATGCTACAGGCTCTGTGTAGAATCGTACAGTAAGAAAGTTATTTCCTTTATCCAGGAAATTAACGTTCTTAGAATTGACAGACAGTTGACCCTGAGAGGACAAGTAAATACTTACAACGGTAAATATGTACTTGAATACAAATATTTATAATGAATTAGTTATGATTAATTATTCATATTTCCCCGTGAGCTGATTCGCTACATGGTCAAGGAATCACCAGCCACACCAATCACGTACACTTTATCAGAATTACCTGACTTCTAATTAGCACCACCTGCAATCACTTACCTGCACCGCTTATAAGGACGTTCTGCTCATTCATTTATCGGCTGGTCTCAAGGTTGCAAGCTCCTCTGTAGCGCCTTACTTACCTCCTGGATCCCGATCCTTCGATCGGTTCGATCCTTATGTGCTATACTTACCGGTTGTACTTTCCTGTTGATTCGCCTGCTGGAGTTACCTATTGGATTTACCTGCTTGGACTCTTGAGTTTCGTTTGGACAGTTCTGGAAGAGAAATTGAGAAAGAGTTGATGACTTCAGTTAAATTAGCTTCCTGTGACTGTTTATGTTCTTGCTTACCTTGTACCCAACTTGTCCATCTCGTTCCTATTGTGACAATTATAATGTCTCTGTTACGTATGTCACCCTCATTCTCTGAAGGAGGGAACGGAGACGTCACGTTGGTGACCGATGAATTGGGATCTCGCTTAGAGAGACCAATCCACTGCAAGTGTAACTAAATGAGCCAACGCACATTGGCATGCTATGATTGCATCCAGCTGCCGCTGATCACAGCGCGAGCATAATAAGGCAGCAGGTGCAACACATACTCAGTTTTTTACTGAGGAGCGGAGCCGGGGACCCGGCTGCTCATTGGTGGTATAGCAGCTCTGGCGACGGGACGTGACATCTCCCATTCCCTCCTTCAGGGAGAGAGGGTTACATACGTAACCGAGATGTTCCCTTTCAGTCGGTCACTTCGAGTCATGTCGGTGACCGACGAATTGGGGTCCCTACCAAAGCACCATGGATGCTGCCCCTTCCAGTGTCCTGTGCGAGCGTCCTGCACCCCCTTTTTGATGTAGGCCGGGGGTCGCAACAAGGACCGTCACGTGTCGTGCACGACCCATCAGTGAGGACTGGTAACACTGGGAAAAACGTACCCGTTCCAATGGAACCGGAATGTTGCCATAGCACTACCCACTCAGTGAGACTGGATAACACTGGGAAAACGTACCCGTTCCACTTGGAACCGGAATGTTGAGGAAGCCCCATCCTTCCCGAAGGAGGTTTCGGAAGCACTTACAGATATGGATAACCGTTTAGGTGCATATTTGAAGATTTAGAGGTGATTGTAACCCTCTTTGGAAATGGCAGAAAGTCTGCTGGGGAAACACAGGCTCTGAGCTATACCGTGGAATTTACACATATGGGATCCACTTGGGTCACTACATATGGAACCCAGCCCTCTACCAGTTTTCATGGATTTATGTAACAAGTTGAGTGAGGGCCTGGCGCCGGATGCTCCGCCATGCCTGGCTGCCAAGGGGATGGAGGAGCTCGACAGGGTCTACAGTACGGACTCTCTGTTGCGGTTTTAGCAAGCCGACACTAGCCAGGGCCTCTCAGTGCTTCTACCCTTTTGAGGTGAAAACACAGGAGGATAACGGCTCCACACAAAGGCTATAGAATCTAGTGAACGTGTTGGGGGTCGCCCCGCAGCTCTACAAATATCTGTCAGCGAGGCGCCATGAGCCTGCTCCCAGGAGGATGCAACGCTCCTAGTAGAGTGGGCTCGCAACCTGAGTGGGCAGGGCACACCCTGTGCCTGATAAGCCAGGGTGATGGCATCCACTATCCAGTGGGCCACCCTCTGCTTGGAGACGGCATTCCCCTCCTGCCGGCCTCCGTAACAGACAAAGAACTGAGGTCTTAAAGCTTTGTGTCCAGTCCACATACTATCTCAAGGCTCGGATGGGACAGAGCAAAGCTAGGGCTGGGTCTGCCTCCTCTGAGGGCAGCACTTGCAGGTTCACCACCTGATCCCTGAAGGGAGTAGTAGGAACCTTGGGCACATAGCCGGGCCGGGCCTCAGGATTACCTGGGAGTCAGCCGGCCCAAACTCTAGGCACGATTTGTCGACCGAAACTGCGTGGAGGTCACCTACCCTCTTGATGGAGGCCAGTGAAAGCAGGAGCAGAGTTTTCATTGATAGAAACTTAAGCTCAACTGACTGCAAAGGCTCAAATGGGCCCTGCTGTAGTGCTGTGAGCACTAGAGTCGGGTCCCAAGAGGGTATAGAGGGGGGCGGTGGAGGATTTAACCTTCTCTCCCCCTTAAGGAAACTGATGACCAGGTCATGCTTCCCTACCGACTTCCCTTCCACGGGGTCGTGGTTAGCAGCAATTGCAGCAACATAGACTTTAATGGTGGAGGGAGACAGCCTTGTTCTTTTTTTCAAACCACCTGCTGACAAAAAATGACAGCATGACTTGGATCGGCTCGTGCGGGGCTCTTCTATTGAGAAGAACACTATTGACGAAAACGGTTCCACTTTCCCTTCCCAAAAAAAAAAAAAAAATAAAAAAAACATAAACAAAAAAAACAAAACATAAAAAAAAAAAAAAAAAAAAAAACTCTAAACACAAAAAAAAAAACAAAAAAAAAACAGGCAGTAAGGTGTCTCGTAGATGGGCTCGCACAGCAAGTGAGGGGTTTACTACTTCTTGGGGTAGGTCACCTAGAACCTCTACGCCCTATTCAGGGACCAGACATGAAGTTTTCAGAGGTCTGGATGCAGGCCAACAGGGTGCCCCGTCTCTGAGAAAGAAGTTCCTTCCTCAGAGGGATGCGCCAGGAGGGGCTGTCACGAGGAGCATGAGTTCTGGGAACCAGATCCGAGAGGGCCAGTAAGGCGCCACAAGAAAGACCTGACTCTTGTCCTCCCTGATCTGCACAGAGTCTGTGCGAGAAGGATCACGGGGGAAAACACATACTGGCGCAAGCCCCACAGCTAAAAAGGCTGTGTGCCAGCTGGACCGTCTGGGGATGGAGTTTCCATTCTCCTGGGAGCACAGCTCATGACAGCTTGTCGGCTGTACGGTTGAGTAGGCCCGGAATGTGAACAGCACGAAGCGACCTCGGATGCTTCTGACTCCATAGGAGGAGATGGCGGGCGAGTTGCGACATGCAACGGGAGCGTAGACTACCTTGTCAGTTGATGTACGCAATGGTTGCAGTGTAGTCCATGCGGGCCATCACTTGTTTGCCACGTAAGCACTTTCTGATATGGTTCAAGGCAAGGAGTACTGATAACAACTCTAGGCAGTTAATGTGCCAGTGCAGTTGGGGCCCCGTCCAAACCCCTAAAACTGCATGCCCATCGTATGTGGCCCCCCAGCCAGTGGTAGAGGCATCTGTGTAAACCACAGCATGCCTGGAGACCTGTTCTAGGGGCACTCCTGCCCAGAGGAACGCACGGTCTGACCACGGGGTGAAGGTTTGGTGGCAGGCCGGTGTGACTTGGACCCGGTGAGTGCCGCGTTACCACACCCACCTCGGGACTCGGCCATGGAGCTAGTGTTGAAGTGGTCTCATATGAAACAGTCCCAGTGGCGTGACTGCCGCTGCAGCTGCCATATGCCCAAGGAGCCTCTGAAACTTCAGTTGGACTGCCATCTTGCTCACCGACTGAGCACGTTCCTGTGTGAGGCGTGCTGTCTGTTCGACCAAATCCAACTCCATACCGAGTAAAGAGATCCTCTGCGTCGGGGAAAGTTTGCTCTTTACCCAGTTGACCGGAAGGCCCAACCGGATGAGGTGCGAGAGCACCAAGTCCCTGTGTTTGCACAACTGATCCTGACACTGAGCTAGTATGAGCCAGTCATCGAGGTAGTTGAGAATGCGAACGGCCTGCTCTCTCGGGAACAAGGGCTGCCTCTGCAACTTGCGTGAAGACGCGGGGCTACAGGGACAGCCTGAAGGGCAGGTCCATGTACTGATATGCTCGTCCTTCGAACGCGAACCACAGGAATGGTCTGTGGCACGGAAGGATCGAGACATGTGTAGGATCTCTCTCTCACAGAGACAAATAAACTGTAGGATCACCACATTCCAGGAGAATCTAAAGATTCCCCCTCCTAACTGTTCGCGAGTCGTATAACTGATCAATGGTCAGCCAAGGCGCCCAATTGTCTCAAAGAGTTCCTGTCCTGCTCAGCTTATCTTCTCAAGAGACACATAAGGCAGTGATAGACTTAATCCAATCAGGAGGAGAAAGAAACCCCTTTTGTGTGAGAACGGTGTCAGCCACAAATGGTTGCTTGTCACCCAGGATCGCTTTGCATAAATCCATGAAAAGACACAGGAAGAGAGTGATTTGCTGGATACTCTCCAGACATGCAAAAACAGAGGATCTATACAGCGTGACATCCCATGACCCACTTTGACCATCTGCTTCCTGCTCCTTTTATTGATTTCCAACTCACTGTTTCTTAAAAGACAATCAGATATTACCATGGCTATTAGAGCAATATATTCACAAATAATGTGTTTTATGTCTTTTATATGCTTGATGTGTTTTATATAATCAGTTCAATTTTATCTATGCATTATACCCCTTTTAGTAGATAAAGTTATTAAATGTACTCTGTGTATGAAGATATTCGAAGTTTGGTGATGAATGAATGGTCACGATAATTGCAGAACATTGAAATGAATGAAAAGTTGTTATTATGAACAGTGTTCGTTGTACAACACTTTATAGAAGTTAATAGCAAAACCTGCCAAGATATTTCCCCACGTTATTGATTGAACATTATGTTAATGTATGCACAAAGAATAGTGATACAGGGCTTAGCCCTGCCTTGTGCCTTTGTGTTGTTTGCGCTGCCACTCATGCGATCAGGTCATCTGGAACTCTCAAACAGTCTGTTGAAGCTTCGTGACTTCCGAAATCTTCAAAGTCTAAAGCCACGCAAAGAAACTCTTAGAAGAACTTCAAGCGCGTCACCATCCGTAGCCAAGGCAACCGACTTCTGAAGCTCCTCCGTCACAAGGCAAACCTCCATTCATCACCGCGTGAATCCCAAAGACGTCATCAAAGGAATATCGCCAGCCAATCAGCAACGCCGTGACTCTCTCAGCCAGAAAAGGAAACCCCTCTTTCCAGTGCAAACGCAAGTAACAGACAAAAATCTTCTATTTGCTTATAGATTCGATTCCCCTCTGAAAAGAGCTAATTTCATTACACATGTCCTTCAGGTCGATCGCTGCATATCAATCTCGGTGATGGATGCATCCGAAGAGGCGTTTCTGCATGAGCAACTTGAACTTGCCTTTCTTGGGTACAATGAAGTAAGGGCTGATAACGGACTCTGATGGTCCACAGGAGCTAGCGAGGGGTTGGGTAGCGCTAGCCAGGCACCCAGATACTGTACAAGTGGGACCAGTGGAAGCACTGACATACCCGCAGTAGGGCAGCGAGGTGGAACATAGGGACCCAACTCGGGCGGCTCGTAGGCGGACCGAAGAAGGGTCTGAGTGTGCGGTGCAACGCTTACCTGGTTCCACGGTTGGGCAGAGGGTGCGTGAGTAGGGCCTTTGATGACGCTCTCGAACAGCAGAAGAGGATGAGTGTGGTCTGGTGTTGGTCCGTCTGTGACTCTCCATGTCCTCCTGGGACCCAGAGAAACTGCTCTATTGTCGAGATTTCTGGAAACAAAAGATTCTCCACCTAGCCCTCCTCTGCGGGAGGGAGAGGTGCGTTCACCATCTCCCGAAGAGCGTTCCCTCCCTCTCTGGGTCACCTGTCCCAGGGCCTCTTGCAATTCCGCTTACAGCCAGGTTTGACGGGGGCCTGGACGGGCGGGGCTGCCTGCTTAGGCCCGGCTCCATGGCGCTGCTTGGCTGGGGGCTGCTGCGGATGCAGTGGGAAAGTGGGGGCGGACGCAGGGGGCCGCCCTTGGTGACGAGCAGGCTAAGGTGCTGCAGCTGGCAGATGGGTGGAGCAGGACATGTCGGATCGCCTGCTGGGCAAAGCTCTCGACTGTGTCACCGAATAGGCCGGTCTGGGACACGGGGGCCTTGAGGAACCGAACTTTGTCGGTGTCCCTCATGTCGACCAGACACAGCCAGAGGTGGTGCTCCTGGACAATAAGTGTGGACATCGCATGACCCAGAGAACTCGCGGTGACTTTCGTCGCTTGGCGCGTGAGGTCAGTTGCGGTTCAGAGCTCTTTCAGAACTTCCGGATCATGACCACACTTGTGCAGGTCCCTCAGTGCTTTAGCCTGATGGACCTGCAGTAATGCCATAGCATGTAAGGCAGAGGCAGCTTCTCCACAGACCGCATAAGCATCGCCGGACAGACCAAACGAGTACCTACAGGCCTGGGAGGGGAGGCACGGTTTTCCCTGCCGGGTGGAGGCGGTATTAGAACACAACTGCATCACAACCGACCGCTCCCCCAGGGGGACCCCTGTATACCCCCTAGCTGCACCACCGTCGAGAGTGGTGAGGGAGGAGGAGTTAGCAGTTTGGTTTCCAGCAGAAAAAGGTGCTGTCCATGACCTTGTAAGCTCCTCATGCACTTTCGAGAAGAATGGCACTGGGGCAGGGCGCTGAGAACCAGTGTGGGCCACCCTGAAAAAACAATCTTTCAACCTTGAGGGTTAGGGACACGGTGGAGGTCTCCACTCGAGCCCTACCCTCATGGTGGCCCGGGAAAGCATAGCCTTAATTTCCAGATCCAATTCAGGCATTGCTACCATCCCGGAGGGCAGCAGCGCAGCCGAATCTTCCTCTCCAGAAAGTTCCGGCTCACCCTCCGATGCAGCGATCGACATCGGATCGTCAGGAGGAGAGCCAAAGGAGAGTGCTGGTACGCTCCTTGTAGAGGGCCCAACACATTCCTTTTGGCAACTCAACTGGTTGCGGAGTGCAAGAGGAGCGATGGTCCCCTGAGGGTTGGCTCCCTGGAGGGTTTGCCATCACTGTTACCCTCAGACCACCCGTACTACTGCCTGAGGTAGCCCCCGCCTGACTGCCGCCATGACGAGAAGTAGATCGAGGCAGAGGCAACGGAGCTCCGCCCCTTTTGAGGTAACGGAGCCTGGCCTGCAACTCCGAGATGGTCATCTTCCCGCAATGAGAACATGACTCATACACGAACGCCACCCCAGTGTGCTTAATGCCCAGACACCTGAGGCAGCGATCGTGTGAGTAAGTCAGGAGCAAAACGATGTGATCGCTTGGCTCTGAAGCAAAAAGCTGAGTATGCGTTGCACCTGCTGCCTAATTATACTCGCGCTGCGATCAGTAGCAGCTGGATGCAATCATCGAATGCCAATGTGCATTGGCTCGTTTAGTTACACTCGAAGTGGATTGGTCTCTCTAAGCGAGATCCCAATTCGTAGGTCACCGACATGACATGAAGTGACCGACTGAAAGGGAACTGTGGTTACAAGGTTTTTAGAATTGTGGTTTTATAAGGTGCATTACATAGGCATAATTCATGCATTAAAATCACTTTTAGAATGCATATACAAAGGCTTTAAATAAAATGTTACCAACAGTTTTCCAAAAATTCTTCTAGCAGTTATTAATTAATTTCAACATTTATTAATACATTATTAAAACCAAAATTTACTGTATATCCGTTAATATGATTTAATGAACTGAGCTGATATGAACAGTTGTATTTTTATTAACTAACATTAACAACAATTGTGCATTAGTTAATGATAATTATTATATTAAGTGTCGTTAACTGATTGGACCTTATTGTAAAGTGTTTCTGAAAACATTAAATATCATCTTTACAAATTTGTTCCCAAAATATGGTTAGGTAGGTTAACACATACACATTGTTGGGTTTCTGTGTTTTATGGGGGCATTCCATAGACATAATGGTTTTTATACTTTACAAAATGTATGTTCTGTTCCCTTACCCACCCTATCCCTAAACCTATAACCCCACCTTCTGCTATTTTAGATTTACTATTTTAGAACTTCATTCTGTACAGGTATGATTTATAAGCTTGTTTCCTCATACACTGTAAAAAGTAATGAGTTGAACTTACTTGGAAAACCTGTGGAAACTGATTGCCTCAAATTTCTCAAGCAAATTAGTTTATAATTTTTGAGTTAATAAAACTTACTGTAACTTTGTATAGGTAACTTGTGTATATGTATAGGTTACCAGAAAACTTGAGTGTTGCTAACTCAATTTGACAAGTTCAGCCAACTTAGAGATTTAAGTTAAGCTTAGTGCACAGAACTCAAACAAAACAGTTCTCTTAACAAGTCTGCTTTGTTCACATTACTAGACAAATGTGTGGAAACAGATTGCCTTCAATTTCTCAAGTAAGCTGTACTCAAAACTTGAAGTTGTTAATACAAAGACAGAAAACTGATTGTTAGCACAACAATAGGGTATTTATTTGTTTAAAACAATGTTACTTCAAGTCATTACTTTTTAGGCATGCTATCAAATCAACAATTTAACACTGTAAGGTAAATTGCACATACTGCACTCAGGAAATAAATAGAAAAAAGAAAAAAAATTAACATCCCTTTTATGACACCTTGTAAATCTAGATTTACCATTTTCTAGAATTTTATTTTTCTAAATCAATAATGATCAATCATGAACAATTACGCTGAAAAATGCTCCATCACGCCACAATTACATCTTTCTACATCAGAAGATTTTTTTCAGAGATTGCATTCTAGTTTCAGCCATTGAATGAAATCAAAGGTGTCCTTCAGTACTGGAGGATACTATAATTTCATAGCATAAATCCAAGTCCAAAGAGCAGGCATATCTTGGGGAGGATTTTCCAGATCATCCAATACATTTGTACCTTCCAAAATTATTGCAGTAGATGTGGCATTAAAAGCAGTGCGTTAGGTATGGCTCTCAGTATGGAGTCCTCAGCTCAGGGATCACGGTCAATAGGCCGATTGACATCTCTTCTTCATCATAGTCCTGGAAACAAGAATACAATATGACAAAAATAGGTAATTACATTTTAAGAGTACATATTTAGGTTAAACATTTGCAAACAAATTAATATCTGTGCATTATGTTTAGATATAAAGGCCTTTTCAAACTGAGCACAGCAGTGGATCCCAGATAAAAAAAAAACATTCAATGACATTCAAGATGACATTCAATCTGTTGTACAAAAAGATAAGACAAACTGAACAGTATGCCAGCTATACAATAATCTATTCTGAAACTGCTGCTTTGACATTTGAAAAGTATAAAAAAACAGCATTTTGGTTAAATACTGACATATACAGTATATTCTCTTTTGTGTGATGGATGGGGGGGGGGCGGGGGGGGTAAAGACTGACCACAAAACCATGATCGAGAGAGCACCCTCATAGGCCATGTCTTAAACGAGTGGTTTTCACGTCTCTATCACTCATATATTAGACTCTTTGTTTTTGTTCTCTTGCTTATCTGATTTCTTTATTTCTTTCAAACCTCCTTTTTGATTTTTATATTTCTTTCACTTACCTACCTTTATTATTTTCTGTCCTTCCTTTCTGACTTCTTTCCTCTTTGTGTTGTTTCCTTTACTCTTCCTTCATCTAAATTGTCAGACTCCTTGTTACCTAATTTCTATTTTCTTTCTTCACATTATTCATTATTTATCTCTTCTTTCAAAAGGGTTCACCCAAAAATGAAAATTCTGTCATTAATTACTCTCTCGTGTCATTCCAAACCAGTAAGACCTTCATTCATCTTCGGAACACAAATTAAGATATTTTTGATGAAATCTGAGAATGTTTGTGCATTCCTCTGCTTGTAAACAAGGCACAGTGCATGCGTGTTCTATGTCAGAACGCCGGCTCCTGCGTCAGCAGCATCACACGCATGCGTCGTGGTACTCTCGTGAATGATGTCCTTACTTTCTTTCTGGGTCTTGAACGTGGTAGTTGTGTTGCTGTCTATGCAGAAAGCTCTTGGATTTCATCAGAAATATCTTAAATTTGTGTTCCGAAAATGAACAAAGGTCTTATAGGTTTGGAACGACATGAGGGCGAGTAAATAATTACAGAATTTTCATTTTTTGGGTGAACTTCCCCTTAAGTTTTTTTTTTTTTTTCTCTTCTTTCTAACTCTGTTCTTTTATTATACATTCTTTTTCCTTTTTTCCTTAGAAGTTTTTTTTTTCCTTTCTTTATTCCTTTCTATCTTATATTGTTTCTGTGTCCTGATTTTTTTCTTGCCAGGTCTCAAGAATTTTCTGCATTACACTAAATAACCAGAATATAACAGACAGAATTACTTACAAAACATGTCTTGTAAAATCAGTAAGGTCCTTTTCAAGGAAGAGTTGAAGGCCGTGGAGAACTGCTGTTCATCGCCCATTGATGTCAGATGTCTGTACAATTATTCAAAAACAATTTTTTTATATCACTCAAAGCACAATCACTCAGCATAAAATATAATGAATATCTACTTATTCTGTGCAGGGTTTCACAAAACTGCAAAGTATGATTTTTCATTCGCTCATATGTGAATAAGCATATACTATGTGGAAACATGGAATTGGAGAATTTTCATATTCCATAGCTTCCATACTTTAATAAGTTTTTCAGCAGTTGAGCTATCTTTTCACTCAACAAACAAGTAGAACTTCCACTTCCACTGCAAGAGTCCCCCAAAAAAAGAGCACATAGACTATAACAAGAAAATGGTTATAATTAGTGCAGGGCATTGACACACATTTAAAAACTATTTTAAAAACTATTTTAATTGAAGTTTCTACTCCAAAGAATTTTCTGAAATATAAACATTTAAACACTGGTTGTGATAAAAACTTTTACATAAGACATGATAAATTTCATTAAGTTGTACTGTATCACTCAACATACTTTATGATGCTTACTCACGTTTATTTCATGTTATAACTAGCAGTAAAGAGGAAGATCGATGTTTGTAATCTCGCTTGTAAGCCACTGACTAGCTAACGTTAGTACGCTAACTGACAGTTACAGTAATGCTCGTCAGTAAAAACTAATAAAATCTGCCTTTTCTTTTCCTCAAAAACGATAGCACGCACTGTGACAATATAGTTTATAAGTAGATCACCAAAAACTTACCTAATCTTGCGGCCACATTTCAAACACGATCTGACACTGAAGTTCAGTTCGTTGTCTTCTACTGATGATGTTTTGTTTAAACCAACCTTCCGCCACCTATTGGTGCACTTTCGCCACCTACTGGTCTAGAGTTACAGGGACTAGTGGGATGGGGAAATATATATATAGTATAATATATATATATATTTTTTTTTACGTCGTCCCAGTCCCGTTACACGTTCACATTGCACATACGCAGGGACTCCCAACACATTGAAGAAATTAAAATAGGAGTAGCAGAACACATTCATGTTTTTGTCATATGCTGCAATTACCAAAATCCAGTAAATATATTAAGTTATTAATATAAATATGATGATTTGAAACGCTCTACTTGATTATGAGGCTGTCACGGTGCGTGCAGGGAGATGAAGCGAGGACTTAATCGCTGGAGAAATTATATTTTATTTTAGTAAAAAATGAAACAAAAAAAACTCAAACCACCCCGAAGGGGAAAAAACAGACAGGCAGGCCTAAAGCTACACACATGCAGACACGAAACACACACAATAAGAAATGACGGATCAGCACAGGATGACAGACACAAGGAGAATAAATAGGAAACAAACGAGGAGGCTAACGAGGGAGACACAGGTGGAGCAACTAAAACAATAACGAGGTAACAAGATGGGAGGGGCCAGACAATAGACAGGAGAGAGCACATGGCAACAGCCAAACACAACACAAGCCATGTGTTCCCAGAACACAGTCATCTGGTGGCCTCTCGTGGGCACACCGGCTGAAGACTGTGACAGAACCCCCCCCCCCCCCCTTAGAGCGGATTCCGGACGCTCCACCAAGAGCAATCCCGGAGTGAGGCGGAATGGAGGTGGATCAGGGGGAGGGATAGTGGGCCAGACCCATGTAGTGGAAGAGGCCCTGGGGATAGAGGTAAACCAGAGTGCCAGGGCGGGGCCGGCAGGGCAGGAGGCCAGGGCGCGGCCGGCAGGGCAGGAGGCCAGGGCGGGTCCGGCAGAGCAGGAGGCCAGGGCGGGGCCGGCAGCAAGAGCGGAGCCTGCCTCAAGAAGGGAGCCTGCAGGGCAAGGAGCTGGGGTACAGCTGACAGAGAGCGTAACTTAAGTGGAGCCGACAGGGCGTGAGGCTTGAGTTTGGGCGGAGCCGGCAGGGCGTGAGGCTTGAGCTTGGGTGGAGCCGGCAGGGCGTGAAGCTTGAGCTTGGGCAGGGCGAGGAACTTGGGCGGCGCCGGCAGGGCAAGGAACTTGGGCGGCGCCGGCAGGGCAAGGAACTTGGGCGGCGCCGGCAGGGCAAGGAACTTGGGCGGCGCCGGCAGGGCAAGGAACTTGGGCGGCGCCGGCAGGGCAAGGAACTTGGGCGGCGCCGGCAGGNAAATATATTATTATTTATATATATATATTTTTTTTTTATGTCCTCTCCAATCACCTGTACACGTTCACATTGCACATACGCAGGGACTCCCAACACATTGAAGAAATAGGAGTAGCAGAACACATTCATGTTTTTGTCATATGCTACAATTACCAAAATCCAGTAAATATATTAAGTTATTAATATAAATATGATGATTTGAAACGCTCTACTTGATTATGAGGCTGTCACGGTGCGTGCAGGGAGATGAAACGAGGACTCAATTGCAGGAGAAATGGTTATTTAACAAATGAAACAAAAACAAACTCAAACCACCCCGAGGGGAAAAACAGACAGGCAGGCCTAAAGCTGCACACATGCAGACACAAAACACACACAATAAAAAATGACGGATCAGCACAGGATGACAGAATCCAGGAGAATAAATAAGAAACCAAACGAGGAGGCTAACGAGGGAGACACAAGTGGATCAACTTAAACTATAACGAGGTAACAAGACGGGAGGGGCAAGACAATAGACAGGAGAGAGAGCACATGGCAACAGACAAACAACACAAGCCATGTGCTCCCAGAACACAGTCATCTGGTGGCCCTCCTGGGCACACCCGCTGAAGACTGTGACAGAACCCCCCCCCCCCCCTTAATGACGGATTCCGACGCTCCACCAGAGCAATCCCGAGGCGGAACGGAGGTGGATCAGGGGGAGGGATAGTGGGCCAGACCCATGTAGTGGAAGAGGCCCTGGGGATAGAGGTAAACCAGTGTTCCAGGGTGGGGCCGGCAGGGCAGGAGGCCTGGGTGCGGCCGGCAGGGCAGGAGGCCAGGGCGGGTCCGGCAGAGCAGGAGGCCAGGGCGGGCCCGGCAGCAAGAGCAGAGCCTGCCTCAAGAAGGGAGCCGGCAGGGCAAGGAGCTGGGGTACAGCTGACAGAGAGCTGAACTTAAGTGGGGCCGACAGGGCGTGAAGCTTGAGCTTGGGCGGAGCCGGCAGGGCGTGAGGCTTGAGCTTGGGCGGAGCCGGCAGGGCGTGAGGCTTGAGCTTGGGCGGAGCCGGCAGGGTGTGAAGCTTGAGCTTGGGCGGCGCCGGCAGGGCGAGGAGCCTGGGCGGAGCCGGCAGGGCGAGGAGCTTGGGCGGCGCCGGCAGGGCGAGGAGCTTGGGAGGTGCCGGCAGGGCGAGGAGCTTGGGCGGCGCCGGCAGGGCACCAGGCTCTAGGGAGGCCTCCCGGCCTTGAAGGACGGAAGAAGCCTTCTTCCTCCTTCTCCTCCGTTTCCGAGAGGGTGGCACTGCAGCTTCGTCTGCCACCTCCGGGGGCGCTGCAACCTCTTCGGGCACCACCGGGAGCGCTGCAGCTTCATCGGCCGCCTCTGGGGGTGCTGCAACCTCTTCGGCCACCAACGGGGGTACTGCAGCTTCATCAGCCGCCTCCGGGGGCGCTGCAGCTTCGTCGGTCGCCTTCGGGGGCGCTGCAGCCTCTTCGGCCACCTCTAGGGGTGGCGAGGCAGACCCATTCTGCCTTTTCCCCCTCCTCCGTTTCCGAGAGGGCGGCACTGCAGCTTCGTCTGCCGCCTCTGGGGGCGCTGCAACCCCTTCGGCTACCACCGGGAGCGCTGCAGCTTCATCGGCTGCCTCTGGGGGCGCTGCCACCTCTTCGGCCACCACTGGGGGCGTGGCAGCTTCGTCGGCCACCTTCGTGGGAGCTGCAGCATTGTCGGCCATCATGGGAGGCGCTGTAGCCCCCTTAGCTGAAGAACGTGCCACGAACTCCACAAACCTCTCAAAGGATACATGCTCGCATCCTAACATGCTCCAGGGGCTAATGGGCTCATCAAGGGCATAATTTAATAAGTCCTTTAGCGCAGAGTCATTGTAGCCCAGCCCCTCTGCAGCCTTCTTAAACTCCACGGCAAACTCCCTTAGCTCGGTCCCTCGTTGCCGGAGGGAGCTCAGGGTTTCCAGCTGGAGCATGCGCTGGTAGAGGGGGCTGGAGAGAGAAGAGACCGGTAGTCGGGGTGAGCCCATTCTCTGCTGAGTCCCCATGTTGGCTGATCCATTCTGTCACGGTGTGTGCGGGGAGATGAAGCGAGGACTCAGTCGCTGGAGAAATGTTATTTTATTTTAGTAAAAAAAAAAAAAACTCAACCACCCCGAGGGAAAACAGCAGCAGGCCTAAAGCTGCACACATGCAGACACGAAACACACACAATGAGAAATGACAGATCAGCACAGGATGACAGACACAAGGAGAATAAATAGGAACCAAACGAGGAGGCTAACGAGGGAGACACAGGTGGAGCAACTAAAACAATAACGAGGTAACAAGATCGGAAGGGCCAACAATAGACAGGAGAGAAGCACATGGCAACACCAAACACAACACAGCCAGGTGCTCCCAGAACCAGTCATCTGGTGGCCCTCCTGGGCACACCCGCTGAAGACTGTGACAGAACCCCCCCCCTCCCCTTAAGGAGCGGATTCCAGACGCTTCACCAAGAGCAATCCCGGAGGGAGGCGGAATGGAGGTGGATCAGGGGGAGGGATGGTGGGCCAGGCCCATGTAGTTGAAGAGGCCCTGGGGATAGAGGTAAACCAGTGTTCCAGGGTGGGGCCGGCAGGGCAGGAGGCCAGGGCGGGTCCGGCAGAGCAGGAGGCCAGGGCGGGACCGGCAGCCCTGCAGGCAGCAAGAGCGGAGCCTGCCTCAAGAAGGGAGCCTGCAGGGCAAGGAGCTGGGGTACAGCTGACAGAGAGCTGAACTTAAGTGGGGCCGACAGGGCGTGAAGCTTGAGCTTGGGCGGAGCCGACAGGGCGTGAAGCTTGAGCTTGGGCTGAGACGACAGGGTGTGAAGCTTGAGCTTGGGCGGAGCCGAGAACTTGGCGGCGCCGGTAGCGAGGAGCTTGGGCGGTGCCGCAGGGCGTAGCTTGCGTCGCACGGCGGGGAGGAGCTTGGGAGTCGCCTGGCAGGGCGAGGAGCTTGGGCGGCGCCGGCAGGGCGAGGAGCTTGGGAGGTGCCGGCAGGGCACCAGGCTCTAGGAAGTCCTCCCGGCCTTGAAGAATGGAAGCCTTCTTCCTCCTCCTCTGTTTCCGAGAGGGTGGCACTGCATCTTCGTCTGCCGCCTCCGGGGGCGCTGCAACCTCTTCGGCCACCACTGGGGGTGCTGCAGCTTCATCGGCCGCCTCTGGGGGTGCTGCAACCTCTTCGGCCACCACTGGGGGTGCTGCAGCTTCATCGGCCACCTCTGGGGACGCTGCAGCTTCTTCGGCCACCTTCGGGGGTGCTGCAGCCTCTTTGGCCAACTCTAGGGGTGGCGAGGCAGACCCATTCTGCCTTTTCCCCCTCCTCCGTTTCCGAGAGGGCGGCACTGCAGCTTCGTCGGTCGCCTTCGGGGGCGCTGCTACCTCTTCGGCCACCACCGGGAGCGCTGCAGCTTCATCGGCCGCCTCTGGGGGCGCTGCCACCTCTTCGGCCACCACTGGGGGCGTGGCAGCTTCGTCGGCCACCTTCGTGGGAGCTGCAGCATTGTCGGCCATCATGGGAGGCGCTGCAGCCCCCTTAGCTGAAGAACGTGCCACGAACTCCACAAACCTCTCAAAGGATACATGCTCGCATCCTAACATGCTCCAGGGGCTAATGGGCTCATCAAGGGCATAATTTAATAAGTCCTTTAGCGCAGAGTCATTGTAGCCCAGCCCCTCTGCAGCATTCCTAAACTCCATGCAAACTCCCTCAGATCAGTCCCTCGTTGACGGAGGGAGCTCAGAGTTTCCAGCTGGAGCATGCGCTGGTAGAGGGGGCTGGAGAGAGAAGAGACCGGTAGTCGGGGTGAGCCCATTCTCTGCTGAGTCCCCATGATGGCTGATCTGTTCTGTCACGGTGCGTATGGAGAGATGAAGCGAGGACTCAAGTGAAGGATGAATGGTTCTTTCTTTTAATAATAAAATGAAACAAAAACAAACTCAAACCACCCCGAAGGGGAAAACCGACAGTCAGTCCTAAACGGCACACATGCAGACCGAAACACACCATTTATAAACTGACATCAGCACAGGAGACAGACAAGGAGAATAAATAGCCAACCATGAGCGAACAGGGAGACACAGGTGGAGCAACTAAAACAATAAGAGGTAACAAGATGGGAGGGGCCAGACAATAGACAGGAGAGAGCACATGGCAACAGACAAACACAACACAAGCCATGTGCTCCCAGAACACAGTCATCTGGTGGCCCTCCTGGGCACACCCGCTGAAGACTGTGACAGAGGCAGCAACAGCTTGTGGGCAAGCCAAAAAGCTGAAATCTTACTGTTATTTGACAGCTTGAAGAAAAAAAGATTCAGAACCCTATCTGTAAAAAACCCCCCGAAAAAAACCCTTAACCATTTCAAATTGTATTCACTCTAAAACTGTATGCATTGTTCTTTGCACCAGAGAATGGAAACAGACCTTTAATCCAACAAACTAGATGCTCTTAAGTACTGTTTACTAAAGTTGTTTAGTTTAACTATTGCATCCACTTGAAAGTTCACATAACACAGTGTAATTAAGTAAATTCAACAAATTTGTAAAAATCAGTTATGTTTACTCACTTTTCTTAAGTAGATTCAATGATTACTTTTTACAGTGTAGGGGCCAAAAATGTCCCCACAAGGTATTACCAGTACCGTTTCTAGGCTTAGGCAAGCTAGGCGGTTGCCTAGGGCGCCACCAGCTGGAGGGGGCGCCAATGAGCGCACATACTGGCACTATATTTTAGCAGGGTTGTGATAAAGAGTGGCACGGCCACCCTGAAATATGATTGCCACCCCCACTGGATCCCCCAACATCATTGGGCTAGAGTACTGTCAATCTGACGATGCCTGTATGCCATTGGATCAGAGCGCTGTCAGTTGCTGCCTCTGATTGTTGCATACAAAGTTTGCATTTGAAGCGCTCAACAACGCCATTAGATCAATAGGTTCTGTCAGTGCTTTGGCAAGGTAATGCTTTTTTTGCCATGCATTAAAGCTAAGTTCAAAGGCCAATTTAAAATATTGGTACAGTAAAAAGTGCACAAAATCAGTAATTTGTTTAGGCAGTATTTGTGGCAGTTGAGAAATGATGTTTCCAAAAGGTGTGCGTTTTTTGCCCCAATGCATTGTTAAAGGATCAGTGTGTCATGTCATATTTCCATATAAAATTTAACAGCCAGTTTAAAAATATTGGTAAAATTCGCAAATTCACAAGATCAATGCATCCTTTATTAAACCGTTTTGTTGAATTTAACGCATCCTTACGGAAGTGTCGAAATGCTGAATTAATTCATTCGCTTCCAACAGCACTTAATAGGAGCAGCGTCATAGAGGGCAGAGCGTCACACTATTTAAAGGGGAAGTTCATGCATCAGTGAGTAACAAAGGAACAAGTAGCTGCATTCTGATTAGTTTTATGCCACTGATCAGGCTTTTATATGTAGTTTTGGGTAACAAAGGGGTTTTATAGGTTTTGACTGAAATAATAATGCAACAACTGACACTTTAAATCAATGTTTCAAGAAACAAACAAATTGAAGAAAAACAGATAAAGACAAAAAGTAGCCATTGATAATATCTAAACATGTACCCAAATTCAAATGGAATAAAATAAATGTATGTGTGATAACACGTCTTAGCCACTAGGGCATACCTGTCAACCCTACCGTTTTTCCCGGGAATCTCCTGTATTTTACCATTCTATCCCGCTTAAATATTTTCCCGTATTTTTAATCTTTCTATAAAAAAAAAAAAATCCCACTGAGCGTATTTTATATGTTTGCTACATTCGCTTCCGGTAGAACTACCGTAATTTGTATGGGCCAAACCTCATTATATGAGTAATCACGACAACAAATTCCAAGGTTGTCCAGTTGCCAGATCTTGTATGAAACACATCCTTCTCACACAATCGAGACAAATTTCAACTTATTTGTCCCCTCAACTTGGCAACCTACAGCCCGGTGATGCTATTGATGTGTGTGCAGGTAGTACCGCGGGAAGGAAACAATGATCACTGGTAAAAATGGGAGAAGACTCAGGTGGTGCTCAGGTGGTAAAAAAACTAAAGATACATTTAAATGTATATTTACATCATGTATAACGAGATATAGCTTACACTTCAAAAGGCTATTTAATTGATTAAATATGAGCGCTGGCAAGTTTCAAATCGTGCTGCGTGCTTTGTTTCTGCGTTACCGGGATGGCTATATTCCTGGCGAAGTGCCACCTCCGGCAAAGAATTAATGTGCATGTTTCAATCCGCCCTTCTGCTCTTTGTTTTTAGACCAAATCCAAAAACGCCCGTATTTTACGCAGAAAACAGCAGTTGTAAATGTGGTGGATCGACAAGAAGATAATGAATTAATAAAACTCTATAAAATATAAAACTCTAAAGATATCCTACACTAAGATAAATTTATGTTACTAAATGAATATAATTGTTGATAAACTTGTTTAAAATTAATATAAATCAAATAATGTAATATAACATTGTCACTTGACTCGACCCCCCCTCTTCCCCTTCAAATAATGCGTTCATATTTGGGAACCGACAAAGGATGAATCACCACAATTGTTGTCGTTACGAGACACCATTTGAATGATGGACAAGAAAAGAAATGTTAAAATCGTCTTTAAAGTTGTCCAAATTAATTCCTTAGCAATGCATATTACTAATCAAAAAGTTTTTATATATTTATGGTAGGAAATTTACAAAGTATCTTCATGGAACATGATTTTTATTTAATATCCTTATGATTTTTGGCATACAAGAAAAATCTATAATTTTGACTCATACAATGTATTTTTGGCTATTGATACAAATATACCCCAGCAACTTAAGACTGGTTTTGTGGTCCAGGGTCACACACACACACACACACACACACACATACATATAGGGATTAGGGATCCAATAGGGATTTCGCCTAGGGCGTCAAAATGGCTAGAAACGGCCCTGGGTATTACTATTACTATCCTACCAAGACGCCCCACACACACACCCACACACACACACACACACACACACACACACACACACACACAAACAAACATTCTTCTTAAGGATTGTTTTTAATGTGTTTTTTTAATTACTGTTGGTAATTACTTCCAGGATAGACATAATTGGTGTGATGATTAATAAAAACAGGAAATTAGAAACCAACTTGATTTTAAATGTTTTACCCACAGCAGCCTCAGATAAAGAGATGAAAATAAGATAAGTCAGTAATAAGGAGTGCTTGTGTTGCTCTGAATATGGCAATGCATTTAATAAAAAGCTTGCTTTTTAAGCTAAAAGAGTGCTTCACCCTGGAAGAAAGTAAGGTCGATCAACTCCATATGAGCAGAAGTGTACATTGACTATTGAGGTATATCTGAAAGTGAGTGAAGGATACAACATCATCCTCAGGGATTCTTTGAAAGCTAGCTTTTTCATTTGGGAGAAGGAATGGGAATTGATTTAGTCACTTGTTCTGCCGCATTGACCACCACCCTGCTGTTTTTTTTCTCAACTACTCAAATCAATGATAGCATATGTAAGGACCGTGCTGAGAGATGGATATCTGTGACTTTTACCTCTAGTAAAAACAGATATGTCATTGATAAACTGAGTCTAGAAAACAGAGAGACAGTTATTTGCCAATACTGACTCACTACATTTGTGAACAGTAAACAAAATAACAAAGGCACAGCAGGCTTGCATACAGTGCGGGTTAAAAAAACAACAACATTGTATGTCCTCCCACAGACTGTGGGTTGTGCATGTTTGTGTGTTTTGTAGCTCTGAATAACATGTGTATGTCCATGGATACGTGTGAGACTATGCGTCAGTCTTGCTGATGAATGGTTTAGCTTGTGTGAAGGCCATGAAACTGTTTTGATGGTGTATGACAATTTCATTCAAGGGAATCTAAATAATCAAGCAGTTATACTCATTCCATCAGTTTGTTTGTTGTCATTTCCAGATGTCGTTTGAATGATTCAATGTTTCTACCAACATGACAAAGGACAGGCTTATCAGGGTGTGCCCTGCCTGCTCAGGTTGCGAGCTCACTCTACTAAAAGTGTTGCATCCTCCTGGGCGCTGGCTCGTGGCGCCTCGCTGACAGATATTTGTAGAGCTGCGGGCTGGGTGACCCCCAACACGTTCGATAGATTCCATAGCCTTCGTGTGGAGCCAGTATCCTCCTTTGTTCTCACCTCAAATGGGTAGAGGCACTGAGAGGCCCCGGTTTAGTGTTGGCTTGCTAAAACTGCTCCAGAGTGTCTGTACTGTAGACCCTGTCGAGCTCCTCCATCCCCTCAACAGTCAGACATGGCGGAACATCTGGCACATGGCCCTCACTCGATGAATCCTTAAGAAACGGTAGTGGGCTGGGCTCCATATGTAGAGACCTAAGTGGATCCCATATGTGTAAAGTCCACGGTATAGCCTCAGAGCCTGTGTTTCCCTGGCAGACTTCTGCCATTCCCAAGAGGGTTATAATTCCATATGCACCTAAACGGTTGTTCATATGTATTAGTGCTTCTGAAACCTCCTTCGGGAAGGATGGGGCTTCCACAACGTTCCTGTTCCAAGTGGAACAGGTGCATTTTCCCAGTGTTATTCAATCTCACTGAGTGGGTAGTGCTACGACAACAGTGACTGGTCTTCTTGTTGCGAGCCCCAGCCTACACCAAAAAGGGGCGCAGGAGGCTCGCACAGGACACTGGAAGGGGCAGCATCCATGGCGCTTTGGTAGGGATCCCAATTCGTCGGTCACCAACGTGACGCCGAGAGTGACCGACTGAAAGGGAACATCTCGGTTACGTATGTAACCCTCGTTCCCTGAAGGAGGGAATGGAGACATCACGTCCCGTCGCCACGGCTGCTGTACCACCGCTGAGCAGCCTGGTCACCGGCTCGGCTCCTCAGCAAAAACCTGGCTTGCATTGCACCGGCAATGCCTTTTTATGCTCACGCTGTGATCAGCGGCAGCTGGATGCAATCATTGCATGCCAATGTGCATTGGATCGTTTAGTTTACACTCTAAGTAGATTGGTCTCTCCAAGCGAGATCCCAATTCGTCGGTCACAACTGATGCAACGTCTCCATTCCCTCCTTCAGGGAACGAGGGTTACATACGTAACCGAGACATTGCATGTTTTGGGCAGATTGGATCACACACCTTTCCCGAAGCAGCTTACTCTGTTTTTTCCACTATTAGATTCATTTAGATTAATTTCGTCCAGAGAAATGCGTTATTCCGTGGTATAAATTGACACGACTGGTGAAAGTTTTCTGTGCACCGTGGGCAGAGGCGACTAATCGATAATGACATTTGTTGTTGATGATTTTCATTATCGATTATTATCCTTTTTATCGATTAGTTGTTGCAGCCCTAAAAATTTTTACTTATTACGTTTTTTACTGTTTTTCTGATCCCCCAAAAAATTGATCACTTTCTATATAAACAATTCTTAACAATTAATTTTATTTTTACATTTAAAATAATTATAGCTGTGTACAATGGGCTGTACAAGATCCTAGGTAGCCTATTATTAAATACTTTACTGTGTAGGTGAAAACATGGTGTAACTGTATAGTTTGATTGATTTATCCCTAGCAATGTTAAAACCAAACCTATGCCCTTGTATACCAAACAGGGCTTTGTTTCATGATCTGAACAATTTTGTGTGGAGATTTGTATTCAGACTCTTTCATAAGGCTTTCAGTTTTTGTGGATTTTAAATTGGAAATGGCTGGATGGGTTTCATCAAGTGTATTCAGTGTTTGGGACTCATGATTTAGTCATTTGCAATGCGAGAATTTTCTGTAACACCAAAACACAGATGAAAGATGAATCCTCAATTTTCGTTCAGTGGATGAAACATGGATCCTCAAGGGAAACCTTCATGCTTCTGTCCTACATTAATTCTGCATGTATGGCTGCTCTCATAGAGTGTAGCGGCCTTTTATGATGCTAGAGAAAAATCTTCCTTGTGTTCCCCAGCTAGCATGCTTTGAGATTTCTTATTGACTACTACTGCATTGACTACCACAGTACAAACATGAAGACCAAACTTGAAGGATAAAGAATAAAACACCTTTTTATGGATTTCTGTTAGAAAGCAGGTGTAAATGTAATGATGTTTCTAACTTGTGCATGTGACTGCAAAATAGCTAAATTACAGAAATGGTTAGAGGTAAAGATTATTTCATCAAAGACTGTTTTACTTTGTGATTGAGTACAAAACTGATCAACATCAGTGTTATCACAGCTGGGAACACTCACTCACACACAGTGTGCAATTAGCATAATATGTGCTGTAGAAAAATTCAACCTCTGTACCGACTGCAGTTGTGCACGTCTCATTCTGCTATTAGCGCAGCACTTATGGTAATAGTTCCGATTTTCAGCGAGGGGAGAAAAGATAAATTAAATGAGAGACACCATTAATAAAACTCAAAAAGCCAGGTGATTCTGACTCATTTCAAACAATTTCTCAATTTGTTAATTTTTTTATTGCATCTTTGTTTGATTGCAGCATTAGCAAGCAACATGTTGGGTTTAACCAACACTAATTTTGTTCTCAGACTCCTAGTTTGTGCCATATTGTCTTAGCTTTGAGTGAAATTTAAAGTCTTTTTCAATTCAGCAGTAGCCCAAAAGGGCATTGGTTTAAGACAATTTTGGACTCTCCGTTTTCGAGCTTCCTATGCTTGTCATAATCAGCTAGGTTAGACAATGGGAGCTGAGTCTTGCGTGTGAATCTTTTGAAGGGATTCCTTTTATCCCCCCATTAGGGATACACAGATCATGACCTCAAGAACTTCATGAACTCCGTATTATTTCACTGCACTTCATCTATATGTGTGATGTATAAAGGGTTGTGCTCAAACACACTTTGTTTTGAGTAGGCCTGTACTCTCTGCTGTGTTCTGACATTTATATTTCCACAGGGAGCCACTTTCCCCCAGGCCCTGAGATATCTGATGTTTGTTTGCTGTTATTCAAAGATGACTTTCTTTAAATAACTTTGAATATTTAGATAACTTTGATATTTGGATAGTAAAATATATTCTGCAAACAAATAGGTTGTCATTTTTAATGAGTAAATTCGTATTTGGGTGTTTTTCTCTAATAATGTACTTTGACATGTTTGGTACAGTACATTGTTGCTATTTTTAACTAAAGCTATGCAAAAATGGCTTTCATTAAGTTTTAGATGAAAAATGTAGGTTTGAAAACACGCAGTTTAAACTTAAGAAAATCAGAAATGTTGCTTTGGCAACTAACTGAAATAAGTTTAATTTGAATTACTAAAATTACTAAAATACAAGTACAGAAATTAACAACAAGTACAATTAAAACATATTACTAACTGATTAGCATACATTTTCTTCACAGTTAATTAAAATAAAATTACATTTTATAAGTGTATGATGAATGCATTTGGCTCTAAATAATGAATTGTCTCATTATACACTATTAACTTTTGGTATTGTTAGGCAATTTAAAACAATTACACTACCGGTCAAATGTTTGGGATCAGAATGACTTTTAATGTTTTTTAAAGGAGTTTCTTATGCTCATCAAGGCTGCATTTATTTGATCAAAAATCAAAGTAAAAATGGTAATATTGTGAAATATAGTGATGTAAAATAAAGTTTTTTCTATTTTAATATACATGAAAATCGAATTTATTCCTGTGATGCAAAGCTGAATTTTCAGCATCATTACTCCAGTCTTCATTGTCACATGATCATTCTAATATGCTGATTTATTATCAGTGCTGGAAACTGTTGTGCTGCTTAATATTTTTTTGGAAAATTGTGTTCTGTTTTCGAATCTTGAGAAAACAAGTTAAAAAGAAGAGCATTTAGTTTAAACTAGAATTTTCAACAATACACACTACGTTCAAAAGTTGGGGTCAGTAAATTTTATGTTTCTTTTTTGAAGAATTAAAACTTTATCAGGATAGCACAGATTTATATTGTAGAAAAGATTTTATATTTGAATAAAATGTGTCTTTTAACTTTTATTCATCAAGAGCTCCTGAAAAAAAAGTATTTATAGCCGTTTCCCAAAAAAATATTTGTAAGCACAACGTGCCAACATGATAATTCCTAAAAATAGCATATAGAAGATTTGTAAGGTCATGTGACACTTTAGATGGAGCCTGGGATGGAAATTCAGCTTGCATCACCAGAACTCAATTCTATTTTAAAGGATATTAAATCGAAACCATCTTTAATTGTAATAAATTTTCAAGATTAATTTTTTATTTCCCATTTTCATAAATAGCAATGCAGCTGGTCCATGACGCACCCCACGTTGAGATTAAACCGCTACCGCCATACCCTTGAATGATCGCCCCATATGAATGTTCTTTTTTTGAACGGCGGGCTACTATATAAACTTTAAAATTTACAGCTGATTAATTTTAGGAGATAGCCCGATGACTGAGCACTGTCTGTTTCCGGATGTGTGTCCAGATAGTGCTGACTGGTGATAGTCAGTCTTATACAAATGGGGACTCAGCTCGAATGGATGTTCCAAGGCAGCCGAAGGTAGCTGACTCTCCCTAAGGACTCTGTGGACAGGGGAAGGTCAGGGATGTGGATTGATTTCGGCAGAGTTGTTCAGTGCTGCAGCTGCTTTCTCAGGGACTTGAGTATTTCTCTGTACAGAAACCGCACTCATTGCCTCCCGACGTCTGTACCAGCCCTCAACTATCACAGACACATGACCGGATCCCCCCTGTTCAGCTTGACTTTTAAAATTCGAGCTCTGCAGTCAGTGTCACATATTTGATGCCCAGTGAGTGTTTGGCTTCTAAGCTCCTGCGTCAGGATGGTGAAATTCTGGGACGTGGTTGAGCAATGGCTGAGTCAGAGGGGCTGGCAAGCATGGATTTTGGGATGGCTGACATTGGACAGTATGAGGCTGAGGACAGAACAAAGTCTTATGAGACTTAGGAGACAAATAGTGCAGTGTTTCAGCCTGTTCTCTCAGTAAAATGCAAATTTTATGTAAGGAATTAAAGGAATTGCTCATCCGAAATGAACTATACCTTTCAGCCAGACTTTACAGTGCAGATTTAAGACTGCCAGAATCTTAATTAATAAGATGGCAATCAGCATGTCCGTTGCCCCCCATACTAGAGTGAAGCTCACTAAATGATTTGATATCGTAAGCATAGTTACTTGATTTTCTGATTAGAAGATTAGATTGTTCTGTAGCCTATTATTAGAAAGGTCTATGTAATCAACAGAAAGTACGGTTTCAGGATTGCTCACTAATGCTTTTCTATGCCTTGCTTTATATTCACCATTCTGCCATTAATTGAAAGATTCATTTTTGTGGTCCCATTCTTATGGCATACGATTTCGGTTTTGTTGGATTTGTTCTTTAAAAGAGTGCAAGCTTTTAACTCGTAATTATGACAAAAAAAAGATGTTTGTGAACTGTTAAAGGGGTCATGAACTGCCTCTGTTTTTTATTTTGTACTGTTCTCTGAGGTCCACTTATAATGTTGTCAAGATTTTTACATCAAAAAACATCATAATTTTAAAGTAATAGGCTATTTTCTGTCCTGTTTTTGACCCCCCTCATCAGAACGCTCTGTTTGAATAGGTGTGGACCATTGAAGTCTCTGAAGTAAATGCAAACTGCTATGATTGGCTTGTGTACGCATATTTGACATTCTACATCCTTCATAGAGGAACGCTGCTGTGATTTAGGTTAAAAACGCACAAATGCTCAAATACTCAGTACTCTAGTCAAACAATCTGTTTAACAGACAAAACAATAGTGAAACATCACTTAATAAAAACTCACACTTGTGTGTTGCGACATGACTGTCGGATACAGTATAGTCGGCATAGCATTGTCTTTTAGTTTCAATCTTTTTAAAAATCCTGCATCGAGTGAACAAAAGACTTACTGACGCGGTCTGGCACTTCATTAAAAATAAAGTTCATTGACCCTTTCATAACGTTGGGATCAGAAGGAATGCAATGCAAACAGTTTTTGCCACAACTTGGCACTGCACAGCATCTTGTGCTCTTCAGAGCCATCTTTATTGTTTGGTCTCTGTGTAGACCTGCGCTTTTCACCTTTCACCTGCACGTTTCAATTTAAAAATGGCGCTATTGTGCATTCTACGGGCTCACAGTTCCAGAACAGTTCACAATCAATAAATACAGTGCATTGATGCCAAACGATTGCTTATGATTGACTTTTGATTAATTATGACAATGTTTACTTTATGATGTTTATATTGTAATATATTGTAGTTGGTTAAGTGCATATTTTATGTCCTGCAACTTTTTGAATGGGCAGCCAGAAGTAGTAAAGCATAGACATTTTAAAATAAGAGTTGCAGTTTATTTCAGGCTTGTTTATAATAATTTTTTCCTAGTTATTATTGCTATTTTGGTTGCATAATAAACTGTATCTGGCAGAGGTGGGGCAAGTCACACATGTTCGAGTCTCAAGTCCTTACCATCAATTCTCAAGTAAGTCTCAAGTCGCAGTGCGAACAATCCAGATAGGGCAAGTCGAGTCCTGCTAAGGATCAAGTTGATTCAGGTCAAAGTTTATTTTTTTTTGCTACAAACATATTTACTTTTCCCTCTGAAATCAACTTTATTAATGACACATTTAAAATAATATTTTAAATATACACATTTTGAATATAGAAATATTAAATAAAGATATAATTTTAATTATGAAGTTACAACTGCCAACAGGTGGCGGCAAATCACGTCTTAATGAGTGAGTCACAGAAGCATTCGGTCAAATGATTCATTCAAAATAGCTGATTCATTCAGAAACCAAACAAGAATGGGTCACTGAATCACTCAAACAATTCATATAAAACCCCCGGATTCGTAACATGTTTATTGTATTGCTCACATGTAACTCTTTTTAATTTTGTGGCTGTACTGAACTGTTACTGAACTCAATATCTCATTGGGTAATTGTGCTGTTGTTCTGGAAACACTGCTTAATATCATATGTTATAAATATAACAAAATAACTCATACTAGGGCCATTTTGCCACCATATTTCAATTTCGGGTGCATTACAGTGCAATCGATAAAACACTGTGGTATCTGTGGCATTTATTTCAATACTCTTGTAGCTTCCTTCTGGGCTGCCCCATCACAAAAAGGAAAGACATTGTTTAACACATATTCAATATATAGATTTTAGTAGTATCAGCAAAATACAGTTTGAAACAGAAATATTTAATAATGTACTTTTTATATTCTAATAAAGTAAATTATTATTTTGCTTGTAAATGTCTCCTTGTAAAGAAAAAAAAGCACATTATTTGATACATTTTCATTGCACCACAAAAGTTTTTTTTAGTGCGCTCCTAAATTTTTCAACTTTTTCAACTGAATATGTGCAATTAGGGTCTACCAAACTGGCATCGGACGATGTCTACAGTGAAACATCGTGATGGACGATCGGTGGCGGGGTTAGGGGTATGCCTGAAGCGTGAAACAAATAACGCGTTATATGGAGCCACTAAAAGGTTAGCCGCTTGCTAGCCTGTTGCATTACAGACAGAAAGTCTTCGTACAACATACACCAGGTAAGAGTGAAATGTCTGATAGGACGATGGCGAATGATTTGCACATCCTGAGCACCAATGACAAATATCAATTGGCACTGTGTGGTAAGTACTGCCACTCCATAGTATAGAGTAATTTTATACAGTCACCTATGCTTACTTACCCAATGAGAAAGGGTATTGAAATATGTTTTTTATCCTCCCATCTCGTAGGCTATTTATTCCCTTTTGAGGGTTTCCGTCGTACAAGGAATTTTCCTTTCCGAACACGGAAACTGGGATGCGGCGGATTGGGGAGAGGGGGTGGTGGGGGGAAGAATCACGAGGTCGCTTTAACATCGTGATGTCTGTCAGTATATTGGAAAAACCCTATGGCAATCAATAAAATGTGTACTTGGACAACTAAAGCTGCAGTCCGTAACTCTTTTGAGTTAAAAAGGACCAAAATCAAATTTGAGCAAGTATCATAACCAGACAGTGTTCAACAAAACTATCGTCTTACTTAGGACCGATTCAACATAAGATTAGATATAATAATGTTTTCTCCTTTGAGGGAATGGGTATGTAGGTTTCAGCGGAAATTCGAGCTGGCACTGCGTCATTAAGTCACGGCTGTAAACATAAGAAGTTGTCGGTACAGGCTTCTCGCATGGAGGATCTGCCGGTGACCGATCCTTTACAGCCTCACAGCAGCCAGAATAAATGTATCATTTTGATGGCGGATTGTAATACATAAAGGATTATGTACCAAGACAATACATTACAAGACAATCAACTTATTGTCCAACGTTGGTGAAATTTGCTTTGACCCACACCAGCGGAAAACCAAAATCAGCATACAGACTACATACTAACAACAAACCCCAACACCCACCCCCAATAACAACCATCATACTGATCACATAGCTTTGTGATGTTTATGCAAACCGTGTGAATGAGGTTAAATTATATTCAGTTATAAATGTGCTTTCGATTACAGATAGCGGGATTGCAAAGATTTTGTTTTTAAAGAAAACAGTCGAAAGGTGAAGCATAATTGCTTTTGTGGGTTCATAAAATAAGTCTTAATATGAATAGGCAGATTGATCTACTGCGAATTACACACTAGATCTCAGTCACCAATGCTGATGTTAATCATTTGAGAATAAAGTATAACAATAATAATAATTCGATCGGTTTGATGTGATATGAGCTAACGTATCTTATATTTAATCACCATTGGTAGTGTGATTTATTGTAATGCTTTTTTATTCAGTTGGTCAGAACAAATGTGGCAGATTTGTTACTTACTTGTTCAGATGACAATATCCGGTGAAAATGCTTATTTGAGTCATATATTACAAAACGTAGGCTAGAATCTGTGATTGCAAAGTACAGTAAATATCCACACCGGTGCGGTGACTGACTGCCACACATACTCTTCAGAACATTAGATTCATCCGCGCTGGAGCCGTGCCGACTCACAACCCACGCAAGCTAGATAATTCCGCACATAGCTGCAAATCCAGGTTTTCAAACATAGATGGCGACAAAGAGGCAAAACTTACGGACTGCAGCTTTAATTATTTACAGTGAAAGGTTCTGTTTTTTCAGAGTTGTTCTAATGCCATGGTTTTAATGCACTTCCTAAAGAACTGTATTGATTTATGATTTAAAAAATCATTGTGCATAACCTAAACCACTTCATATACTATAAGCTATTATATTGTTTACATCTTGAAAATAATGACTGTCAATTTCACCAAGTACCCATTTAAACATATGTTTACAGCATTATGCAAGTAACCAACTTTTTCCAGCAAGCTTGAAATGAGATGCTGCTGCCAGAATGAATCTGATCCGAGATTCTAAACAAACGATGGCCAAGCATCATTAAAGATAATGAAGTCTTGAGAGTGACTGCAAAGAGTTTAAATAAATCAACCTAAATTGCTTTTAAATGCTTAGTGTTTTGGCCATATGACAACACTGAATTATGTAAATATACTGGAGCAGAGATGTGTAAGATTCCTTAAAATCTATTTAATTTAGTCCACAGCTTTACAAAAAAATGGTAAGCGTTTCGGTGACAACATGAATTTCTACAGTATAATAAAGGTAATAAAGGTCAAGTTTTGACCAGAATTTTTAAAACCTTCTTTCACTCTTAAATTGTGCACTTTTTTACATTTTGGATTACTGTGGTCTACGGTCTTTTTGGACCTAAGGTGCAGTGAGTTTTTGGTGATTTTTCAGTTTAATTTAGTCCAGCAATTATTTAGTTGAAAATACTGTAAAAATAGAATGAGCTGTGTAAAAGTGGGACAGGTATTTGTGAATTCATAATGCAGCACAGTTCAAAGCTTTTTACTCCCAGAGTTTTTGTGATTGATGTATGACTTGTGGGTTCTGACAGTCATCTTCACTAAAAAGTGAGACGTGTTTATCATCATTTTTGGTCTATATTTTTGATAGAAAAATCATGTCCTGTCATTTAAGGTGGTCAAGCAGGTCTTTTATTGTGGCTGCACCAACCATAACAAGCTTGATCAAAGTCATTCCATCAAGCCAGATTAGATCAGTTAATGACTGTGAATGGTCTTTTCAGAAGAGCATGTTTGTTTTTTCAGTAAATTTATTTTGCATTTGACAATATTTGGCATTTCAATTAGATCTAGAAAAAAAGGAAAATCTGAATAAAATGTTTTAAAAATAATGATTATTAAATATAAAACCCCCAACACTGAAGGTTCTAAATGTTTAAGCTATTAATAGAAAACTAGATTTCAGTTTCTTATTTTATTATCCCAAGTTTTGTCCTTTTCGTCCAGGCTGGATGCAGCTTAGCACAAATCTGCTTCTGTGCCTCATTACAGGTGACAGATTTCGCAGACACCACTCTGAGCACTTAGCGTTACATTTTATTCATTTATACAGTTCTCCATCACTGGATGGTGTATTATTTAACACATCTGTCTCGTTGTCATACAAATTGTACCTCTCTCATCCAGGAGTGGCAGCCTCTCAAGGCAGTGTTTGGTATCATTCTTGCAAATGCTTCTGTAGTCTTTATCTGCCACAGCTCTAAACAGAAGTATGCCAAAAAATCTAATCCTTGTGTGAAACTCTCTCATCTAGTACATTTCACTGTGGATGGCTGTATGTCCTATATCTCTTAGTAGCACAGGTTGCTGATGCACAGGGACAGTGGTTGCCCTGTTAAAATGAAGGATTTAAGATTTGTGACATATGTTTGTGTGTTTCTGTGTAATGGAGCTGCTGATGTGTGTGTGTAAGTTGACGGTAGAGGTCTGACACACACTAGGAATGCACACTCCTGCGGCTGTGTTGTGGGCCTGCAGGGACATGCATGTGTGAAATGCCACTTTGAATCACTTTCTAATCTAATAACGCCAGAATGTTCAGTCAGTGGGACAGAGAGAGACAGAGAGAGGGAGACAAAGGAGATGTGTACTGCATATAGGACTGGTGTGTTCTCCCATGTCCTTTGGGTCTGTGTCCTCCATCGCTTAGGTTATGCTTATGGGTTTGCAAGTATATCTATCTAAAGTTGTTTGCAAGGCTTTTTTCTGCACGTTTGTGCCAGTGTAAATGGATCAGGGCACAGAGCATCCTCACCTGTAGTCATCATTTAGTGCAACTATAGCACTTTGATTTCCCGTTTAAAAATAAATTGCTATTTTTTATTGGTGGGCATTCTTCAACTTCAGCACTTTTTAAATAGATTGTTAATGATTTTTTAAATAATTAAACTTAACAGATTTCAACTTTTAAAAAAATATTTTGATGTGAAAATCACTAATGTTTTACAACTTTGAATCCATCATGAAAAATGTATTTATTTTTATTTATTTATTTAAAATGTATTCTGTATCCTAGGGCTAGGTTGAAAATATTGATTTCATGATTTTAATAAATCTGCATTTTAATGAATCAGTATTGATTCTTAAATCCCAAGATTGATCTTTTAGTATATGCTTTTCTCAGTTGATGCATGCATGAAACTTCAGATATAAAACAAATGATCAGGTTTTAAATTTTGTGATTTATTTGAAGCAAAATCCAAAAACGTGTGTGTTTTAACAGTTTTCTTAAAACTTGCAGTGTCTGTAGTTGAAAAAACAGTTGGGTGTTGATATTATTGTTGATATAAATCTGTTGCATCAACTCTTCTTTTTCAGTACCATACATCAGAATTTGATTTCTCTTCTGTAAGTGGCACACATTTATTTTTCCACCCATATAGCTATACTTTGAGCTTTGGGTTCTGTTCCAAAGAGATTAAATATAAATGTGACGTCGCCTTTTACATGTAAATTACATCCGATAATTCACAATTGCCCACTTCTGATAAGCATCACATAATTTATGGGCATTATCAAAAGAAATTTCTTCAAAAGAATTTGTGTTAGCAGGTGCTTAAGTATGAGAAGTAGAACGCAAGAGGATGAACTTCAGTCTGCTCATTGTGGAGATCAGCATGTGGCAAGTGTAGTGAAGTGTGAGGCAAAGAACAATAAATGGTTGTTGACAGTGTAGAGGTCGAACCGGGAGTAGACTTTATTCGATAGAGGCTTGAGAACAGTGACACTATATAGGGAAATGCAGTGGAGTAAGTTGCAACTCACTGAACGGTTCATGACAATGTAAAATATGTAAAATAAAAACAGGCACGCGCACATTTATATAGTCTTAGGTTTTATTTGATGCTCTGTTTTACAATATGACTTTCACTGTCTTTACCTGCAGAACATTCAGCCTTCTGGAAGCCAGATACATAAAGCATTTTGTTATTCCTTCTACCCAAATAGAACTATTTCCCCACCCAGAACTACACTGCACTGCAAAGGCAAAACTATGCCAACACTGGAGAAAATTTGACTTATGATTGATTTTGACATAAATTTTCACATTCCCTTTTTCTCAAAATCTGGGCATAGCTAGCCTGTCACAGGACAGATCATAACCTGAAAGACCTGATATTGGTCATAACTCCATTTTGACATTGTAAGTGCATTTTGCCTTTGCTGTACACTAAAACAGATACCTGCTTTTTGATAGCCTATTGACCTGCTGCTATTCAGGAGGCTAAAGATTGCAGCTCTAGGGGTGCTTCTACAGCCGGTAGTTTGATAGATTTCAAAGAACATGACATCATCAGAATTACTGCAGAATATGGCATAGATAATGTCGAAGAGACAATTTTTTAATCGATTTTGGCTATCAAATTTGATCTCCTTCTGTTGATTCCAGCCTGAAAGGTTATATGCAATGTTTGGCATTATAAAACAATCTGTTAAACAGTCTGACAGTCTGTTAAAACAAAAAAAGAAGACATTTAAGTTTCATTTTAATAGTTCAAGGTAAACCAAAGATGCTTGAGCTAATTTAGTTTAATCTCAGTTATTTTTAAACGATTAAAGTATTGCTTATGCGTCTGATGTGTATGCAGGCTGATGTGGCAGTCATTAAGTTGTCCAGCTTGGATAGTTTCTGCCTTTTAATCACATAATACAACGTAACTCATTTCTGTTTAAGAGTGCAGCTGTTCTTCTGGTGAATTTCACTGCTTTTTAATTAGTCTGATTCCTACCTTTTAAAATTTTCAACAACAACAACACCTCATTACAAAGCCAGTATATACATGGCAACGTAGAGGCATACTATGGAATGCATATGGCGTAATGAATGGTAGTCAGGGTCAGTCTTAAAGAGATGCAAAATATAATAAATTTATTCATTCTATAGCCTGGAGTAGGGGTCAGGGTTTTGTACCGTTTCATTTTAACAACATAATGTAAAAGCCTACTATGAAATACATGCATATTGAATGGTAGTCCGGGTCTTTTTAAGTTTGCTCCTAAGTATAATACATTTCATTCATTCAAAATCATAGACCAGGTGTCAGGACTTCTAAATGTTCCTTATTTTTTATTTATTTATTTGTTGACTTATTGGTCCCATAGCCTTTTGTCCTGTATCCTTTTGATGGTGCAACGACTCGCTTTCTTCTTTGGAACACAAAATATGATATTTTAAAGAATGTGTTTTTCCATACATTGTAATGGAGTCCAACTTTGTTTGTATTCCAGTATTCTTCAAAATATCTTATTTCGGGTTGCAGAAGAAAGTAACTCCGACAGGTTTGGAACTAGAGCTAGACAATAGAGCAAAACGTTTCTATATCTCTATTTTTCCTGATTTTTGAGGAAATGTAATATATATATCAGTGTTTTTGCATTCGATCTTGAAAAAGCTGAAATCTTTTTTTTTTGCCCCCATGAAGACATTACCTGAACAGAACGATAAAATCAGCACTAGCACTATAAGACATAATGACGATTACTGCTTTTTACTAAATAAACAAAACATTTAAAAATCATGTGTACTTAAAGGTTCCAAAATAAAAATATGAAATATAAAAATATGGAAATTATACAAAAAGTGTAATCTTCCTACTAAAAGTTGAGGTTTGTTGCAAAAACAAAGCAAGATTTTTGAAGCACAAAGAAACACTTTACACATTATAGAGCACATGGCAGGTCTGTTTGTTTGTGCTTTCACTTCAAGACTTAATACATATATCTATTTTGACAGCATCAGATTTTTTGTTCCGTCCGTTGCTATGGTTTTCACTGTCAGGCATTGCATTTTTGAAATCAGTCCTGAAAATGAATACTGTTCTTAGTGAAATTGGCTTCCTGTGTATGAGTTAATCTATTAACATTATCGTGATATATGATATTCCCTAATTTTATGCTATCAGCAAAGCTATTGCAAAAATATATATTTGATGCATTGCCCAGCCATGACTCGATGTCATGAGTAAATAATGACATCATTTTCAGTTTTTGCTGAACTATCTCTTTAATAAATGTCAGTGTTTTGTTTTAAGTGTATTATTTGCTTTTGTATGATAAATAATTTGGTCACCAGTTACCACTGTGTTTGAGAACCACAGATTTAGCTATTACGTAGCCATATTTTTGACTATGGGCATACTTATTGACTAAGTCTAGTTCATTTTGCATCATATTCGGGTAAAGAAAGACCTACTTGGACAGCAAGAAACCATCTACTTGATGCTAGAGCAATCACCCACATTTGTTTTGTGCCGTTGGGGCGTCTGTTTCTGAAAATGTTGATGTTGTAATAATTAGAAACTCATTCAAATAACTGAACAGCAGAACAAACTGTGCGGAAAAAAAAACTAATAAATTAACGACAAATGTGTAAAGACTTTGTAATTAGAAATGTTCTAAAAGTGCAGATGACTTCACAGAAAGTAAATAAAGCAGAACTTTCAGTTCTACCTATATAGTTTACTTGCAAATAAGTGCCTCAAGCAAAGCCTTTAGCTTCTTTCAGAGATTTGATACCACATAATTTTGCAAACAAATCCAGTAACCTGGTACATATGACTTTGTGTCCAGGTGGACTGTCTGGAACCTAAACCACAGACAACCCCAATTCCAGAGAAGTTGTGACATTTTTAAAAATGCAATAAAATCAAGAATCTGTGATTTGTTCATTCTCTTTAACTTTTATTTAATTGACAAAAGTACAAAAGAAAAGATTTTCAAACTTTTCAATGACTAATCGTAAATGTATTTTGTAAATCTGAACAAATTTTGATTTTAATGGCTGCAACACATTCCCAAAAAGTTGGGACAGAGGAACATTTAACACTGTCACATCAACTTAGGGCTTATGCCACAATTACGTAATCGTTCAAAGCGGCAATTACGATGCGTTTTTTCTTCTACTTTCTACATGTTATCTTAAGGGTTTTTCCAATTATTTAAATTTTAGTTTTAGTATAACATTATAATACCATTCATATTTTTACTTTTTTATAGTTTAAAGAAGAAACCAATCTGATGTATATTTGACATTTGAGGTTTAATACTATAGAAAAGCACTAAAAGTTGTTCAGTTAGAGTGTTTTCAGCTTGTTTATTTCATATAAAAATACGGCATGCAGTTACATCAAACAATGGTATAAACATCATTCACTGTAAATTGTGATAATCGTAATTAATAATCGCAATAACAATTTCAAGGGAATAATCGACAATTATGATTTTTATCATAATCATGCAGCCCTACATCAACTTTTTTTTCATCAACTTTAATTACAATGTTGCATTGTATTGCATTGTTTGAGAATTAAGCATACTAATTGTTAAAGTTTTGCAAGCAAAATTTTTGTCCAGTCTCTCTTGAAACAAGGCTTCAGATGCTCAGCAGTCTGTTCCTTTTCATGACTGGTCATACATTTCATTTCATTTGACCCGAAAATTCGAGGGACAGTTTTTGCTATGCTATATCACTATATTGATAATATCGTACAGAACTCCGACTTCATGTATGTATAAAGTTTGAATGTACGGTTCAAAAAAACTTCCACGGCCCGCGCGAGATGGGGTTGGGGGGGGGTGGGGTGGGGGGTGGGGGGGGGGGTGGGGTGGGGGGTGTTGGGGTGGGGGGTAGCGCAACCCCCGGAAAACCACCCCCCGAAGGAACACTACAAAAGCTAGTCTTTTCAGTGGTATGTTGCACTGCGAGAGTGTCAGTGCTGATTTCACGGGTCCATTAAGCTGTGCCAGTTCTGTTGGGGATGTCAGGGTACTCAGTATGCAGACTCATACTGCTCTCCTTTTACATAAATCTTTGCTTTCTAGCTGTGCAGAATGGCTTCTGAGTACAGAGATGATTTTTTTGCTTCATCTTTGAATTCATGAGAATAATCAGCCACTGCTCTTCCAGAATGTTACTCATTTCCCTGTTGATTTTAATGATGTGCAAAGCTACATATTTTTTTAATTACCTAGTCAGTGGGTTGCCTGAACAATTACTGAACTTATTGGTCTTTTAATGTAATGATTGTACTACTACTAATAAAAGAGGAATATTTAAAAAGGAATATTTGCCTGAATTTATTTAGCAGAAAAATGTAAATACAACACAGTATTTCTGAAAAAAAAAAAAGTAAAAAAAAATAAATGAGTGGCCTATTTTTTCTAAAATTAATTAGAGATGCTTTTGATTATTAATATTCAATGAAACTATTAAAACTGAATCCAGAAAATTAATGGAAAATGGAATTTGCTAAAAATAGAACTGAATTTGAGGGAAAAAAATAAAACATTTCATAGGGCCTTAAAATGTATTTGTGTTACATTTCTAGTAAATTGCTGTTTAATATTGTAAGTTTCCATGATTTCAATTAATTAGACCTGTTTTTTTGATGAATACAATTTAATTTAACCATTAAAACAAAGTCTAGAAAAATTAAAACGGAAAAAAACGGAATCCATAAAAATTAAAATGGAAAAAACTGAATTAGGAAAAAATTACATGGAATTTGGGGAAAAAATTTAATGGATTTCATAGGGCCCTAGCCCTATAAATGATTGACCATCATGGCCCATCCTTAGTTGTGTATGTGGTTTTGTTTTTGTTTACCATGATGAAAAGTGGACATGCTACCATCATGTTTGTTTGCTTGTTTGTTTGTTGACTGCAGCCACTGTCTATTCAAACAGGGTGCTTTGGTGCTGTTCAAAACCCAACAGGTCTGCTTTCAAAAGAATGCAAATTCCGCCTGACATCTGGCGGGAAACAGACATTGACTAGACATTTATTTATCAAAATGCCATGTTTTCATGAGACTTTAGTCATGAGAATAGTAATGATGGGATATAGTTATATGATACAGTCATATAGCTTGTGAAGCGACCTTGAACCTTGTCTGCACTAAAAACACATTCCAGCTATGATAAATAGATAATTATGTTTCTTTGAACATTGAATAAATGAATTCTTTAAGGGACACAGAATGGCTCTGATATTAAAGCACATTGCTCATACGGCGGCTTTAGTCTATGATCACAAAAGAACAATTTACCAGCTCTGCAGAGAAATAACGAAACCAAAGCAATGCACGCAGAAACATTCACAAAAGGGAACAATGGTCATTAGATTACGAAACTGTCTTCCTGTTTATGAAATGATTCTCAAAGGCACCTCATGAATAAAAGTCTTCCTTGTTGCAGCTTTTTGAAAGATTGAGTTATAGCCTCTCCCCCTTTCAGATATAAGGTTAATTTATCAGCACACAGCACACATCTTTTCTTTTTGTATAGTGTAATTTTACGTCTTTATGAATGTTAATATATCATTGTTTGAAAGTATAATTAGATTCTATTAAGTTGTCTGCTGTTTGCACTTAGATGTACCATCCATTTCAAGGCCTAAATATAGTCATGCACACATGGTGCCAGGACAGTGCAGGACATTAGTATTTCAAAAATCTGCATCTGAGTCACAATTAATTATGCATTTAATTGGCATTGCTGAGACCTCTTTGTTAAACTGTGCAGGGTAGCACCATTTTCATCTTTTTTATTTTCTCTCTTCTTTTTGGATTGAAATCAGTAAAAAGAAGGCAGTAAGGTCATCTTTAGGGAGTAAACCTAGAAACCAATTGGAATAGTACATGCTGCAGCCCATCAAAGCTTTAGAGGACGCAGCCTTACAAATCCAATTGCTTTCTCTCACATAGAGCTTGCCATTTTTCTCCCAAACAAGATCTAACAAATTTTCTATAGATGAGTTGTTTGGCACAGTAGGATAATAAAAGTGATACTGTAAAAAGGCTCAGAGTCATACAGTGGAAGATTTAGAGGGGCGTCGGATGTGTCAGAGAGAGTGTCAGAGCTAAATCAAAGAGAATTCAGCAAGAGGGTATGACCAGCTGAGTCAACAGCATCTAAATGAAAATCAGTGTTGAGAGAAGATGAGAAATGGAATGAGAGAGAAAGGGAGGGGCCAGAGGGAGGGATAGAAGAGACAAATAGACTTTCTCAACTTGGAAAGCGATAGAGCCGCCTTTCAGTGTAAGAGGGATTTATGGCCCAATGAATGAGTTCTCTAGGGAGGATCCATCCTCACAACTATGGCCCAAAAAGATGGGTCAGCTGCACGTCGATAAGTCACTGGAGACCAGAGCCGTGTGTGCGCAGGTTGAAGGAAGAAAAAAAAGATGGCAATCTTCATCTATATATCGTTCTATCAATCTATATATTGTTCAATTTATTGTTCTATCTAATTTATTGTTCTGTTCTTCTTTCTGTGTATCATTATGTCTATCTATCTATCTATCTATCTATCTATCTATCTATCTATCTATCTATCTATCTATCTATCTATCCATTTGTCCATCTGCCTGTCTGTCCTTCTATCTATCTATCTATCTATCTATCTATCTATCTATCTATCTATCTATCTATCTATCTATCTATCTATCTATCTATCTATCTATCTAGCTATCTGTCTATCTGTCTGTCTGTCTGTCTGTATAAATTATGATTAGGTCTCAGATGAAAATGCCTGACCCCTGCTGGTTGTAAATGGTCAGTGCTTGTTATTACCCTACAGCAGATTGTGTCCCCTCCTCCATAGTGTCTCTTCTGGACATCTTTGCCTCATGCTGATCTCGCCAATACCAGCTGGGCCTCTCAGACTCTCCATAGACCACAGTTTGAGAGAACCCATATCTGTTTCTGTTTGCTTCTGTGAATGCTCTGTACATCTGATTGTGTACACTTTTTGGTGCGTGTTTATTCTGGACTGTGAGACACTCAGCGGGAATAGCCAGGCTTTTACAACCTGCATGGAGTGCTTTCTCTCTCTCTCTCTCTCCTCTCTCTCTCTCTCTCTCTCTCTCTCTCTCTGCATCCTCTCTCTCTCATCGTCTCTTCTCTCTTTGCGAGGAGGAAAGCCCTCGTTCAAAAGGGCTACTCTTCCTAGTGCTCTTTCTTAATTCAGGAGAGTGGTAATCCTTAGTGACAGGCATCTATTACAGCTGCCGTGACAATCTGTCACTCACAGCCGCCATGGTAACTGCACTCTCTGAAGATGCATTAGAGGGCCTCCCGCCCCAGCGGCTCATTGTGACATCATTAACTAAGAGGGCTCTTTGATTAAGAGGTTTCTGACCAAAAGGGACAGAGTGAACTTATATTGTTATATTGCAATGAAATCATTTCATATTGCAGTCTGACACAATATTACATAAAAATGTACTTGTTTGAAATTACACGCAACTTTTGTCACAACTAAACTACATTTTGAAACTGCTATTGAATTTAACCACAGCTGATCCAAAATTCAGCATTTAGAGTGCTTACAAGATCCAAGAGCAGAGACCTTATTAGATTCAAGCTCCAAGCATTCACTTTTTTAAAAATATATATGAAGTTAAAACTCACCAAGCACCAAATGAGAGTAAAAAACAATGTTGGTGAGCATATGAAACAGTGTTACTTGCCAGTTTATTATTAAGTGTAACAATGCCTGAGAATGCAACATGATTTGGCGCGATTATCAAATCTCAATGAGTGCGTTGTAATTGTATAAATATTTAATGAAATTACCCTGCAGTTTTCGGCCAAAATAAAAGCCTATGGGGTTACACGTTTTGAAAACAAGCAGGACAACCACATAGAGTATTGTACTTTTATTGTTGTTTATATTATAATAATAATAATAATAATATAATCACAATACTTATAGATTTAATTTTTATAATTTAAGTATAAGAAATAAATTATTATTAGTATTTGAATGCCAATTGCAATTAGATGTGTTCGCCTAAGTTTTTCTTCTTTTTTAAATGAATAATCCACATATTTTCATGCCTGTACAATATATAAAACATTTATGACTGGTAAAATTTTCACCAACTATTGGTAGGCCCCATTTTTAAGTTGTCAATAACATATGTTTTGTATCTTTAGTATTTTTTTACATGTGTATCTTTATTATTGTTAAGCTAAATACACAATAATTAATAAAACATAATAATAATTAAACAGGTCATTTTTTGTGTAATTGTTGCTTTTATTTTTATTTTGTTACTTGTTTATGTTTTGTTATTCCTTTTATATTCATTTTTTAAAAATATATTTTAAAGCATTTTGAGATGCATTTAATGTACGAAGGTTGCTATACAGATAAATATATTATTATTATTTATGTTATTTTTTCCAAGCCTGGGCATCTTATATTTTGTGCATCATGTTGTATTTATCATTTCTAAAGCTTTTAAAAAGCTTTTCCCACCAGTATATTAGAGAAAATGCATTCTGTTTTCTCGTGTGTATGTAAATGTGTGGGTTTGTGTGAATGTGGGTGGATTTCAGTCCAGTCTCAAGTGTAATGGCAAAAAAGACTCTTCCCTTTGAACAGACGGAATCTCTTCCAATCTCTTGAATGCAATTATGTTATTCTGGCAAGGCTCGCCTTTAACGATGGATCCAGTTCAATTCAAGGTCAACTGCACCCAAAGATTAAGAAATGACCAGTAAGAAAGTGATTACTCCATTGCACAGACTAATAAGACATTAACCCAACAGAGGATTGCCTTCCTTTAATGGCACAATCTCTTTCATTTTATTTTGTCAATGGCTTCAATCATTCTTTTATAGAACCCGCTTGCTATTTAAATCCATGTGGTAACTCACAAATAAATGTTTAGATGTATACTGACAGTCCTGTCATTTACAATGTCTATTCCAGTGGTATAGGTTTCATTTGCTCTGCAGAGGAAAAGAGATTCAATACATTGGGAATATTGTGCTCATGATGTTACACAGTCCATGTCTCTTTTACTGAGGCTCAAAATCATGCAGAATTGTGTTGTAAACAAGATTTTTCCATCTCAAAACTGATGCTGAGTGAAGAAGAATTTCTGTGCTCTTAAATGTGTTATTGACTTCATGTCATCCGGTGTTGAAGATGACGGCATATCTTATGTAAATATTTGCATCCTCCACGTAAGGAACTGCACCACTGGTATCTTGTTCTCATCTGATGTACCTGCTTTTCTTTTCTTCTCTCATTCTCGCCCTGTCAATTACTCTTTTGTTTCGCCTTGGTGCTCCGGTTGACAAACAAAGGCATCCGTGTGCCCTGTTTTCTTAGTTTCGCACCGTGTTCTCCCTGAGCTTCTCCTATCTTATTAGAAAGAGGTCCTATGTGAGGTCACCACACATTTAATTGTCTCTGCTCCTGCAGAAATGCCCACCTGTCAATCAAGTGCTGTCAATCAGAGCTTAAATGTGTTCAAATCCACCCCAGGTCACACTCATGGTGGTTGTGCATTCACAGTCTAGTGCCCCCCAGAGGAAAGGGTTTATACAAAGGCAATTATTGATTGTTTGCAGAAGGATCTGCTTGAATGAGGGCTTTAACCTTCTTCTGTATTGTGTGGTAAGTGGTCTGTTTTTGTGTTGTGCTTTTGTGTGTGTACAGTATTTTGTGATTATGCAATTTTCCTAAGATGGCAAGATGCCTGGGTTGATCCAGATTTTATGAGGTGTGTCGTCTTGTAAATAAACCATGGTTTCTGTTTCTCTGTTCTGTTCTGAGTGTCAGTAGCTGTCTTTATGGTTTGTGGTTGGGTGACACTGAAGAAAAAGGTAGCTGTTTCTTCAGTATTGCAGGTTAATTTGCAGATACTTCAATGTAGAATGTGTTTAAGCATATAATGTATCTGGTTGCCATGACGGTAACTTCACAAGTTTGTTTCTGCTCCCTACAGTTCTCTTGGTGCAAGCAGCTTTTCACGAAAAGCCTAAACGAAAATGTGTTTCAACATCAAGTTGAAAGAAGCCCATCCATTTATCTGTACAAGATAAGAAAAGGAAAGAAAGACACTTTGCTTTCACTGTAAAAGTTCAGTTTACTTCCCTGATGGGCAGAATTTTCTTCTGACAATGTTAGATGTGGAATTGGTGTCATGGTTTTATGCTGATAATTAATTCATATATAATATTTAAAGTAATCATGAACTTTTTTCTATAGATTTTATTATGATTTATTGTTTTTATTATTATTATTATTGACCTTGTAATGTTTAATCAGAGTAACTGGATCTTTCGGAAAATGACAGTCATCTCTTTGGTGATGTATGCTGTGCTTCTCCAACCATTTAAAGTGTTCACCTAAAAAGTTCCTTTCTTTTGTTAAACACAAAAGAGGAATGTTGGTACCCAAACAGTTGATGGATAGGCCATGTTGACTTCCTAATATATAAATTTTTGAATACCCTGGAATCAAGTGAGGGACCCTCACTTTTGGTTACAACATTCCTCAAAATATCTTCTTTTGTGCGCACAGAAAAAAAAAAAAAAAAAAAAAAGGTAAAGACACCTCATATTGATTGGGAAATTGAGGCTGAGTAAATGATGACAAAATTACGAAAATTATGCACAAAAATAATATCTGCATGAAAATTCTGTCCAATTTTTTTTACATGCAGTTTATCTTTTCAGACCAGTGTGTTACAAATGACAATGAAAATGCAGTTTTATTAAACAGCAGTTTCTCTAAATTTTATATGATTTGTGATTGATCAGTTTTATTCGCAGTGTGATGAAAAAATATTTAGAAAACCTCTCCATAAAAAAAACTGTTGCATGCAGAAGTTTTTGTGGGTCTGAAAAGACACATAAACAGTTGTTCGTTCAAATTAAAATGTTTATCGCAACAAATTTTAGCACTGAACATTAATCTCATTGTGAACAGGCCTTTAAACCCTGCCTCTCCACAATCACATTAATTTTTGAGTGCAATGACCACATCTCAAAATCCAATCAACAACTGATGGATAGAAGTCACTGCCATACTTTTCTTTTTCTTTTTCAATTGCCCTCTACCCCTGAGTGTTCTGGTTCGAGACAAGTCGCCCTACAATGGCACAAAGGTTGTATGTCTCTATCTGTCTTCCAGAAGCCTCCCTTTATGCCATCCCCCGGGCACTCAGGGGTGTGTCTGTGAGACGGGCATCTGGGAGGATTTGAACTACTTTACCTGTGTTGCTCTTTCTCAACAACTATTGCTGCTGGATGTGATACTGAAACAAATCTCATGTCCTTTCCTTTCCTTTCCTTTCCTATCCTATCCTTTCCTTTCCTTTCCGTCCTTGCACTGCCTGATTTTCTTTCCTTCTTCCTTTCTTTATTCCCTTGCGTTTCTCCTTATTTCCTTCCTTTGTTCCTTTCTTTTCTACCCCTTCCCATTCCTTACCTACTTCTTTCTTTTTATTTTATTTCCTTTACCTCTCTTTCTTTCCTCCATTTATTCTCGTGTTCCTTCTTTCTCTCTTCCCTTCCCTTGTTCCTTCCTCTATTCTCACTTTTCCTTTTTTTAATTCTCTTCCATCCTTTCGTCCTTTTTTCCTTACTTCCTGCTCCCCCTCCCACCTTTCCTTCCCCTTCCCTTCTTTCCTAGTTTTCTTTCCCATTTTTTTCTTCACTTCTTCCTTGCTTTCTTGTTCACGTCATGTTTCTCCTTCCCTTATTCCTTTCCGTCACCCCCGCCCGCCACGCCCCGCCCCCCCCTGCTCTTCTCTAGTCTGGTCACAAACAAGCTCAAGTACAGTTATTTTGGAGTTCATGTTTGTCAATCTGGAAATATGCAGTCAACAAAGATGGAAGGGCCAGGAAGGGAAAGCAGTGGCTGCTCAAGAAATTTATAACTAGCATCATTCACACACCCCCACCCCTCTCTGAGACACACACACACTCTAGAAAACACACATGCAGACACACACTGCAGCCTCTAAGAAAAGCAGCCGCATCAGTTTTCAGAGCAGTGCTCTCTCCTTTCCCCCCTCCCTTCTCTATCTCACTCTCTCCCAGTCTCATGCTCACCCACTCACTCTCCCTCCTCTTCTGCTTTCTCTCTGTCACACATTCTATCGCTTGCTCTCTCTCTCTCTTGTTTCCGCTCTCTCTCTCTCCCTCTGCTTGCTTCTCTCACACTCTGTGTGCCTGTGTTTCTGCCAAGGTCTGAGTCTTTCAGTGTGGGAATGTACCAAGCTTAGAGACAGAACTGCCTTTGAATTCTGGTGCAATGATGGATGCAGGGCAGAGGCTCGGATGTACACTGACAGAACGGGAGAACTAAGGGCAGGGATTGGGAAAAGGATCTGATGGATTTAACCCTGGCAGCCGTCTCTGCCTGATCAGAGTACATCATTCTCCCCCGCTCGCTGTTCGCAAGTTTCGCTCCTGTGGGTGGATTACCGGCTGCCCGTTTCTACTCATGCACCGCTGTAGAGACTAGAGGGAAGATCCAAGCTGCGTAGCCAGAGACGAAGTGCCGTGTCGGGAGAGCGAGAGAGTGGAGCTGTGCTTCTGCCGCTACCTGAGCTTCTCCACACACACACACACACACATATACACACACTCACACACACACACCCCCACAGAGGCAGGGCTGCGCCAGCCGCTCGGCCGATCGTTAATCGCTTGAGAGAAATCTGCATCAGGGAGCTCCCTCGGGCCTCAAACAGCTCATGGATTTATAAAGAAAATCTGATGCTGAGGCAGAACATAGGACGGATCCGACAAAAAAGCTTAATTTATTGATTCTATTTTTCATCTCTAAATGGAATGTCTTGGAATTCCTTCGAGATTCTACTTAAGCTGAACTAAAGAGAGGCTACGTTCCCAAAACCACCTGCTTCTCCCAACCTGTTCCTCTTGGTGATTACTGATCGTAGTGTGTGTGATATGGTGCTGTATGTGTGCGTGTTTACAAGTTACTCTTTGTGTCGTTGTCTTTAGGGTTTGTGTAGTTGTATTGGGGTGTAAAGAATTACTATGTAGGTGTTAGATATCTATATATATAAGATGATGAGTATATATATAGGATATAGGAAATATATATATAGTATATAATACAGGATATAGTCGGTATCTATATTATAGGCTGATGTCTAGCTGTGCGATCATAATAGAGTGATGCCGTATTGCATGTATGCTGGTAGCTGTTGTAAGAGTGGTAAATGAATATAAGATAGTGCACCATGTTTGGCTCGCGCTCCCCAGCCCACCCACTGCTTGCACTACGTTACCTGGCTGGGTAGCCCCTGACCCAGAATCCTGAGTGAGAGAACGGCCCATAGGTGCCAGCCATGGAGACATACCCATGGAGGGAGCCCGGGGTGGACAGAGTCCGCCCCGCCCCGGGCCCGGTCCTCTGGCCCCTAGTGCGGTGTGGGCCGAAACCGCCAGCAGACCCGGCATTTGCGTTGTGCCCCTACTGATGGCGTTGTTGGCCTCGGCGTCAGCCATGCTAAGCTTCTAAAAGGAGGGTGGTTGGGGCTCAGTGCAGAGATTAGAACGTTCCAAGCCTGGAGGGTACCGTTGGTGAGGCGCCAATCGCAACGACGGAACCACATGTTCCAATATCTCCACCCATTGCCTGCCAATGGTGTTCTGATGGCTCCACTTCGTACCCGTCCCGCCACGGGGGGCGGCGCCATCAGCGTCTCCGGGGTTCAGCAACCCAAACAGCGAGGGTGGGACAGGTTACATTGGGCCCCTGTCTCAAAGTTGGGGGCATTCCCCCTCACCCCACACGTCCAGTAGCATCAGCGATACAAGTTGAGCGGAGTTGCGTTACGCTTAGGGGGGGAGGCTCGGGAAACAGAGCTCCACACCTGCATAACAGAGTGGGAACGCGACTGACCAACAACACCACCGCACAGCAGCGGGACATTCCACGCGAACTCACAGTTCCCCAGCACAGGAGGACAGATGGAAAACGGAGTAAAAAGAAACGAAAAACCACGCTCCCACTGTCCGACAACCCAACGTGGAGGTGGGATCCAGAAATCCTCGGACCTTCTTGAGGCAGTGAGCTGGCCGAGCGACAGTAGTACGACACGAGGCGCGCAACGAATCGAATGAATGACGAAGCACAACCACCGGAAGGAAGGAGGCAACCCAAGCGGCCCAACCGACCTCCACCCTCGCGTCCCCCTCCAAGCCCGGTCAACGCTGGAACCATGGGCGCTCCTCTAAGGGCCCTTCAACAAAGCCTACTCGCCCACACCATCGCTTCAGGACGCGTAAGTGTGATCATCTAAACATTTTGATTGTATACATGCATGGATATGGGTGAGTAGATATGTTTGTGTGTGTGAGCTTGTCCCACCATCTGTGATGATTTTATGATACACCCTTTTTTTCTTTGTCATATAGCCACATTATTTGGTAAGGTCTCATTATTTTGCTTGCTTCTAATAAAATCCCTTCCCAGCTTCTTATGCATCAGGATAGATACCTATTCCAGCTCTCTTCTCGGCATTACAAAAGAGGCAGTCATGCAGTCTAATAGTCTTCGTGCTTGCTGCTGAGTTCATTAGTTCTGCATGTCAATGAGAGAGCACATAGGAGACTGCTTTTCATCTCTGTCTTTATCCTCTCTGTATCATGTGAACATGGTGCTGCCCAGTTGCTCTGTTTGTTTTATATCAGTTTTCAGGAATAATGACTCCCAGTGTTGCAGCTTCCGTTTTTTCCCAATAGCATTAGCATGTTCTCCCATTTAAAGTAGGTCTGTTGTTAGAGAGAGATTTCACCTGATCTAAAGCAGATATTCAAGGTGAGAGGAAGAGAGACAGATTGAAGGTAAAAGAGGAAGTGTAGTGCTGGAGAGGGTGCTGGCTGCTCTCGTCCTGTCAGTGGAGATCAGGTCTTAGGGTGGAGATTCCATTTAGATAAGTAAAGATATGAGTACTGCAGTAGGTATGGTAGGTAGACTTGAGGCAGTGGATACACTTTAAGACACTCACGCAGGGAGTGTGCGCACACACACACACACTCACTCACTCACTAGAGAGAATTGAAGAAGTGAGATATGAGAACACTGCAAATGGGAAATAGTATTTACATTGTAATCTGTGTGTGTATGACTCCATGTATGTCTTTATACATCTGTATGATAATACTGTCAGTTCCAGTGTCAGCATTACTATTTTGAAATTGTAGCTGTCAAGCCACAAGCTACTCATATTTTTCTCAAACTAGTAGTTTGCTACATTAAGGCTACCTATCAGGCTACTTATTCTTTTAAATGCATACATCTTGGTATATTAATTATTCATACATTTTACAATTTAGTTAGCTTCTTTGTCTTTAATAAAAATAGTGGGGGTTTTAATGAATGAATGAGCAATGTTAATTAGGGTTGCTATACTAATAATATAAAATACAGTAAAAACAGTGAATTGTGAAATATTTTTGCAATTTAAAATTATTATTTTAAAATGCAATTGAAGACTTCAGATTCAAAAACCTCTGAGTCCGTCTGAGATTTTTCTTAGATTTTTCTTTTAAATTAGCATTTTTATCAGTCTCCTATGATTAGGTTCAGTAATTTCACTTTAATTGCAATGAGAAGGTTATTAGTCCGTTTATTATTGGGATAAGTCAGTGCCTTATTTTTGAAAATGTCCCATGTTATTTCCATAGGAGCCTGATAAAAATGCTAATTTAAAAGAAAAATCTGAGATGGACTAAGAGGTTTTTGCATTTTAAGTCATCAATTTCACCCTGTGTTGGTAAAGCTGAATTTCCAGCAGCCATTACTCCAGTCCTCAGTGTAAAGTGATTTTTCATAAATCATTCTAATATGCTGATTTGGTGCATTTCTTCTTATTATTGATGACGAAAATGTATCGATGTTGAAGTATTTTTTAAGGATGCACTCCCAATCTGTTCATTCACATGAACCCTAAACAAATCAGTTCAATAACATGAACCTGCTATTGCAATGCAACATGTGACACATTTCAGGAGGGAGCATGTTTGATTGTTCACATTTGGTCACACTATATGGTACACATTGGTAAAAGTAGCTTGTTACTGGAAAAGCTAGCCTATACTAATTTGAAAGAAGCCAATCTGCTTTCAAGCTACTGAGTTAGTGAGGGCGAGTTAGTTATTCTCTAACACTGCACAATTCACTCATGAATCCAGAAAGAATGTGCTGTCTAAACAAAATCCAAGTTTGTTTTCAGTAACTAAAAAAATTCAGTTGTATTAGGGAATGGGGAATTAGCTTTAGTCTGCATGCTAATTTGATGTACTTCTGTAATCAAATCTGGAACGTTGTTTATTTATAAAGCAAGGTGTTAAAAGCAGGCCATCAATTTTGTGTCAGCACCAATTAGTTAGTGTGGAGTTTGAATTCATCCGTCTGGTCCGTGTTACTTATAAACTCCCCTTACATTAGAGAGACAATCTGCAGGAGGGGCTAACTTAAATGCATTTCACATTAGTGCTCCTGCTTCTTCTTCAATAATCGTATCTTGGAAATCACAGAGAGGTTTATGGCATATACAAATCTAAGCAGTTAACCATGGTTTGTGTGTTTTCATAAGGGAAACAAGTCAAGATCTGCTTTTTTATGCCCCTAGGCGACGTTCCCATAGCTGACTTTTATTTTAAAAATATATATATACTAAATAATATTATGGGGGTTTTTTCTGTAGGTATTTTGAATATGTAAACTGAATCCAGCACTCTAGTCAACAGTGAGAACATAGCGAGTTGCTTGTATAAAGAGAAGCTGATGTATAATTTAATACCACACATTCTCTCTTTCACATTGCAGTGAATTTTCTCTTGAGCTGAAAGTGCCCTGGAGCGAATACTGATAAGGGAAGGTTGGGGGGACAAAGGAGGGCCCTGACCCTGGGGGCAGAGAAGGACGAGAAACCATGCTTTTGGCCAAGGTTCTTGAAGACCACATGGCTGTCTTTTTTATTTATTAATACGTTGACAGTGTCTGTGTCAGGGTCATTGCTAAAATTCACAGGACTTGTGACAAAGTTTTTATGGGTGGGCCCTTTTCCCAGTCTATATATCCATGAAGCAGTGTTTCTCAAGTGGTGATTCCTGACCCAAAAACAAATATTAAAATGGCTGCTGAAAAACAAGCAAGGTAAATATATATTAGTTTGGGGTTGGACACATTTTAAAATGTTTTTGAATGCTTACCAAGGCTGCATTTATTTGATTAACAATACAGTAAAACTGTAACGTTCCCAATAGCATTATCATGTGCTCCTATTTTAAATTATGAAATATTATTACAGTTTAAAATGAGTCCAGTCTTCAGTGTCACATGATCCTTTAGAAATCATTCTAATATGCTGATTGAGCTCTTAATAAACATATCCCATCCCAGTTGAAAATGGTAGTGTTGCCTAATACAATTTTTTTATTTACTTAATATATTTTTATTAACTATTAATATCATATTTAATTCAATATTTAACTGGACCAAAACCTTACTGGGCACCCCACTCACAGGGTCCATGACAATGTACCTGGTTTGGTCACATGACAACAGTGGACAGAAAGCATAGTTGTTTGACGCATTATTGCAGTGATATGCTTTTTTGAACAGTGTGCAGCTTTCTGAAAGTGTGTGAAATTTCTTTATATTGTGAAATATGAGATGGTTGGAGGACAGATTTGCTTCTTGAAATAGATCTGCATCAAACAAGGGAGATGTACTTGTTGGGCCAAGCTGTTTTATGAATAGAAATGGCAAATAGAAAAGAGTAGTGGACTGTAAGTTGGATTTTGAATGTGCAATATTGTGTCGGGTAATACATCACTGTATAATATAATACAAGCTCGTTCCGCCCCTGCTTGGACTTTCTCTCTGAGGATCATCTGAGAGGGAACATGATGAAATGCACTGGTAGCGGCCATGGGCGAACGCATCCATCTTTACGACTGCAAAATGATCTCATGTTTTGGTGGGACTTATATGGTAATGCACCGGGAGAGACTATGTTGTATTTTCCATAGGATCCCAATTGAATAAGCGAGACACTAACATCGTTTTAAAATCACCCCAATGAGACTGCATCTCTCATTCGTATCTGTATTATTATCCGATTGTTCTGAAGGATGACATGCAGCCGTCCATTAGCAGCAGTGCTGAAACCTGAGCCGCTCATCTTCTTCCCTGCCTTCCAACTCCATTTCTTTCACCCTGATGCATGTCGTCCTCCACCTTTACATTTCCTACTCTAATATTATCCTTTATTCTGTCCTCCTCCTCCTCTTTATCCTTATTTCATTTTCCCTCTCTCCCCCTGTCTTCATGCCTGAGTTTCCTGTATGTGTTTTTCACAGTTGGTCTCTATGTCCTATCTATGTTCGGGGTTGATTTGGCTCAGGGGCCAAGCCTCATTACTTCCTGTGTAAGGAGGCAGTGGGTGGCTGGCGCTCTAAATGCAGCTGACTATCTGCCTTTGGAGGGTGGGAATGCTTCTTCTCTGACACATCATTGTGATTCCATGCACACCTTACGCGGCACAGTCGGAAGCCGGCGTGGTTGAGCGGATTTTGTCAGGTATGAAAGCACAGTGGCATCGGGAGAGAAACACTGAGAACATGTCAGGCTAAAGCCTGGGGAAAGACATAGCCAGAAAATCACACTTTGACTGCTAAAATAGAAGGCTCAAGGACGAGAAAAGCTCAGACGTGGCGATTAATAATTTTGACATGCTAACACGTAGCATGCACTCAAGTACGGCATACGCCGCAACCCCTGTGGCTCCTGAGGGGAAGGTGTACCATAAAATCATACACAGGGATTAAAGACAGAAATCCATTTAGCATCGTCTCATGGGAGGTCAGTGAGGCTTTCGCCTGGACCAAGAGGAGTGTAGTTCCAGCTGCTGCTGCCACACTGCACTCCCCAGATACCAGCAACAGGGTAGCCACATGATGCTCGACCACCAATCACAAACTTAGAGGCTCAGAGAGTGAGAGACGAACCTTGAGGGAGAACTTCTCACTCCACCTGATGTTTTCCAGGCTGCTCCGAAATGAATTACTGCTTTTATCTTGCAGATTAGCTGACTTTTATCGGCAAAAAGTGACGTGACATTTTCAGTAGACTTCCAAGTTGTCCTCATGGTCTTTGTGTAACTGTACACTTACAGACAGTCCTCTCCGGAGCGGCCTTGTTTGTTAGTGACATTTTAGTACACCGTGAGTGCCAGGCTCTCTCCTCTGTCTGGAGAGAGGGCGAGATTAATGCGCCCCGATGTGTATTTGCGGTAAGTGGCAGTGAAGGCCATCTTAGGCTTCTTTAATGTCACCGTGTGATGTATGTGGACAAAATGTCTGCTGGGAAGCTTAGAGTTTAGGGAGGACAAATGTCGCAGTGTAGGCTAAAATATTAATGCTCAGAAAGAGAAACATATAGAACGCATGTGGCAGGAAGTGTAAATAATTGATCAGGCCTCTTTTTAAAAGTGGTAGGGATGTCCCATTCCAAGCACAGGGAAATGGAGTCATGTGTGCATGTTTTTCACCGCAACATAGCCTTTCAACATAAGCGATATGATGGAGCATTTCATGGGAAAACACACAATGCCACAACCTGCTTGTACCAGTTATGCTGAGGCAGCCAGCACTTATCTTATCCTTTTGTAATCCACAGATAGGAATAGATAGGACTTACAAAACAATCCAGTTAATAGAAAAACAGTATCTTGAGGAATTTGGTAATTTATGGTAATTTATGGTAATTTCAAGACTGAAAATTCTATAGTGGTCAAGTCTGGTTTGGACTCATTTAGTGACCAAACCAGAGGTGTTTTCTAGCTTTTTTAATCAATACTGGGGCACAGGTCCTCTATCAAAAAAAAAGTGTCCCTATATTTGGATAAGTTGTCATTGCTTGCAGTAGAGAGTTGTTCAGAAGCTGCATGCACAATAAAGAGCTGCTTCATCATTGACAAACAATAGAAGACATTTGCAAGTTTTGTTTCCCGCAGTGGATTGTAAATATACATCTCATCCAGTGCTCTTTTTGTTTTTTGTCTCTTAAAGTATCCCGCTACTATTTTGGTGTGAGAAACAGCTGCAAACGATTCAGTGCCTGAGTGAACTCTTTGAATGAATCATATGCAATCCCTATCATCAAACAAGGATTTATCAGCAATATTTTACTGGGGCACAGCTGTATTTGACTGGGGCTTGTGGCCCAGTAAAAACGCCCCTGTTCCAAACCTGTATGGCTGGCTTTCTTCTGTGAATACACTAAAGGAGATTTTTTTAAGAAGGTCCTGGTTGCTTTCAAGCTTCAAATAAGCTCCATAAAAGTGGTCCATGTGACTTTTAGCACTTTATTTCAAGTCTTCTGAAGCCTTACACTAGTTCTGTGTAAGAAAAGGACCGTGCTATCTATGTTGATCTCTTATTCTTTGGTCTCTTATTGCCTTTCCCACCACCTACCCATTCATTCATAGGCTGAAACTCACATCTTGTCCTATAACAAGATATGACATGACATTATTGCATACTGCTGTGGCAGAGTAAAGGGGATTACAGTTCAGTTATTGCATATCTTCTGTATTGAATTACGCAAGTTATCAGCTCGCCTCCGAATGGATAGATAAGCATAGATAGAAGTGACATTTGGGCTTTCTGCACCTGGTACGTTGGAATGCTCATAAGAGGCTAAAGTACTTAGAGAAGAATGGAACTGTATGTATTTGTGGATGTAGACTCCATTTTGACACTCTTCTCTAGCTAGAGTTGGTGCACTGGCCTGTGGGGAGAGCAGGTGCTGTCAAATGACTGCATTGAGATGCTTTGCAGGCTCGATCTGCTGCGCTGCATCATTCAACTGGGCTGGAGAAATGCATAACAATTTTTATTAAATTGTTAAATAAAATGGTAAATTAATATATTTTAATTCTGTTCCATTTATTTCTTTAGCACTTTTCACTGTACACAATGTTTAGATACTATAGTATAGCTTACTTTTTTATGATATAACAATCACAAGTCACTTTAATGTTAATATATATTCTGATATGGTATATATACTTTTTATATACAAATAAATGATTGTGGTGTCTGGAGATGTGGTTGTTACTGATTTGCTTAATAGTAATTTTTCTTTGGAAAAAATGTTTTGTGAAGTGAAATGCATTCAAATAATTATAATGTTTCCTATATCAACCTTACTTTCATTGTTATGAGCACCCCATTGGACCTGTTGGCCTCTAGAATCTAGAATCTTCCCCAGTTTCACCCCATTACTGGTGGCCTTGAATATTGCTTTTTAAATTATATCCTTCTGTTATTATATTCTGTTAATTATATTCTGCAGTGTTTCTGCACTGAAAACCTCAAAAGGTTTTGCTTACAACAAATGACACATTCTTATCAAATAGCCTACTTTAAGACCTTTTTAATAAAGGAGAATATATTCCAGAGTATTATATATATGAGGCCGGTAATATTGAGCATTAAATTACGAATGGGCCTAGTTTGTGAGGAATTAAGCATAGAATGATTTTAAGAGCAACCTACAGGCTTTGAGTGCTAAAAAACATTTCCCTTTCTTAGCAGGAGAAGATGAAACAATAAAATAGATTCTGAATGCATGAGAAATTGAGACAGTAAACACTGTAATCAGAAAATGATTATTATTACTAGTACACATTGTTTGGAAAATGAGCTGTGATTGTATACATTTGTGTTCAGACAAATGAGGAGAGAGAGTAAAGGTAGCTTTTGTTTTGTATTTAATGTATTTGTAGGATTTGTATTCTTTGTAAATATACAGTCTGTGTGTGTAAGAGCATGTGTGCGATGAAAGTGAGCAGAGACGTCCAGAGCAGTAGTGTTGGGCTCATTGGTGTAATCCAGCTTCGAAGGGATAATGTAAACGACTCCAAGCTCAATGTTGTGCTCACCCCCAAACTCTGGCTCTCCTCTAATCTCCCATCTTCCATGTTTATCTCCCTACCTCACTCCCTTCTGTTTCCCAGTAACGATCCGTGACCCCGGCATGCTGCGTTCAGCCCCAAAACAAAGTTTGCATATCTCCTGAATAATGAGTGGAAGAAATGCAAGTCTCAGTGACTCATCGACTCGAGCTACACGAAGGGCTTCTCAACCTGTCAGGCAACAGTGTGAATTATAAAATAGGATGCTCTGCTGAGGATCTTCTCTCCACAACATCTCTCACTTTCCATTTGAAGTGAAATATTAAATCATTGATAGTTGAGTTACACACCAACAATACCAAGCATTTCTTGAAGAACCTGTCGCAGACAGACAGAAAGAAACTCCAGTGCGGGGAATGTGTTTGATCTGCTCAACATGCAACAAAGCACATAAAAATAGCTCTGTAAAAAAACGCAGGAAGATGCACTTTGACGTTGGTGCGCTCTGGAGTGATGCCTTACTTGCAGTCATTTGCCAAGAATGACATGTAGTTTGTTCCTTTTACCTGAACATACTTGTTGTTCAAATCACATCCAGGTACAAATTCAGGTGTCGGGAATGATTTGTTCCTCCAGGTATGCCAAATATTTCCATTTTCAAATATTGCTTTTTAAACCGGTCATTTTGTTCTCAGTGTGTTCCACGTTTTCCTGCATTTTTCCAATTCTCTTTGTCTTAGAAAAAAGTATTTATAGAGCAGATGTGGCATAGTTTGGGGTTCTTCTGGCAGCCGTCGTTAATTCGGCACACTTACTAATCTTTACCGGGTAGTGTACTGCAGAAATGTCTGCAATTGCATTCAGCTCCCCCTGTGGTGCTGGCCCAGATGTCATTACTTAAGGATTTCAGATGGCAGATTTATTGTGCTGCCATAAGGTTCTTGCAAGTGCGGTATGTGAAAATGTGTGTGTTTTAGTGTGTACCTAGGGCTGGGTGATATGGTCTGAAATGTTATCACAATATGTTTTCCGTATCTTATGATAGTGATATTTATCACAATATTAATTTACTATTAATCAGGAATAACGTATGTAATTTCTACATGTTTGTTAGATCTAGACCAACTTATGTGTTCACAATCAGACTCTACAGAGTAGCTACCTTTTAATTAGATTTTTTAATTTTGTATTTTTTTTTTCATTTGTATTGTATTTTCCCATAAAATCTGTGTTTTACTTTTTATTGTGTTATGATTTAATAATACAAATTAATTATCAAAAATGGTGTCCAATTAAATAAATGAATAAAACTTTAACAACTTAATCTTTTAAAATGTACTTAAAATATAACAATTTATTTGCAACAAAATATTACATATTTATTTATTTGTTTATATTTTTTCAAATAAGATGCTGTATAACAGAACTGTGTAAATGGTTGTATGATATTCCTTAAAAAAATTACCTTTTTCACATTTCCGTGTTTCTCAGCAGCGGAAGTCATCATAGTTGGGTTAACTTGAAGAGCAGTGAATGGGAGAGTCCACAAATCTATATTTTTTGCATTCCCATTTGCTCAAATAGCAAAAGAAAAACTCCACAATTGTGTTTTCACGACTTAAAAAAAACTGTTTTTTTGTCTGCTGAAAACACAGTCATTGTTAAGTGTGTTTGAGTTTGTAGATGAAACTATGGCACTCATTTACACAGAAACATGCAGAACATGTAGACATATTAGCAGCATGCACTGATTGCGTGATCGACTGTCAGATTTATCCATAGCAAGTAAATATGTCCAGAGTTTATAATTGTTGCCGACATAAATTTTATTGTGATCTTGATATCGTTTATCACTCAGCACTATGGATACCTATATACAGCTTTATCTGAAAGGTAGAAATTCTGTATTGTTAATAGGAAGTACAAAAAGCTAACTCATGTTTACTTGGGTTCACATAACTACTAATTTTCTAGAAAAGTAGCCAGCTAGTAGAATATTCACAGGTCAGTGTTAACCTTATGAAAATGACTCACCATACGCCTTGCAGCATCAGCGGTCTTTGCTGTTTTTGGCAAGTCCAACACTGTGTTTACGGAGAGTGTGTGAGGGGAGAGAATGTCCACGCAGCTGAGATGACGTGGGTGAGAAACAAAAGCGTGCATCATCTCCGTTGCCAGATTCATGCTGTTTGCATTGTCGTGCACAAACAGTCATGTCTCAGTCGTGTCATTTCTGTCAGCCACTTCGTGACATGATTAATTTCAGCTTGCAAGAATTTTTGACTCGTCTGTGAACACGGATCATGTCAGCTGCCAGTGTGATTTGCTTACAGGACAACATATTTATGAGTGCAAAGTTGTTGTTTTTATTATTATTATTTTTTTAACTATTCCCAAAAAAAGTTTGTGGTGTTTTTGGTTCACTCTGAGGTGAGAAAAGACTTAAACACTTTATAAATATCTCAATATTTACATAAATGTTAATCTGTTGTTTTTCCCCCATTATTATAATTTTAAATAGAGCGACAAAAAGGCATTTTAATCGGGTGTGGTGGTTACTAATATATAAAATAACATATATATATATATATAGATACATATATATAGTAATATAGTATATATATATATATATATATCGATCTATATAATTATCTCATATATATATAAAACATTTCTTTAAGAATAGGCGACCTTTTATCCATATATAAAATTGAAGATTAATTATTTATTATTTTTGGGGTGGTTCTAGATAAAATGGATCCTTTTTTAAAGAAATGTTTTAAGTAGGTACCAAAGGTAAAAAAAAAAAAAAAAGAGAAAAATCATATGAAAAATAAAAATCATATACATAATGTAAAAAGTATGTGATTAACATATACAGTATTTAGCTAAATTACATATATATTATGTACCGTATTAATCATATTTCATGTTTTGGCTATTAAAGGTTACTATACAAAGCTAATGTCCTGCAGCCCTACCAGGATGCTGTGTGTGAATTGAGGAAGATTGCTCCTGCTGTTGCCAATTATTGCACAAAGGCAACTGAACTCATGTGATCCAGAATTAGTCGACACAGCCCCAAAATGTCGACTCTGGAAGAACTAAATGAGTCTATGCAACCCCAAACATTTACACACATACCTGGAGTTCATGAAGCACTTAGGCTGTAGAGTTCAAAGACTCTCCTTTTCGCCTAGTCAAACACGCACATCTCTGCAAATATTTTGCAGTCTGCTTTCCAGCTCTCTCTTCGTGGCTTGGCAGTAGGCGTGCTGTGCATACAGGCCCTTCAACATTAAATATGAGCACTTTGATCCCAGCGTGGCATACTGCTCTGCAGGAATATGATAAGATGTGCTCAAGCATGCCGTCTCAAGTAAAATTAAGGCTAGTGGCCTTTCCCACACCTGTCTTATCTGTGCATGCGTGTGTGTGTGTGTATCTCCCCTCTGGAAGTCATTCAGCCATCTGGATGGAAGAACTGTTAATGTATCCTTTGTGAGTGGCTCCCCTCCCTCCTTTGTGAGTGCAAACATCACAGTGTGGATGCGGTTTGCCATCTATCCGTTCGTTCAGCCAGGCCAGTGAGCTTCAGAGGGAATAATAAAGATTAAGAAAAGATATGGCTTGGAGATTTGAGAGTCATGGTAAATCGATGGATTTCCCTTTCTGCCCAACAGCCTCCCTTTTTTGTTAAAAAAAGATTATTTTTCCTCTTCAAGTGCATATCTTTTCAAGGTGCACCTTGACAGCTATAGCTGTGTGTGAGATGATGATTTTAGCATGGCAGCGTGTGTTGAAAATTTTCTATGTTATGCTGGTTGTGGCGATGAATGTGTTTTATGTATTTATTCACCTCCGTTTGGGGTCAGTATGTTTTTGACAGGTCTCTTATGCTCACCAAGGCTGCATTTATTTAATCAAAATACAGTAAAACAGTAATATTGTGCTATTTAATGCTACTGTACATGTTTTTTTTTCTAATCGAGAGCAGTTCTCATCTCTTCAAGGTGTACTGTGACAGCTATAGATGTATGAGTGAGATCTTGTTTTCAGCATGCAGTCTGCTGAGAGCAATCTGTGCGACGGGTTGTGACGATGGATGATTTTTTTGTTCTCTCAGGGAGCTCAGTTTGTCCTGAGAGTGGCGAAACAGCCTCAAGGCAGCGTGTTTATAATAGAGCAGCAGAGAGGTAAGGGCTCTGATGCCTGCCTCTCAGTGCTCAATGTCAAAGGCCAGGCAGTGACACTTGTTGTGGTAGATTGCTTGAAGATTGGTTAGATTGCCAATACTTTTTGTGTATGACCATTCGAGAGAGTGAGGGTTTGTGTGTGAGAGGGAAAAAAGTGTGTGTTTTACATGTTTGGTAGAAGCTAAATATATTCACAGGGACTCTGTGGTTCAGGCAAGCTCAATCTTGCTTCAGGTCAAGTCCAGTGCGAACCCATCACGAGCTTGGTGTGCATAGGGAAAAAATCAGCACTTGGGTTTTTGGTAATCCACAACAGCTGTGTGGTTTGCATACTATTCAATAAATACTGTGTGTGTGTGTTTGGGTGTGTTTTCTAAATTATGTCATTTGCATTTGTGTGCGTGTATGTGGGCAATGCCTGTTTGTCCAGATGCGGCCAGCTGTGGATCTGGTGTCCTAGATAAGCATGTGCTTGACTCCTCCAGGGCTACATCAGTGAGCTCTGCTTTTGGCCGTGGCTTTGGGCTCTCAGTGTCATCTCTCATTACAGATGCAGTGATATACTTACCATACACACAGGAGAGACGCGTGATCTGTATATACTAATCAGACAAATATTACAGACAATCTGCTTGTGGTCACAATAAAGCATTTGATTGGGGTAATGGTAAAATTTTGCCTACTGAAAAATATAATGCGATATATATAGTAAATAATATATTTCCATATACAGTATGGGAAACTATTGATTATATTTTTCAGTATACTGCAATATATGCATTGACCATGCATTGATATAGCAATGAAGAGAAAAACTGCACTACATTTTTACATGTAATAGCTTTATTTGAAACACTCAGTTAATTTCTTTTTCATGGCATAGCACATGGGTTGACATGACGCTGACAACACGAGCTGACATTCATTATATTTTATCTCACCTTCATTGTTTGCATAGATAAACGTTTCATGTATGAAAATGTGTGACATTAGGTGTAAATGTGAAATACACATACGCACACACATTGATATATAAGTAGTGTCACATTTTTCAATATATCGAAGGCAGCAATTCCTTATGTATTGTTCAATATATTAACACAATATATTATTCTGCATGTTTTCAATATACTGTTAAATCATTTAATATATTGATCATTCATATATAAAGAAATACTTAGCATTAGCCCGTGGCTGTGTAGAATTGCATAACTATACTAGAATGCCTGTCTGATCTCATTGGCCTCCTAACCATCCCCATATCTGCTGATTGGCTTCATCACTCTGTCTCCTCTCCACCAATAAGCTGGTGTGTGGTGGGCGTTCTGGCGCACTATGGCTGCCGTCGCATCATCCAGGTGGATGCTGCACACTGGTGGTGGATGACGAGATACCCCCTAACAATGTAAAAGCGTTTTGAGTGCCTAGAAAAGCGCTATATGCTTTGAGTGCCTAGAAAAGTGCTATATAACTGTAATGAATTATTATTATTATTAATGTATGTCGGTGATATATGATATGATATACTGTTTATTTAGGCCCATAGTGGATACATATCAGCTGATATTGTATATTTTGCATTTCTATAGAAACACTAACTATTTTTTAACACTTTTAAGTAATGTAATCTTTATTAAACCTCAAAATGTATATCCATTCTTAATGACAAAATTTTAAATTTCTTGTTTATCATTCACAACATGAAAATAATTATCAGCACATCTTTTTTGTATTTGCATTTTATTTATTTATTTTTTTGAAATTTTAATATCGCATGCAACATCTCACAACAAAATACTTTTGGGATTTTTGCATGGCCTTTAAAAGTGTGAAATGCACTTACATTTTTCTGTCTGCTGCCTTTCCCATCACAGCTCAGCTTGTGATCAGCCAATCAGCCAATTAGTAAAGAGTTACATTCTCGAATCGTACATACTTACAGGAATGCTTCACCAGCCTGTCTTTGAGATTTGCTTGAAATGCTACCTATACTGAAGCTTTCTCTAGCTATTATAGACCCGCTTGGTAGAGGCAGGTGAGATTCTCCCTTTTTGTTCTCTGTCAGGACTGCACAGGACAAACATTGCTCTAAGGGCCTGAAGGAAAGGCAGATGAATGCAGCAGGCTTAAATATTTTATGTCAAATGTATTAAAGCCTCATACCGCCTCGCTCTTTTTCCATCAGTCTGTAGTCACAGGTCCTGCAGGTGACTTTGACTCGAGCAGAGGGAGGCATGCCCCATCCCAAGACTCACACTCTTGTTTGTCTCATTTTCTCTCCACGTTATTTGATCACCCCACCCTACACCTTCTGTTTGATTTGTGTTTTCGCAAATTTATTATATAAAATATCACTGCTGACTGGCGGTGTGATGTTCTTCATCATCTCACGCTCAGGTTTGTGTGCTGTCAGTGTATGCTTGAAGGAATATCCATCTGTTTTTGTTTCAGTTTTATTTCTGCCTGTTCACTCATTTCACCTACAGTGGAGGCTTAAATCTTAGCTACACAATAGACATGTGTTTAATTCATGTTATATGATATGTTTGCGCCATGCCTGCAGTTTGTAAATCTTGTTTAAGAGGATTAGGCCTGACAGCGTCTGCCTCTGTGAGGTCTGCTTAGCAGTGGATGACGCCTGAATGATGCATGTCGGGGATGTGATGACATTGTGATACTGCACTGCTCGCTACCGCCCCCTGGAGGAAAATTTTGGGCTCTTCTGATTGACACTGGACCCTCTCATAGACAATGAAAGAATCAAAGGGCCCGGATCACAAAACTCACTCTCCCACTCATGTGTAATGAGAGCACTTCAGAGAATGTTGTGCCTGATGCTCCGATTTGACCAGCACTTTGCCTTAGACATAAAGGAATGCCAGAGTCCGCATTCCTCATAGTGCAGAGATCAAAGTGATATATTCTCTCTAACGCAGTGAATTAAATCTCAGCACACTGTGCAAAGCACACCTTGCCAGCGGTAAGGGTATATTTAAGTCTGGCCACACACGCTCATTCGATCACTGGTTGTGGTGGCAGCTGCTATGCCTTGGTTGTGTTTTTCTCCTCGCTCGGGCTTATTCATTATGCATACTGTTTAAAATGTCACTCTCCATTTACTGCTGGTCCTAAAATCCTGGGGCTTTGTGCTGAGTAAAGTGTATCCTCCGAGTTCCCATGTGTCTGCTGTTTCTCTGTGTTGTTCTCCCTTACTCATCTCTTGGTGGGGATGGAATACTATCCATTCTGCTTTCTGTCCCCTCTTGTATGTCTCTCTTGGTTCCTCTTCATCCCCCTTTACTGCATATGGCTGTCGGTGTCTGTGCTCTCTGTGGTGAGTTGGTGTTCTTTTTGGCCATTACTTCTTTTGCTTTTCACCCCCCTGCTGCTTCTCGCTCAGTTAGGTACATCAGCTGCTGGCTTTCATCTCAGGCTCAGTATTTTATTAAAAGTCTTGTATTTTGTCAAGGCTGCATGATAACAATTAGCTGTTGGACTATGCAGCAAGTTAAAGTATAGCTTTTAATAAAGATCACATTAATCAATATGGTTACAAGGATGCTTTCAGTGTGGAAGATAATGTAGCCTACAGTGTAGAGTAAATACACTACTGTTCAAAAGTTTGAGGTCTGTAAAGACGTCTCTGCTCACCAGAGTTGCATTTATTTGGTCAAAACTACAGTAAAACAGTAATATTATGAAATACTATTACTATTTATTCTAAGATTACTATTATTTATATTAAATGTTAATGTCATTTAAAATATAATATATGCATGTGATGGCAAAGCTGAATTTTCAACATCATTACTTCAGAAAAAAACACTCTTCAGTGCAACATGATCCTTCAGAAATCATTCTAAATTATTGGTGCTCAAGAAACATTTATTCTTCCTTAACACAGTGTGAAAAAACTTCAGAAAACTGTTCTGCTGTTGAAACATTTTTGTGATTTTTTTTCAGCATTCTTTAATGTTAGTTTAGGTTTAAAAGACAGCATTTATTTGAAATTATATTTTTGGTAACACATTCTAAATGTCCTTTTTAATCAAGGTTTAGGTTACTTGTTGAATAAAAGTATAATGTCTTAAAAAAAAAAATCTTATGACACCAACTTTTGAAAGGTAGTGTATGTGTAGTTGTTACATTTAAAGGAAGGATGTTAATCTCATGTCCTTTTAAACATATTTATTACTTACTTCTGTGTACCAAAAAAAATATATATATTTTGAAGAATCTTTTCCAGGCTGTTCAGTGATCATGGCTTTTAAGCTCCAAAAATGATGGCTGGGTATTGATTTTAAATTTCCTGATTTAATTTGATTCCAATTTGCAAGCTCTCCATACAATTCTTATTCAATTTGATTCTAATTCAAAAGCTCTCAATGCATTTCTGATTATTTTGGGTATAGTTCAGTTATATTGTCCATATATTATTTATGAAAGAAATTATTTCTGCATTGTGAAAATATTAATGTTAAAAATTAACAGGGCCCACATTAGAAATGTTATGAAAGCCATCAAATCCAACACAACCAAAATAGATGCTGACTGAAGTAAACAAGTAAAATAAACACAACTTTTGAAGATAGGTTCAAAAAGTGAAATGACAGCAGTAGCTTGAGTTTCCCATGTGAATGAATATGTAAGTAAACAAGAAGGATTCTCTCCCCAGGTGAGACAAATTCGTAATGTATTTCTTTCTTTAGTGGAACACAAAAGAAGATATTTTCAAAAATGTTGTCAACAAAACAGTTTTGGTTACTATTGACTTGCACTGTATGGACAAAAACCTTTGAGCCTTTTCTCAAAATATCTTCTTTTATGTTAAAGAAGAAAGAAACTCATAAAGTGTGGAACAACACGAGGGTGAGTAAATGGTGACAGATATAATTTTAGAGTGAAGTATCCCTTTAAACAGCTGGCTTGTGCACATACATATAGAGCAAAGGATCAATCTTAGGATTTTAATAATAAATTTCAGGATTGTGATTAATCTGAAAAATCAATGTTTACTCAGCCCTACAAATAACACTAAAAGCACCATATTACTAGTCCATACAACTTGTGCACTATAATCCAAGTTCAAGCAACATGGTAGCTCTATGTGAGCAACAGACAGATTTAACACATTATTCACTGATAATCTTTCCCTCCAGTGAGCTGTTAACTCGAGAACCACTGTGAACAGATCATTGAGCCAGTGAGTTGAACATGATGACTGAATTGAACACATCATTCTTTTGAAGGGGTAAGCTTTTCAGTGAACCGTTTGATCCAGTTTACAAATCAGACTGAATGATTCATGAGTAGATTCATTTTTATTTTTTGGTAAACTGATGCTTTAAAGAACAATTTCTACCTGATGTGACCTTTAGCCTATGATTGTCATGTTTGTTCAGTCAAATTAAGTGATATTTAAACTGGAATAAACCCTTTAGTTTAGTTGTTACCACATGCACATTTTGAAAGACATTTGAAGCACATTTTTAGGTTACCTGACAAAACATTCTCCCGGTGTAGCTGGAATTTCTCAATATGCTTAGTGCCAAGACTTCAGCGTCAGCTAAAAAGTGTGCAGAATCTGATGTCAAAGCCCTGTGCCCTGCCCTCTCTCTGCTTAGAGCTTTACATAAAAAATATAAGAAGTCTGCAGTTTGAGTAAGCAATAACATCTGTTCCAGCCCACTATATTCATTTCCTGTTCTCTCTCTCTCTGACCTGTTCTCACTTACCACAGTATGTAAACATCGGGCCTGTCAGCAATACAAAAGAGGACAAAGAGGAAAAGATCTTCTTTGCCAATAGCTGTTAACATGAGGAGAGCTGTCTAATGGTGGTGGTGCTGAAACAATGCAACTCCGGAGTGCTTTGGCGGAGAGGGAGCTGCCCAGTGCTGAAATCTGAGGCCTCGAATGGAGTGGCAACGTGGAAGCTGCAGTGTTTGTGCTTCTCTACGTGTGTTTGTGTGTGTGGAGAGAGTGCAGAAGAGAGGTCAATTGGAGTTGCATTGTTTCACATGGCCGGGCTCTGCTTTAGAAGCCAATTATGCTGTAATTCTACAGCCTGAGCAGGTGATTTCTCCTCTCTATACCGTCTGTGATAGCTGTACTGAAGAGTCGGTCCACTGTGAACAGTTCCAATAAGCATTCCACTAATCATCAGAGCAAAAACAGCCAGGGGGGGGGGGGGGGGGGGAATGCTGCCAGGAGGTATGTCGGTGCTAATATGTGAGTGTAGATATACATGTGTGTGCTCAAAATGAGACTTGGGTGGTTCTGTGAGTACAAGGGCCATTTGTTACAATTTCTGTGATGTATGTCTTGTGGTCTGTGTGTGGTTGAAAGTTCATGGCACTGAGTGTGCTAGCGGGGAGCGCCCCTGCAGTTTGAACAACGTACAAAAATAACTCAGAGACAGGCAGTAAGGTTAAAAGTTCGAAGTGATACAGAGCTTCACTGGAAAATGAAAAATCTGTTATAATTTCCTCACCCTTACATCGTTTCAAACCTTACATTTGTTCTGTAGTCTATAGGACTTGTGTGCTAAATTCCAAGTCATTTTAAAGACATATGAAAGACTGAAATCTGTAGTTCACATTAATTACTGAAAATCTTACCTTTTGCTCAAGGCATAAATGTTATTTTGATCTTACCTTTTGCTCAAAACATAAATGTTATTTTGATCACAAGATGCACAAGTAGTCATTTGGCATTTGCTGACAAGTCATTTTGTAGTCCATATGACGCTTTAAAGAATAACAACTTAAATTTTAATGTGATCTTCCCATAAAGCTGTTGTATGGCTTCAGAAGACAATGTAATGTAGTGCATTATTCATAAAGATCCCAATTTTTGTGGTCTTTTTTTTAATCATTTTATAGCTTGACAGAACCAGTCCCCATTTACCTCTATTATATTGTATGGAAAGGAGAAGCACGGCTATTTAAAATCCTTATATTTTACAGAAGAAAGAAATCAAACCGATTTAAAACAGCAGTGAATAAATTATGCCATTTTTTATGTTTTTAGGTGAACTGCCCCTTTAAATCCTAACTTGGCAAATTAATACCTTAAAGGTGCATATTAGTCTTAAATGTGCATATTAGTACATTGAGGGTGGATACTAATAACTTACAATGCCTGTTAGCATAAATGGGCATATTAGTACTTTACTACACAACCTTTAGGGGTAGACAAGGTGCAAAAGTGTACGTTTGAGGGACTCGTCCCAATGACAAGCTTACTTAAGAAGTATTTTTTTGCACATTCTTCTTTAAGTAGTAGCCACTGAAAGGAACACCAGCTACTCCTCCTCACCCCATACAACCAAACATGTACCAGCATCCTGTTTATTACATCCTCTCAAATCCAAGGAACTCCTGAAATTTCCCATTAAAATAGCAGATTTTATGATAGCTTCATTCACGAGTCATTAGTCCAGGCAAAAAGATCACCCATTGCGCAGGATGAAGTCATACTCATTGAAACTCGGATCCTTCAGTCTGTTTAAAGATTCATGGACAGCCATTAGCTTTCTCAAGCAGTTCTGCCTCCCTTCATCTTAGTGAGGCCATCTTAGGAGAAAAATGGACTCACAATGCTGCTCATCATATTCAGCCTGCATGCCCTTTGAAGAGCTTAAACTGCTAAAACCAATAAAAAACACTAGGGTGAAGGGTAAAACATTAAAAGCACAGGATTCGATGACCTGTGGCCCCCACACTGAGCGTTTAGAGGAAGCATCAGGTCCAGACATGCACAACTGATAATTGATTTTATAGGGAACCCTGTTGGGAGGTGTTGCCCTTCACCTCAGCTGCCAATCAAGCATGATCAAAGCTCAGTGACCCCCACATGCAACATAAAAGCCTTCGTCTCTGTGTCATTAGAGAGCTGCAAAGGCTAACCACAGGACTGTGAATGCACAGGGTAGGGCTCAGTAATGCATTTGACATAATGTGTCATTTGCATACTGAATATATGGACAAATGTATTCAAAATCTCTCCCAGTGGAGGCAATCATATAAAAAATTTATAACAGCCATATCCTATGACAAGAAGTCAAAACCTAAATAATCAAGGACTATGATGCTAAGCTTTTATTGTTTACATTTCTGAGAAAGAAGTTGCTTAGCTAATATGCACCTTTAAGCTATTAAATTATTGTGAATTAAGTGAATTAATGTCACTTTTAGGTTACGAAGATGCCTTTTAAGATACTAATATGCCCATGTAATGTACTAAAATGGCACTTTAAGTTAGGGAGATGCACCCTTACACCGTGTCCTAACCAGATGTGATGCAATAAGATTCCAACAACAAGCAATCTGTCTGTCCACACCAGATATTACCAGATATTTACCTTTTAAGTTACTAATATGCCATTTCAAATTACAATTAATTAAGATACACCTTAACATGCATAACTACTAACATGCTCCTTTAGGGTACAGCATGCACCTTTACATTGCCAATACGCACCCTTTATACTACCTTTCAGGGTACTGCCCCAGTGACAAACTGTTTTACCCCTAAAATGATCATTTTTGTACACTTTTTCTGACAAAAAGCAGACAATACAGTAATTATTTTGAATTTGACATACAGTGCACACAATGTTACTGCTGTATGCATATATACTACATACAGGCTATGTTCCTATCCAGTAGCTCATCTGGTATAGCATAGTGCTAACAACACCAAGGTCATGGGCTCAATTCCCAGGGTCCATATATGTTGATAAAATGTATTATAATAGCCCTTGAAGTCGCTTGGGATAAACAAATGTGAATGAATAACTATAAATGTGTGTAGGTAGATCATGCATGTTGAGCAGTGGTGGAAAGAGTACTGAAAAAATATACTCAAGTAAAAGTACCATTACCTTCCAAAAAATGTAGTGTGAGTAGAGTAAAAGTACTTGTCCAAAAAACTACTTGAGTAAGAGTAAAAGAGTAGCCTATTTAAAAGTACTCATGAGTATTAAGTAGTGATACTGAGCTGTGGATTCTACCCCCTCAAAAATAAACGCTGTACACCGCAATTTATAAATTTTAAAAACGTTGTACATTCTGTAATTCACATTATCTTGTTTGTCATAAAGAATGAAGAATATCTATCATCCAGCAGTTTTAATTTTGCTGCCAACTGCCAACTCTTTAAAATACATCAAAACAGCACAGAAACAGTATTCAGTTGAAGAAAAGATTAAATTTATTCTCAGTACAATCATCCCCATTTAAATCATAAAGTTTGAAAAAATAGATTTAAAATCATGTGTAAGGCCACTGAGACAGCATGCTGTTGTTGCACATAAAATATTAATGTTTAGAACAGAGAAAATACAAACACCTTTAGAAACTCATAGTTCAGCATCACACACCGTGATATGAGTTAAAATGAGAGCCCATTTCTCTCCAAAACAGTGCCAGTTTTAGCGTTTTGCAATAAAGAAATAAGAATAACTAAACTTGATCATTTATGTTACAATTTTAACATAAATGCACATTGTTCTAGAAGGATGGCATCATGCCATACCTTTTACACATTTACTCAAATTGTTATGCTGATAATACAATTTGTAAGGAAAAATGCATTAAATAGCGAGGTATTTCTGGGAAACTTTTTCAAAGGAAAACGCAGACACACACACACACACACACTCTTTGCTGAGCCACGGCGGTCTCGGTGAATCAGCAGCATCCACAATTGAATGGAACAAAAAGTGTTGAACTTGAAAATTGTTTATGCGCGAGCGCACTTGCTAAATGAAGGCAGATTGTATAAAATGGATTAAAAAAATTATAATAAATAAAAAAAAGTTTTGAACAGCTGCAGTTAGAACATAACGGCTGGCACAGATGCAAGTAATTAACGCAAAGGGTCATCAATAAGTTGACAGATTGGTCTCATTTGTGTTTACAACACACTTTTCACAGCGCGCAAAACGCGTCAAACTCATCAAGTCACAGAGCTTAACAAGCAACAATGCCGTTTCAAGTGACTGCTGCAGAACGCACGCGCGAGAGAGAGACGAGGCAGCGCAGATCGCGCGTCTTATAAGTGAGTGGGGAATTTACCGAACATGGTACTTGCGGGAGTTAACACTTTATGCAATACCCGCAACCTCACACCAGATTTCATGCCGTGTAGATAGGCAAGCATATATAGAAATAATTTTGTAAGCAGAAATCCGAAATTTACCTTAACATATTTAGTTAGATGCGACTGAATTGATGCTTGAAGAAAGCACTTCCAGCAGCCATGATAAACAGTTGGCGGTTCAAGTTTTCTATGCACAATTTGATTTGACAAAAGTCATGAGACCTATTACTCTCTATCCAATCACGTTGATGGATAAAAATACAATTAAAATAATCATATAACGACCACAACAGGAGGAAAATAGCGGAGTAAAAGTACATCACTTAAAATGTACTCAAGTAAAAGCAAAAGTACACAATTTTTAAACTACTCAAAAAAGTACAATTACGGATAAAACTACTTAATTACTGTAACGTGAGTGTTTGTAATTCGTTACTTCACACCCCTGATGTTGAGTGATAACAGTGTAGGTAAATAGAAATAAATTAACAAGCGCTATCACTCCTATATCCCTGAAGCCCTTGATGAGGAAGAACTTACTAAGCTAGCAAACATCTGTCTTAAATAGACAGTAGATGTCCTGTTATTATGAGAAGTGTGTCAAACGTTGTGTTGATTTTGGTTTATGCCATCAGACATGTGATGCCAAAAGTTCTTAGAAATGTACCTTGTGTTTCATGGTTGGTTTCCTAACTTTTAAAAAAAAACTTGAAATTTAATTTAGTTTTGATGTACTGTAATAACTCAAAAATGTAATGAAATATTTTCCTGACACCTGTACATATGACTGTACATGTAATAATACTTTACCTGTTCATAATCATTAGCATTATCATTTCACAAATGTATTTCAAATATACAGGTGCAATCAAATCATTATTCAACCCCCCAGAGACTGTAATACTTTAGAAATGCAAACTTTTCAGAAGATCTAGAATTTTATAAAAAAGTGATAGTCAATATATATTGTAATATTTTTTTTAGGTTTTTTATTTTTTAATAACACAGCTATGTCATAGTTATTCAACCCCTGTGCAACATTCCTGTTTTTAAGTAACTAATTTTAATGGTAGGACAAAGTAGGACAACAAAATTGTCTTGAAACAGAATTACAGTAGCTTGAGCTGTTATACATACATAACTTTAGCACATGCTTCGGCTAAGTTTGAATAGCAAATTTCGCAAGCCAACAGAGCACTCGCAAAAGCTATAGAGAATAAATAGTTTTATTACATTAGAAAGTCTAAGGCTACATGAAGAATTCTAAGTCATTAAAAGTTCCTAGAGACACAGCTGGCAGCCTTATTCCTAAGCTTAAAATGTGTTGTACCAAAAAAACATTTGAGGGTGTTGAAGAAAAAGCACAATATCATTAAATGTTTGATCAGAGCAACTGAGAAAAACCTGCAATGTATTGCCAAAGGCTTGCAAGGTGACCTGAAGAAAGGAGAAAAAAAAACCATTCCAATGCTGAGTATAAGAAGAACACTAGACGAGTAGAGCCTTCATGTCTGGGCATCTTGCCAAATACCACTCTTGACCAAGAAGAACATAAAAGGTGATGATAGAAATATGATAGACCTTTAGAGTTCTGGAAGAATTATTTATGGAGTGATGTGACCAAACTGGAACATTTTGGACCATGGATAAGCAGTCTGGTGCAAAAAAAGCTAAGCTTATAAGCAATAAAATCGTCATCCTCATGACATCCTCAAATATGGAAGGGGACCTGTATTGTTATAGGGGTGTTTTACTGTTGCAGGAAGTGAAGATCTTGACTGTATGAAGTACAGTCTGTACATCATGGATTATTTGAAGTATCATGCCATTTTGGCAAAAGATTGTGATGCCTTCGGTGCAGAGACTGATGCTTGATAATCAATGGACTTTTCTTGCAGGACAGCCTTCCAAAAGTATATTGTACATCCAAATCTATTTATGCTTGGTTCAGGGATCAGTCATAGAATGTTCTTGAGTAGCCTGTTCAGTCTTTAGATTTTAATCTCAGCAAAAATATTTTGTGAAATTTGAAGCAAGCAGTGGTAATGTGAAAACCAAAAATCAGTGATCTGGAAGCTTTTTCAAGCAAGGAATGGGCCAAGATTCCAGCCGTTATGTCTTAGAAGCTCATAAGCACTTAGAGGCTTATTGGAGGTAATAAAAAATAAAATGTTCTCTACAAAATTTGACTTTTGGGGGTTGAATAATTTTGTACATGAATGTTTAGAGCACGTTTTTGTTTTAGTTTGTTGTTGTTATCAGTTTTTTTTTTCTTTATTAATCAACTTTATGTTCTAAGAATCACTCAAATGTGTGTTAATAAACTTTCTCTAATAGTTTACTGATGCATTTGTTTGTTTGTTTGTTTTTTGCATAAAATCTCATTTTGATTACAACCATATATACTGTATATATGTATGTTTTTATATATTTCCCTCCTGGTGGAATAACCTGCCCAAATCAATCCGAGCAGCTGAGTCCTTACCCATCTTCAAGAAAAGACTAAAAACACATATGTTCCATCTCTATTTGACCCTCTAACTCTAGCACGTTCTATTCTATTTTAATTCTACTTTATCTATATTATTCTTTATTTTTAACCACTAGCTTTCTATTTTTTCTATTCCATTACTTGTTTTCTTTGTGGGTGGTGTGTAAGTGGGTGCATAATATAGACATTATATATCTATAATACATATATATATATTATATAGAAAACCTTATACGTGTATGATTGGGCTAACCAAGACTTGTCATTTGCACTTATATATTGTTGCTCTTTTGTTGATTTTGATTGCTTCCATTGTTCTCAATTGTAAGTCGCTTTGGATAAACGCGTCTGCTAAATGGCTAAATGTAAATGTAAATATATATATTAATAGTCTATATTATTATATATATATATATGCAGTAATACATAGTAAGTATATATATATAATAAATATATAAATATAATATATATATATTATGATTATATTATTATTTACTATATATATTGTCTTTCAGGAACACATAATATTTTGAAGATTTTTGAAGTTACCCAACTGACACTATGGGAACACATACGTAACCAAGTCATTCTATTTCATAGGTTCACTTGACGTTGCTTAAGTAGCTGATGCTATGAGAACAGTATACCACAGCACCATAATAGTACGGTAACTGCTGGGTTATCAGCCTGCTACTACACACATATCCTCGCCTGCTACAGCCACCTTAGCAACCAAATAGCTGCTCAGACTTGCTCCACTGGCTTGTATGTTCAGAGTAAACCTTTAATGCCCTAACTGGGCAAATCCTGTGCAACCTTTCACTCTTCCGAGACTCAAAGGGTGGAGAAGAAAAGGACTGTAATAAAACAGCTTGAGAGCAATACGAAGTCAACGCAACCTTGACTATATATAGAAACATAGGTCAAAACAAGACCTTCACAAAATCAGGAGCAAAATCCATACAGGAAGGGCTCATTAACAAGGCCAGTAAATCTCTCTAAAGGCCAGAGTCTACTGAGAGAAGAGAGAGCCAATAACGTTTTAAGAGTCCAAAACATCCCTGAGGCTGACTCCAATGGCTCGAAACATGCTCTGCAGCAATTGCAGCCAAATCTACCTTGAGAAGTTAGCTGAAGCTGCACCCACAGAGAAAAACTCTTGAAGGAATGCCAGCACTGAACTAACAGACCAGTGAACCAAACCCAACCATTGCTCTCTGCACCATGAAGCAAAAAGCTGCCACTTAAAGGCACAAAGTTATCTCGGAAGCGAGATTAGAATCAGTCAGAGTGCTCCATTCAGAGGCCAAACCCAAAGATTCAACATCCCTGGACGAGGATGCCATATAGTGCCCCAAGCCTGAGTGCACTATATGGCACAAATGCATCTGGCCTAACTGGAATCTCCCAAGGAAATCCCTCCAGAAGAGACAACAGGTCTGAAAACCAAACCTGGGATGGCCAAAATGGAGCGACTAACAGAAGATGCACTCTGTCTTCCTTCACCCTCAGAAGAACCACTGAGAGCAGCTGTACCGGCAGAAAATGTACAGGTTGGCCCATAGCCACTGTTATGCCAGAGCATCTCTTGCAAGAGGTGATGGAGGGGACAGAACCAAAGAGGGCACTGGGCTGTCAAAGCAACAGATCCACCTCTGCCCTGCCAAATCAGACTCACTACTTAAGAGTGTAGCCTCCACTCTCTGGGCCTCAACCCGTGCCGTGAGAGCAAGTCTTCTCCCAGGTTTATCCAACCTGAGACATGGATCACCCTCAATAACAGGAAACTTGCACTGTGCCCAGAACAGAACACAACTTGCTAACTTCCACAAGGGATGAGAACGCATTCCCCCTTGATGTTTCAGATACAAGAAAATTGACCAAGGCCAGAAACACAGCCATCTTCTCTAAGCAAATGTATGTGTCAAATGAGATGAATGCCCACACCCCACCCATCTCACCAAAGAGGCATCTGTGATGATTGTCTTGAATGACAGATTTCACCTAGAATTAGTTGGGTAACAAAGTCCAACAGCACCTGTACGGAATGCCAGCAGGGACTGACTGTTGATCCACCATTAAACGAGCCTCATATTGAGCAGGTCAAATTAAACTCCCGAGGACACTGATGTCATGATACCTAATAGAATGGGATATAAACCCACTTGGATCATCTGCCCTTCCCTGCTCTAAAACGACAGAGGAGAGAATGAACTGCACTGTGCCTTAGACCAGATCCCCTCCTAGAAATAAAAAATATCTGTTACCTCAGCATCAAGTTGCACTTCTGAAGCCTCCACAAATGATGGAGAGCCATCTTCTGCGATTGTGGGGAAATAAACCAATCTTTGAGGAAGTTTAAAACACGCACAACCTGGAGCCTCAATGGGCAAGAGCGGAATCCATGGATTCCACTTATATATGCGGAGCCAGGGCCAATCCGAATGAAAGAACACAAAACTGGTAATCTCTGCCCATAAAAGCAAACCTGAGGAACTTCCTGTGTCTCTGGATGATCTGAATACAAAAATATGCATCCTTCAGATGGACGTCACGAACAAATCTCTGGTTTTAATCTAAAAAAGAATTAACTTAATTGTCAAAACTGTTAAACGGCACACTTTTGTGAAGTACAAAAGATGCAAATCCATGATCAGACAAAAACAATCATCCTTCTTCGGTACCAGAAAATGCCGGAAGTAAAAGCAGTATACAGTGATATGTGAAGGTGACTTGACTTGACTTCTATAACCTTGCTGTATGATTAGAAGAACCCAATGAGAAGCCACCATGGCAGAAGTCACCATGCCAAAACAATCTGAGAGAGGATTCAGATGATCCACAGCAGCTGTAACAGCATAGCCAAAAACTCCACTCTGAAAGTCTGGAGCGTCCATAAAGAAGGCTGTGTGCTTGGTAGCCTGCAGCACCAAGTCAGTAGCTTGCCTGAGCTCCTTGATTGCCTCGGCCCGTCATCATTTGTCATCTATACCAAAGGGAAAAAAAGCTGTTTTCAGGATCTTAATTAATATTACCCAATGGAGATCCTGTAAGAAAATCAAAAGTCTATAAGGCGAATGTGTGCAAAGGCCAGCCAAGAATCGCTCATCCATCTTGGATTGAGCCTGAGGCTGAGCTACCTCCACAGCATGAGAAACAATGTCGAACAAACTCATTATAGGATAAAGAAGAACATGCTACCTGGCCGCTGACCATAGAGTCAACTATTGAAGCATTGTCGAGTAAACCAATGAAAGGAAATTCCTGTCATGAAATCATACAAAAATGTTGTAATAGAATAATATGATTACTCATTATGTGGGAATTTCTATGATTATAATGGTCTTATGAAAGAAATGCAAAAAAAAATTGCATTGTTCTTCATGTATTGTCATGCATTCAGACACTAAAATCACACAATGATACCTTTGTTATCAGCAGCGATAAACCCCAGAATATTCTCATGGCGTAGCATGATGGTCTGATAAATCTCAGCCTCACGAAACCAGGAACGCTCATCTCGTGAAGAGAAGATCTTCACAGCGACGTCCTCCCCATTCCATTTGCCCCTCCACACTTCCCCAAAGCGCCCCTTCCCAATACTCTCTTGGAGGACAATAGTTCGAGCAATTGTTCTCTGGACCAATAGGGGCAATCCTAAAAGAATATAACATGCTGTGAGTTAAAGGGTTAACATTTACTGTATATATATATGTCCATGCTTCTATTCAAAGCTCATATTTGCATAGCCTTTTTTTGTTTTGATAAGCACAGCCAGTTCTTACCTGATCCAGAGCCAGAGGTGTTCATGTCATAGATGAGCTCTTTTAGGCATTTGTCAGTTGACACCAGAGTCTGGTCATCCAGGGATTCCTCTGGATCCTGTTTGTGGGCTTTGATGAGGTTGCACCACAGGTTTTGTACGGCACATATTCCCAGAATGACACCTACACACACCAGGCACGATGGCACAATAATTATGGCTGCTAGTTCCAGTTGACTCCACCCAGACCCCTCAGGCGGTGGCTCTACAGCAATACACACACACACATACACATATGTTGGTCATCTCATGCTATGTTTTTTATACAATGATGATATTTAAATATTGTTTTTTAGATATCTGTTGTTGATTTCAGTAGATGTAAATCAAATCTTGATTTAGTGAGAACCATGTCAAATTAAGTCAGTTTTTGACGTTTAATTATATTTGGCAGTTTAATTATATTTGGGGTTTTGACAATTTTGGTCAGAGGCCAAAAGACACCACAATTCTAATAATTAGAAAAAAATTGACAGCCAAATCTTATAAGGGACATTCCATACCGTATCCATCCCTCATATGAAACAATACTCCAGCATTTTGGAAATATGTGAAATGATTCCATTTTAAACACGTATGCAGACCTAATTTGTTTAATAATTTGGGAGGGAAATAGCCAGTTCTTATAGGGGACATCAAATACTGTATACTTGTGGCTTGTGGCTAGCCTTGGTGGCTAGTTCCTGTAATTGTCTTGCTATAACTACCAGGTGCGAAAGCCCCTTTAGAGTACAAATATTATAGAGAAAATATTGAATTAATTTGTATGTTACTAGCTGAATTTGGGTATGTAGTGGATGTGTTGTAGTTTACATTAATTTTAAGGTTTCCAAACATAGTTATAGATAAATCCTTGTAAATCCTGTCTCTCTTTGTTTCAGTCACTGCTGTTGCACCCGGAGGTGCTAAGTACTTTTTATGGCAGTAAAATGCAAAATTCATAGGAATTAGTTATGAGATGGATTAAAGGCAGAAACCACATATGGAGCAATGAGTAGTCCTGTCCTTCCTGGGTTTGGCGATAAGGGTTGTCTTCTTGCCCTCTAAAAGGTGTCTGCCAGTTGCCAATTTCAGTCAGGTTTCACGCCCCACCATAGCACAGAAACTGCACTTCTTTCACCAGTAAGTATGGAGTGCCACAAGGATCTGTCCTAGGTTCTCTGCTATTTTCAATATACATGTTGCCCCTTAGTAATATTTTTAGAAAGTACAGGATTAGTTTCCACTGTTATGCTGATGAAACTATATATCTCAACAAGACCAGATAAAAATTCGAAATTATCTAAGCTAACAGAATGTGTTAAAATTATAAAAAGATTGGATGAACAATAATTTTCTCTTATTAAATTCGGATAAGACAAGAGATATTACTTATTGGACCAAACAACAGTACACAGAATCTCTTGGATTAAAATTTGCAACTAGACAGATGTACTGTTACTATTTCTACAGTCAAAAATCTGGGTGTTATAATAGATAGCAACTTGTCTTTTGAAAATAATATTCCCCATGTTACAAAAACAGCATTCTTCCATCTTAGAAACATTGCCAAGCTACGAAACATGTTGCATGTTTCTGATGCAGAAAAGCTAGTTCATCCATTCATGACCTCTAGACTGGACTATTGTAATGAACTGCTAGCTGGTTGTCCTGCATCTTCAATAAACAAGATACAGGTAGTCCAAAATGCAGTGGCTAGAGTCCTTACCGGGTCAAGAAAATATGATCATATTACCCCAATTTTACAATCTCTGCTCTGGCTACCTATTAACGTTCTGTAAGGCCCTTAATGGGTTAGCTCATGCGTACCTAACTAGTCTTCTACCACGCCACAATCCATCACTCTCCCTAAGGTCACAAAACTCTGGACTTTTGGTAGTACCTAGGATAGCAAAGTCCACTAAAGGAGGTAGAGCTTTTTCGCATTTGGCTCCCAAACTCTGGAATAGCCTTCCTGATAACGTTCGGGGTTCAGACACACTCTCTCTGTTTAAATCAAGATTAAAGACACATCTCTTTAGCCAAACAATCACATAATGCATCGCATAATCTTGTACTGCGGTTATATCTGATCAAATGCACATTATTATTTTTTAACTTGGGTTAAACAAATCAATTTTGCTTGGTTGGAGCAGCAGCTACGCTAATTATGTCTCTATTTGTTTCTCTGTGTCTGTCACGGGATTGACATCCCATGGTAACTAGGATTTACCCAAGCTTCAGTCTGGATCCAGAACACCTGAGAAGAGATGATGCCAACCCCTCAGAAGACCTCAGATGATGCCAACCCTGAAACAACATACAGAACTACCAAATTTTGCTACAAGTTTGATTGCATCATATATTAATTGCTGTTAATAGTGTTCATCGTCTGTTTGATCACGTCTTTAATTGATTTTTCCGTACATTTCTGCCATATGACAGTCACCACTGATAAGCTACTACTAAATATATTGTAGAAACTTAACTTTCTGTAAAGTTGCTTTGCAACGATTTGTATCGTGAAAAGCACTATTCAAATAAACTTGAATTGAAAAACTTGAATTGTCGTAGCACCCTTATCTGATGGAGTTGGACATTTATTTATGCAAGTCCACAGATATTTAAACCATGGGTCACGAGACTTAAAAAATTGGTCACCGTGATGATTTAAGAAAATGTATATATGTAACAAAGTTCAAGATTTAGGGAAGACAAGGCAGGAAAGATTCATTGATTTTAATGGAACTTTCTAGGATCGCAATAAACTGAAATGAGTGACAGCTTTCCAGTGATTATAAAGGGAGTTTTCTTGGCTATATATAATCCATTTACAATCTGAATAAAAGTTTTTCATACTGCTAAGAGCACCAACATGCTGTAAGTTTTGAGAGTCAAAATAGATGTGCATGAAGGCTAAAGCACCCTCACTAATTTCAGAAGCACCATCAGTGATTGATTGAAGATGATACACAAAGATATAATCATTGTATTATTTTAACAGAAATGTAAATGGTTGCATATATGTGACCCTGGACCACAAAACCAGTCATAAGGGTCGATTTTTCGAAATTGAGATTTATACATCATCTGAAAGCTGAATAAATAAGCTGTATGATGTATGGTTTGTTATGATAGGACAGCGATACAACCATTTGAAAATCTGGAATCTGAGGGTGCAAAAAAATCTAAATATTGAGAAAATCGCCTTTAAAGTTGTCCAAATGAAGTTCTTAGCAATGCATATTACTAATAAAAAATTAAGTTGGATCTTTATGATCTTTTACTTTTATGTCTAAGATTTTGGCTAAAAGAAAATCATAATTTGACCCATCCAATATATTTTTGGCTATTGCTAACCAATATACCCCAGCGACTTAAGACTGGTTTTGTGGTCCAGGGTCACATATGGGTTGCGTCAATTTAAAAAAGGTTGCTCTTAAAGTTTGAAAGCCATTATGCTTGTCCACCAGGATCCAATCAAAATGACCAAATCAAATCCTTTCTCC
>JADLZN010009063.1:0-136217 GCA_018155175.1 Sinocyclocheilus anophthalmus
AGAAAAATATGATCAGCTCATGCATCGTTGGGAACAAATTAAACAACTGTTACAGTTTTTTTTTCAATTGCTAACAAGCGTTTACCAATACTTAAAGTAATTTTTCTAAACTCTTAACACAGCAACTCACCTACATCACACTATTAGCTAAATAGTTAATTTTCTGGCCAAAACCAAATTTTGTTAAATTAATACAAACTCTACATTTCAAAATGCTAAATGCCCTTTTCTGTGTATACTAACTCTATCAAAACACGCAAACCCAATTCAAAATAGAGTCATTCGGTCGAAACATTAGCACTGTTTTTCTATCCAATAGGAACATATAGTTGATCATAGTGCATAGACTGTCAAAATCATTATTAATGGCATTACAAAAACTGCATTACTTGTCAAGTCTCAGTATCTGTATAGAACATACAATATGAGATCAATTTAAATAAAATAATAATAAATAATAAATAATAATAATAATGTCAGCCTGAACTCTTTTTTGTGTGGTGTGGTAAATGTGTGGATATTAATTTAGATCCATGGCAAGTATGGAAGAGTCATCAGTACTTTAGGGATGTGAAAAATACAAAGTGACAGAATTGCTGCAGTAAGTAGGTAAGGCTTTATTGGGGAAAATGACATTTCTGTGTGTGAAAAAAAACAAAACATACAGCCCTTTGCCTTTGGCCCCCTACCTCTCCTTCTCCCTTGTCAGAAAGTCAGAAAGAGCTTTATTACCACGCATGTTTACACACACAAGGAAGTGACTTGACACCAGGAGCTTCCAGTGCAGATGAACAGTACTGAAATAGTGCAACTAATGACAGTTGCAGAAACACATGAATTATAACACTAACATAAGAAAAACAGAAATGATGGTCTGTAGCGACGACCAAAGGGCAACATATGAAAGAGAGTGTGTTGGGTGTGTGGGGTCCAAAGTGATTTCTTAGCCCTTTTCCTTACTCTGGAGGTGTACAGACCTTGGAGGTTGGGCCAATAATCATCTCAGCAGTCTTGGCTGTATGTTGTAGTCTCTTGATGTCTGATTTGGTAGCCGAACCAAACCAGATAGTCCTGGTCCAACTACTCCTCTCCCTAGTCCAACTCTCCCCATCCAGACTTTTTATTTCTTTTTTCTGATTCTGTGTTGTTCTGTATTGTTTGGAACAAAACCATTTCAGACAGTGCCTTTTTATTGTGCATGGCCATGTAATGGAAAGACTTGAAATTATTAATTAAGATTTGAATTAGCTATTTAGCTCAATTATCAGTAATTACAATAATTCTTATCAGCTCTTTTGTTGCAGAAGTAGAGGCTTTACACTATATTTAAAGTTTGGAACATTAGGTCTTCATTTATGTCATGCTGTGTTCAAGCATTTGTAAAAAAGATAAGAATGATCCATGATTTTGGTAAGGGGTAAATTTGTGTGAAAATAAAATTTAAGCAGTTTAGAAACATGTTAATTGACTGAATATTGTGTGAAAACAACACAAATTGTCTTAATGGTATGGTCACAACAGGCGGATGTTTTGCTAATTGTGTTTAGAGTTTTGAAAATGTGACTAAAGATTGGACAAAGGGATGTTAGCAATTAAAAAAAAACTGTAATGAGGAAAAGCAACTGCGGTTCCCAGTTGGCTCAACTTTCGCTCTTCTTTATGGTTAAAGGATGGTGTCCTGTCCTTTGTGGCTCCCTAGTGGGGTCTTACTGATTGTAGACTATGCCACTAGGTATCCAGAGTCCCTTCCCCTCAGAAAAGCAAACTCCCAAAACATTGCACATCCCAAGGACATCCTGAAAGACCAGAGCATTTTTTGTTTCCTCGCTAATGGGGGCGGGGGGGGGGGGGGGGGTGAGCAGTGCATTCAGTCTATACTGTAAGGTGAGTATATGGCTGCCATGTCATCAGCACATTGAAGGACGTCTCACGTGGAAGGATCTTTTAGGCCTTCTTTGTTTCGGTGTTATTTTTCATTTATTTTTTTTGAGTTACTTTTTGAAGGACGCTTTCGGTGTATCCTTTGATTCAGTCACCCACAAACCTTTGCACATATTCCAATTCACGAAAAACTATTTGCTGACAATGAATCGGCACTGAGTTTGTTCAATTACAAAACAAAAAAAGGTCTCATTCTAGCATTTAATGTGGAGCAGGACTTAAAGCCTCAGGAGGACTCGATGCATCCTTACTTAGATGCATCCTTCCATTTGAGAAGCACCCATAGAGAGATTTAAACATTAAAAATGATGCTCCTTACGATAGAACTGATTGGGATCATGCTCACATATTCTGCCGTTGGGTTTACCAAGGCCTCTCAGCACGACCTCTGTGACTATGCAGCCTCTTTTTTCAGGAGAGATCTTTCAGAAATCGTACATGTAAGGGGTGATTTAACTACAGTGGTTCAGGCTGTATTGCCAGAGGATTGGACAAACATGTCATGGTACCATGCCTTCCACAGATATAAATACATATAAACACATTTAGACCACTTAGCTTAGTGATTGCTGTCGGAATGTGAAGAGACTTTCAACCATCATGTTTTTGAACCAAATCACTTACCCTGCTTTTAACGTTGAAACCCTAAAACAACATTTTTGTAGATGTAGTTAACATGAACAGGTTGCACATCAGAGAAAACAATTTAGCACTCATTATGACTATTATTAAGGTAAAAGTGGTTAGTTTTTTTTTTCTTAATTTTTTGAAGCAATTTTGTTCTTCCGGTTCAAAAAGAAAAGTTGAGCCTACGTCACTAAAAGGGACGTATATGCGTTAATCTGGAGTGATGGTTGGTTGCCGTGGCTGGAGAGTGCACGTCTACGTCATCAGTTTTCTGAGATTTTTTCAGTAGGCCCTATTATTCATGAGAATTAATTCTTAAGATCCAATCTCTCTGCTGTATTATGCATGAAGTCGTCTTACAGCTGAGAATTCAAATCTTATGAAAGAGTTAACACGCTGTCAGTTCATTTCTGTAAACATGACCGCAACAATATTTAATATGACTACATGTGGAGCATGCATGAGAGAGCCGTTTCTGCGCGAATGCGAGATGAGCTTAACAACACTAGCTGCGCAGATCATAGTTCATATCCGGACCGGAGCAAGTGTGTTTCAAGTTTAGGCTAAACATATTTCATATTCTCCCGTGCTCCAAACATGAACCAGCATGTACACATATGTCTTCTTCAAATAAAAGATGCAATAAGGGCATGCCGTGATACTGTACATAGTGGCAGCTGTGGCTCGTCTGATCATGAACGCGATGGAATCGGACTATTGTGATACACCGCAAACAATGATATACAGACCGAAAATTCAAAGAAGAGTAAACAAAAATGAACTGCATTTATTATTTCTGTTTTAAAGATATTTTAATATAAATTTTTCTGTTCAATGAGTGTGTTGTACACTCCCACTTTTCCGCAGTTTTACATGCCCATTTCTGGAGTCTTTTTCAGATCTAAGGTGTTAAAGACCAGTGCTGAAACATGGGGGTTTCATGACACTTTAAGGTACAAAATGTTATTTGTGTTGTTCACCTATTGTGCAACAAAAAATAAACATTTTACAGACAGAGGGTCCGCTATTCTCAATGATTCTGGATTGTCTGTTACAGTCCAGACACATTATTTTGTCTGCTGGTAAAAGTAAAGGTGCTTACATAAAACACACTGAAGTCTGGTGCTTGATATCAGAAGCGTTGTTTGTTTGGGAATTGGAAAAAAATATAGCCTCACTGGAACTTCAGATGATACAACCCAACCAGGACTGGACAAAAAAAAAAAAAAATCTACATAGACCACTTTCTGTGGACTTTGGCAGTCAGAAGTGGGACAAAACATGAAAATTGCAGGCAGTAGCATATTTTGGGAGGGAGCGGGACATAATCTTGCGCTAACGAAATTGAAAAATCCATCCAGTGAAGACCTCTACCTTTATACTCTACAAATAATTAAAAACTTGTTCTTATCACTTTTTAATGCAAAGTGGCACCCATGCTTACAATTGTCTCTGTCTTTTAGGCAGCAGAATCTTAACTCATAAAACTCAAAGCCAAGCCAAATCAGTAGCCAACCTTTCTGATATGCAAATGAAAGTATTCAGAGGTTTTGCCCTATCACAAATGTTACCCTCGATGATTACCAGTGCATGGCAGGAGATTGTGAAAGGACGATTACCCCATGCAGGCTGACCCAGCCCTGTGCTACCCTCCATCCATGCACCTTCACAAGGACAGGCTCTGAGGTGCCGCTGGGATCTGTTTTGGGTCCACTGCTGGGTTAAAGCATGAGAGATTGAACGGTTCAGATCATGTCCCCTCCCCCGCCATCTGCTCTACAGAGCCGCTGTCAGACTGTGCCCAGTAATGAAGGGTGTCATGAAGGTTACACACATCTACCGTTCTGGACCTCCTCCTGCTAACTCCTTCACCCGTATTGACAGAGAGAAGCAGAAGAACCTTTGATAAGTGCCACAGCTGCTCAAATAATCTTCATGACTTTCTAAAAACTGACTAGAAGTGTCTGCTCTTGTAACACGACATGTGTTGTTTTTCATCCATTGATTTAATGACATATGACTTCTTATCAACATTATTACTTTGCATGAACACATGCATGCATGTAAAATAATTAGAACATCAATAAAAAAAATCTAATTAATTGCATGATAGGTAGATTAATCTAAAGTAATTAATTGAAAATTAATCAATATATGCTGAAAAGATTATTGAAAGTAATCACATAAATAATCACAGCTAATAAATCTTCCACCATTTATCATAGTTTATTAACCAAAGTATGCTATTTCATTTTCAATTGCTGCATTAATATAGAATATAGATTGTGTGTCGTATGTGCATGCATCATTACTGTTTTCCGAGTCAATCTGAGTTTGGAGTTAAAACTATTCATTTTTATTTTAACAGATTAGTCATGTAATGATTTGTTTTGCAACTTGTGTTATGATTTTTTCCATCACGATTCTTATAAAATAAGCACAATTCAATTATACTACAATGTATAATCTGAAAACGGGTATAGCCACATGGTTATATTTTGGTGAATTTAGAGCAAAAATGTAATTTACTGTGAAAAATACCCTTTTACTGTGATATAAAATTAAATGCATCATGTATGACCGCATTGTATATCTAGTCTGTGCATACACTACATTCACATATAAGTTGTGGTGAATAATGTTTAAACATTCTAGTCAGTCTCAAGAACAAACAAGAGAGTTAATTCTAGGAGGCCTCAGTACCGCATAGCATACAGAGTGAGCTCTGATTGGACTGTGTTTCTGTGCAATATGTGACGCTTTATAGCTCAAAGAATACAATTCTAATCCAGAGCAAACAACAACAGTAAAACATCCACAGAAAGGCTCTGATGTAGCCAGATGGTGCTGGGCATCAAAATAATCCATCACTTTTTCAGTGGAAATTACATTCTGATTATGTTTAAAACGGAAATATTGACACAGCTTACTGAGATTCCACATATTCTGTCAGTTTGATTTGAGATCAAAGGGACAAATCATACTTTTAAGAAAATAAAAATAAAAATATTTTATTCCCCTAAAATTCTATTGATTTCTGAATAAGTTGTTTTTGTAACTTACAAAAGTTTAGCTTATTAAGCAAGGACAATTCATGTTTTCGTGATATGACCTCTGTAACATTTAATTTAAGAGAAAACAATCTGTGACTGTTAGATGCTGGAGAATTGCCAAATATTTCTGTCCAGCTGGTTTGCAAGTGATTGATCAGAAGTGGGTAAGGAAAAGTTTTAAGTGAATAGTGAGTTGTTACAGTTCTACTACAAACTCTTTAATCCACTATATTCATTAATTGTTCCACAATAACAAGATAATTTCAGACAATCAACAAGTTGGCAAAGCTCAGTGGAGTGGACAGATACACAGCTGAGAAATATGAGCTGCCTGAATTTCCAATGTCAATAACATCTGTGAAAATATGCTAATAAAAATGGAGTGTAAGGGTAGAGAGTGATAAGAGTTGGGTTCAAATTGCAAATTGTAACGAATCAGCTCATGGGAAATATGAATAATTAACCATAACTAGTTATAATTAATTATTAATATTTTAGATCCGCTGTAGATATTTAGCTGACCTCTCAGTGTCAACTGTCTTGTCAATTCTAAGAGCGTTAATTTCCTGGTTTAGGGAAATAACTTTCTTACTTTACAATTCTATAAGTTTGTAACGTAATCTGCATGATTATTGACTCCGGTTTTGAGTAAACAATGAACACGTCAAGTGATACAAGTAAGGTTTTATTAACCACATAAACAATTAAACTAGTCTAACCAGACTACAAAAAACACATAAACTGGTCTAACATCCTACATACACACATAAACTGGTCTAACATACACATACACACACACACACACACACACACACACAACACACAATACGTTGGTATAGGAAAGGGTTAACGTTTAACTCAGTACAGAAAGAGACATAAGGAATGAAATTTATGGAACCAATTGCATATTCAGCAGATCTACACCTGAATGATACGTCAGATTCTTAGTTCAAACAAACCTTTGTAAAAAGGTGTAACTGATACTTAATGTATTAATTAATAAGAATAAGTTTGAATACTTGCAAGTCTCATCTGTCTGAAAATAAATTCCTGTTGCAATCTTAAGGCCCAAGATCTTGCTGAAGTTGGTTGATGAAAAAGAACCAGTTTTGAGTCAGAGAATCTTGATTGAAATGGAAAGGACAAGGCCGGAGCCTGGCACGAGCTTAATGATGTTCTGGGAGCGTTTTTCTCACCACCTCTCAGAATCCCAACAAACCACCGACTGGGAGGGGTCACATGAAGTGTGGCCTTTAAAGCCTGCAAAGATTCACGCCTCTCAAGCTGGGCTTGTCCAATGAGAAAGGCCGGAATCCCAAGTGGGGGTTTGAGATACTGGGCGTTTTTATGGCCCTTTGTTTGAAAACATGGTAATTTGCATATGAAGCTTGTATAAAAAAATATTAAAGACTCTTAGAACACTAATAAGTTGCGTAGGTGTAAACATACAATATAAACTCTCAATTAGATCATCCGAATACGAATTCATAGATACTAGACATGGTAGAGTTACTTATATATGTAAGCTGACAGGAGTGAGTTTTTCGATCATAAGCCTGCATAAAACAGAATACGCTCTCAAAGACCAAATACACGATGACGATAATATACACAATGACCTGAAGGATTCACTGTTCATTCAAAGAAAGGTTTTCTATGATTATATAGTAGAAAAGTCCATTTCTACTCTGCCTCTTGCCCTGGGACATGAAGGGGTTACTTCTCACATTCGGGGTGGTCATAAAACCAGTGATATCATGATTAGCTGTCATGGTGACCAGAGGGCCTGGTGTTCAGCAGAAATCCTGGCATCAAGTTTATTGAGTGAGGGGACTGTGACAATTTGTTAACCTAATGAATAATTGATATGTTAAATCAAATAAAAATTAGTGTGTCAGAATGGTCGAGACGCTAAAAATTTAATGGCATTTCCAAATTTTAAAATCAACACATGCGGAGAGAGGAATATGGATGTCTCTCCGACTCTGATGCGATGTGTGACAGACAACCTATCCATATTTAAAGCAATAAAGAAGATTTGATAGTATAATGAAATCTAATGACCCTCTTGACTGGAGTAAAAAAGCATATTTTTAATAACCATTAGTGAATTGCAGACAAGGGAATCATTTTAATTAGTTTACTTTAAAGGTGAACAATACCAAAATATCACTTCCTTGACCTTTGTTTTCAAGATCAGACATTATATGTTCTATTTAAATTACTTACTTATATCAAGCTACAGTATATTTGCCTGTGCAAAACACATGGCCACAGTGGTGATTGAGTGGCTGTTTCTACATTGTTTCTAAATGTCTATGGATATGGGTGGTAGTGGCCATATAGTTTCATGGCTTTTTTCACACGGGGGGGGGGGGGGGGTGAATCTATCCAGGTACGTTGTAAACCATGGTTCCCAGAAGAACAATTTGGTTGAGAGACCAGAAACTATGAGTTGTGCCTCCTCAGAGGCCACACCCAAAGCTCCAGGCGGGGGCGTGCCCTCCGCCTGTGAGAGATCTCTCCTGACGGGAATCTCCCATGGAGCGCCATTGAGGAGAGGAATCAGGTCCGAGAACCATACTCTGCCCGGCCAGAACGGGGCTACTGGGAGTCGACTGACCTCGTTCCAGCGCACTCTCTCCAGAACTCCCGGGAGAAGAAAAATCGGAGGAAAGGCGTACAGACAAAGCCTCTGCCACCATGGCATCCAGCCCCAGTGGAGCTGGATGAGTCAGAGAGAGAACCAGAGGGAACCGTGCGATATCATCTGAGTCGCAAACAAATCCACCTGACCCTGGACAAAGACTCTCCAAGTCTGCTTCACCCCTCGGGGTGAGGCATCTATTCCCCGGGCCTCAGCCCCTGCCTCGACAGGATGTCTGCCCCCACATATATAAAAGACCACTGCTGTGTTGTTGGTGCGCACCAACACATAGCGATCTCTTAGGCCTGGGAGGAAGTGTTTCAAAGCTAGAAACACGGCCAGCATCTCCAGTCAACTTATGCGCCACCTGAGATGGCGTCGCTCCACACTCATGACCGCTCCCAAAGATGTCTAAGGCACGTAGGCACCGCCGTGTGACCTTGAGCATGCGAAGTGGGTTTCCCCTCAGGGAGAACCCCTTGGGCTTAAGCCACCACTGTAGGGGTCTCATGTACAGCAGGCCAAAAGGTATAACGTTGGACACTGCTGCCATCAGGCCCAACAGCCTCTGAAACTGTTTGACAGTGAGGGACCGGTCTTCTCTCACTCTCCCGACGAGGATTGACTCGACTCAAGCAGGAGACAGACGTGCCTGCATTGTGGTCGAATCCAACACCATGCCCAGATAGGTGGTCTTCTGTAATGGAGAAAGCACATTTTTCTTGGCGTTAAGTCTTAACCCCAGCTATTTTGTGTGAGCGAGAACGACATCTCGATGCCGAACTACCATCCACTCTGATTGAGCTAATATCAACCAATCGTCGATGTGGTTGAGTCGTGAAAGTGTGTGATGAGAGTGCAAAGCCAAAGAAAGAACGTTTATTGGTAAGCTTTGCCCCCAAAGCAAACCTCAGGAACTTCCTAGATGAGGAAGGATGGAGGCATCAGTGAAGTTCCTTCCACTGTAGGACCCGGACTCTGCTGCGCGAGGAGGGACCACCTCGATGGCCTCCATCCTCAAAAGAGTAACTACTTCTGTTCAATGACCAGAGCCTGCTCGGGACCCACCAAGGTGGGAAAGGCCCCGTTGAATTGAAGCGGAGGAGAACCGAACTGGATTCTGTGGCCTCTCACTACAGTGTGCAGGACCCACTGAGACACCTTTGGCAGTAGTTTTCACGCTGCCATATAGTCTACTAAGGGAATCAGTCTCTCGAGACTGACCTCTGGTGTAACCAAAGCGGCTAGGTTGGTGCCCTGAAGCGGCAGACCGGCAGGGAACGGCCGAACTAGCTGCTCTAGAGACCTCCGTAGAGGTAGCAAGCCTTAGCACCGTTACGTTTCCGGGCGGTAACTGAGAGAGCGCTTGCCGGAGACCGCTGTGCCCTGGAACACCGGAAGGGTTGGCAGAACGATCTCCTGAGGACACTGACTAGAGACGGGCACCATATAATGAGATGTACACCGCTCTTCCCCAGAGGGAGCTGACCCTCAAAAAGTCCTTGGCCTTAGGGGTCAGGACATTTATGACGAAGACTATCCAGCAAGAATGACGGTCCGCAGAACCGCCTTCCGCTAGAAGCCTTCGGCTCTCGACTCTAGACTCTGCGGAGTACGAGAAGTGAGGCCCCCAGAATGAGGGGCTGGAGCATGGTAGGTTGGGACTGCTCCCGCCCATCAGCCCCTGCTGACCGCCTCAACCTCCTCAGAGGAAGAGAAGTAAACACCTGCTCTCACTCGAGAAAAATAATATATATTTTTTTTTTCCGAAGTGCCTCTGTGTATCTAACTTCTCATAGTCAGAAAAATACTTCATTTTATTCCTCACAATTAAATGCAGTCAAACAACCAGAGGAGTAAATACGGTCTGGTGAGTAAGATTCACATCAAAAACCGAATTATGTAATATAACCGTTGCCTCAGCAGCAGCGAGACCGCAATCGCAAGATCACAGGCACGGACACACTCCTTGGAGCGTGCCCGGCGAGAGCAGAGCGCTTAACAGCGGGAAAGAGCACAATCCGCCCCCCGAGAGCCGACTGCGCGAGCTCCGCTCCCCATTAACGCGGCTCATTATAATATCAGGCATAATATGCTTGAGTAACTGATGCTTGTGCAACTGGCGAGCTCATTGACGCCCTCCATATCAATCTCCTCGGAGGAAGACAGGCGGAGTGTCGCGCCCTCTCCCCGGGGGGGAAGTAGCGCAGCGCGGGCTTCCGAAACCCCGAGAGCGGGCACCGGATCTGGTGGTTAAGGAAGTAGATAGGGACGCGCCCGTCTACATTCCCTCCACCGGATCCATATGCGAAACCCACGAGCACAGCCGCCGCACCGCCGAAAGCGGGGCCGGTGCCACGAGAAACGCCGGTGAAGACTCCCTCCTCAAAGAGAGCCCTCTGAGAGCGAAGCAAGGAAGTAACAAACGCTACCAAAACGGGCTTGTCAGCTCCTTTTTTTTCCCCGAGAGCTGACTCTGCGTGCTTGCTCTCAAGCAGACAACAAACAAGCTGTGTGTATCCCCACCCGTAAATTAACGCGGGCAGGGAAGAACACACAGCATTGAACGCTGCCTGCCCTCGCCTTAGTGTATGGTTTTGTCTTGCTTTAGATTTCGTGACAGGCAACACTAAATAAGACTCACAAACAGATATCAGAATGACACACACACAGAGCACTTGCTGAACGACAGAAAAGCTGATGCCGGTTCCACCGCACATGATTTTAAGCTTCCTGGTCGTTACGTCACCCCACCCATGACGTCTCGCCATTCCATTGGACTGATTCCACACGTGCTTCAGAACATGGTCATGCAGAGGCGTTCCCGTAGCGTTTTCGATGCAGCTAGTGGTCGAAGGGGGGAACTGATTTTATTAAACCAACTGTTTAAACTGAAGTACATGAGTCCAGATCTGATTTGCTTTTCCACCAGTTCACACTGCAGTCACGCTTGCTAGTGCCTACACACTGATTGTTATACTAATGACACAGACTTTCACTAAGGGATTCACCATTAGTGAGACTTTACCAATAGATGTCATTAATATAAGTAACTTTGCAAGGCAACACAGACTCTCATTAATTTGCAGCTACATGTCAACTAACTATCATTAGAATATTAGTAGACAGATATAGTTTAGGGTTTGTAGAAAAAGGTGACATGTACTTGCAAAATTATTTATAGTCAGTTGAATATCTGTTGAGAAACCATCAAAATAAAGTGTTAGGAGCATTAGATTAAACAGACAGTATACTAATCTCTAAATGAAGTGGTATTAACATATGTAATTGCAAAGGTGCTCACACAGGTAATATCTAAGTGGACTGTTACCACATTAAAATGCTACCACATTCTACTTATTCATAAAATCTAATTATACTATTCTCTAAAACGGGCTCATGGTGATGACATATTGTGTAGGTCAACTGGAAGGGGCATAGCTTACCTCAGAAAAAACATATAAATCAGTCAATATAGGCCTTTGGATTATTCCAGAAAAGAAGGAACTCAGAGAGCAAAACACAGAGTTTATGATTTTGTTTGTTCATCTGATTTGTTTTTATATCTTATATTATAGATATATATATATATCTACTATATAGTATATATATATATATCTAAGATATATATATATAGATATATATATCAGATAATTATGTATTTTTTTTTTTTTTTGCTTTTTTACAGAGACAAGCAAACACAAGTGTTGTACCAGAGTTAGCTATAGAGATAATTTGCATATGCAGTCCCTAGGCAGGATGTTGTTACAAAATTACAATACTCAGCCACAAACAATACAACACATACTATATCACACCATTCTCCATAACATTTAAAAAGACAAACACGTGCCCAATTTAAGTATAATATTTACATTTTATGTACTAATATATGCCATTAAGGTACTAATGTGCAAATAAAGTTAAGTAGATGAGTTTACCTGTTCAGTGTAATGATGTTTAAACTCTGTAGTCCCATTTAGTCCCTTATTAGCAACCACATTTATCAAAACAGGTAAAATCATTACTGGTGTATCTTATGTTGTAGAATAATGTGTCAACATATCTTGAGCTTAGCTTCGGGTAGGAGGCCAAGGCGAGAATTATTTCAGGCAAAGGTAACCAAAAAGAAAGAAAAAGGTTAAATAAAACTTCTGCCCTTATGAATAAATACACTCATAGTGGATTTTACAATAGTTATCTCTTGGAAACCTAACAGAAAGACTCGAAATCTGCCTGTTACGACAAATAAAAATAAACGTGGATTCAAAAGACCAGCCAGAAGGGAGCGGGAGAAAACTGGCTTGAATTGTGTGCTAACACACAAAACATGTGAGTCACTCGCAAAAACAAAGCACATTCATCTTACTTGTCTCTTACCCGACTCGTGCAGATAGAATTACTAATGAAGTCAGCAACTCCAAACATTGGGTGAAAACGTGACAATCTGTGATTTATAGAGTTGAATAATGTTGCACGTTGCGTTAAGCTCATATTTTCTTGCAGCTGTTTGGTGTCTTTCTCACTGTACAACACGGGCTGTGCTCTTTGTTGTTCAAAGGACTAAATGAATTTAGAAAGCATTTGAACACACATTTGTGATGAGTCTGATTAGCACTCCAGCTGCACGCGTGGGCTCCCCGAGTTCTGCTGGCATTCATTTTCAGTCTGTCGCGTGTGATGTATGGCGCTATTGGCCGGACATGGCGGCGAGGGCGAGCCGTCCTTGCAGGGCGCCACTCTGGGTCGAGCTCTCTCCGTTTGACTGAGCCTGAGCCCAGAAGGCCCAACACCAATTAAGAACACTACATCAGCCTGACAAAGCGCAAGGTGACTAATTCCTCTGCCTGGTTTGTTCCTCAAAAAAAAAAAAAAAAAAAAAATGTGGAGCTCACATTGTGGATAACTGTTGGTCCACGTCAATGTGGGTTGATAGGATCCAGTGAATGCGAAGGACACAACTCGCCCTCAAGGTCAGAGTTTTCTGTCACTTCTCAGCAAAAGACGTGACACTTTAAGAAGTCGTTTGCTAGTAACTTGTGTAGATAAGACTCAGTGCTGAGTTAATGTCAAGGTGAGCGTGTTTTGTTAAAACTCTCAGAATGAATACACAGGAAGGACTCCTTTGGTTTACGCTTTGAAAGAACATTTGTTGGTTTTTATTCTTTTTTTTTCAGAAGTGCAGATGGTGCATATTGTTGGTTATGTACATGTTAAGGAAAACACAATGCAGTCATGCATTTCAATTATGTTAATATTCAAACTGATTGAATTTTTCCTGAATACCCTGATCTCTACAGGGGGAATGACACACATAGGCATGTAATGATCCTTGAAAGTGCCAAATGATTCAAAGAAATTCTTCACTTTGTATAGGCCACTTGCTGTAGACAGAGTTTTGTCAGCTGCTTTCTCTGGCCTTGGCTTTCCCTCTCTTCTTTTTTTTTGTTTTTTGTGGTGCACACGCAGAACGCGGGTGACAATCTGTAGCAATTACATGCATTTCTTCATCTAAAAGTGTTACAAAGAAGTTGAAGCAATACTTCAAGCAGAACACAAAGTGATGTGTTGCATTTAGAGGCTGTGTATTTCTGGTTTGATTCATATGACGGTTTATCTGTAATGCAGGGGCATATTGAATAACCAAGGCTTATAACGTATAGGGAGGAGGTATTGCAATGTAGAAAGTCTGTTGTGTATCAGAAAAATTAAACTGCAGTCTTTCATTCGTGACAGAGTGTCTACTACTTCATTGCAAACACACTGGGAGCCGCTCGTGCCCAAATCAAAACACAATTGTAATCATTAATGTAAGAATGCTAACATAAGATTACAGCAGATTCATCCACCCAAACATCTGGTCAGTAATGGTTTCTACAAAATTGGGAATCACTTTAAAAATAATTTGCCCATCAGTTTAAAAATCATTATGTGGACCCAATTAATATCAAAAAATGATACCTGAAGACGAAACTAAACTGTAAATGCAATAGAAGGAGAGAAACCCGTGATCAGTGTTTGAGAATGCCAGATTGTTTGCAGACGTGGAGTGTGAGCATAAATGGATGATCGTAAATTTTTTTTTGTATTTAATAAAAAAAAACAAAAAAAGCGAAGTAAACTGTTGTTTGGTCAGTATAACAGGTGAAATTCAGTGAACCAGTTGATTAATGTTTGCTGAGCAATGACCAACTTAAACATTGATACAGTATCAGCTGAATTTGTGTCCACAGGTTGTCAATGTTTTACAATGTGGATCATCCGGTTCTGAATTAATTCAGGAATGATCTTTTCTATATTGCATTGTATTTAAAAATCGCTCTTGTTTGTATTGTGAAATGCTTTTTACAATCAGACTTATAAAATTTGTAGAATATCCATTTAAGAAACATGTTTTTCATAAAAAAATACACATATATATATATATATATATATATATATATATATTATACTATATATATATATATATATAATTAAACATATGTTTGTAATTTAATGTGTGAAGGTGTTTTTTGCACTGATGTCAAACTTAATAATTTGTTTCGAATACTCTATCAACACAACAAATACAATGTGACAGTAATTAAATTAAAACAAAATACCTTTAACATGAAAGAGTAACTACACTGGATAGATTATATATATATATCAGTTCTAAAATACCATATATAAATATATGTTAAAGTATACATATATGAAATATATACAAAATGTTTGTAAAATATATAAACACATTTATAATTTAATTTTCAGCAAAAACTGACTGATTGGTAGTGATTTATTAAAGTTAGTTCTGCTCCTTATTTTATTGGCAGCATGACAATCTCACTCTCAAGGCATCCAATACATATTAATGTGCCTCCTTCAGAAGGCTCAACAGCTGATGGAGCTAAATATATACACGGCTATATATATACATGGTATCTCGCCACATATATGAGATACAATGGTATTTTTAGTAATACTACTGTATGTAATTCCTAAAGGAGTGTAATGGGCTGATCACAGTGCAGTTTGTCTCTTTCAGGTTCAGTGTCCATCCAAACATCCTTTAAAAAAAGAGATTCGGATTCATGAGAAATCCAAGGACAGCAGTGAACACAGTGGCCATCAGAGATCTATGTAGTAAGATATTTCCAATCTTCATCATCAGACTGGAACACATGCATCATGTCTTTGTCCTTGAAGTAGTTTCATCGTCGTCTTACTAGAAGAAAAATGTGGTTACACGCGTCACGTCTCGTGAGAATTATGATAGAAGCACCAGGTCATATCTCTGTGTGTGGATATTCCTCAGCCAACTGCTTATCTGCGAGCAGATATTACTTTTGGTTCTCCTCCACATCTGGGTCTTTTTTTTTCTTCTTCTTATTCTGGCGGCAGAAGAACACGCCTGGAAGAGTGACAGAAGCATTGTTTAAAGAACGCAGGCTACTGCACTTCAATTACTGTTTTTATTTCAGGGTTCAGTAAGAGATGTTAGCAGCATACAAACCAGGAAAATGAGTTCAAAAATCAGCAGATAAAATAAATGCTGCCTTAAAGTGCACCTATGAGTTAGGCATTAAACATTCAAACGCAAACAAAATATGGAAGCAAAAAAAAAAAAACTAGGCTATGGTTGAAAGCAGCATCAGTAAAATATCTTTATTGCTTAAAATGTTGTGCATCCAGTGTCTTTATTATGCTTACAGCTCTAACGTAATGCATGTTTGTGTTAAAAAACAAAACCCTTTGCACAATGTACACAATTTGTGTAATCCCTTGTGAAAAATGTACTGGTACTGATTATACACCATGTAGTGCACTCAAATTTAAAGGGGTCATATGATGTGCTAAAAAGAACATTATTTTGTGTAAATTGGTGTAATGAAATGTGTTTATGAGTTTTAAGGTTAAAAAAACCCCGCTTGCTTGTTCCGCACCATCGAGCACTGTAGACATATCCTCTACCTTGGGCATTCGTGCCTCCGTGGGTGTGTTGCGAGAGCTGTAACGATATGTAGGAAGGAAATTAATGTGCTTTTATAGACGCTATAAAACCCCTACGCTAAGAACTTCATTGGCATTACACTACCGATAACGCCGGTACAATAAATAAATGTATTGTCTTAGGCACCATACCATACAGATGACCTGACAAATTTAAGATTTGAAGTGCACTACAAGTGTATAATCAGTACCAGTACATTTTTCACAAGGGATTACACAAATTGTGTACATTGTGCAAAGGGTTTTGTTTTTTAACACAAACATGCATTACGTTAGAGCTGTAAGCATAATAAAGACACTGGATGCACAACATTTTAAGCAAAGATACAAGGGCGTATTTGATGATGCGGGCTGTCAACCCCCAATAGGAAACCGAGTTTCTTTTTTTTTGCCTTCCATATTTGTTTTCGTTGTAGTTATGCCTAACTAATAGGTGCTTTACGGCCAGCATTTGATTTTCTCTGATGATTGAGAACTCATTTTCCTGGTTGTTCTGACTGCTAACATTCTTACGGAACCCTGAAATAAAAGCCTACCAGTAATTGGCGAAAGTGCAGTAGCGGCATGCCGTTCTTCTGTAAGCAGGCAGATAGGCTTGAAGGTCACGTCTTCCAGGGCGTTTCTTTGCCCGGCCAGAATAAGACGTTAAGAAAACTAAATGCGAAGACCCAGAGGTGGGAGGCGGCAGCAACCCAAGCAAGTACTATCTGAAGTCGCGAGATAAGCCAGCCGCCCCCCCTCCCGTGGCTGAGGAATATCGCACACAGCAAGGAGACTATGACCTGGTGCTTCTGATATAATTCTCACCGAGAACGTGAAGGCGCTGGACCCACAGTGATCCAGCACCGGAAGAGTTTTGTATCGTTACTAGGTAGAGCGGCCGAATAGGAACAGCGACTTTTCGTGAACGTCATGCGGAGCAAGTGGAACATGAAGTAGATAGTGTGCCACGTGGAATGATGAGATTTGGAAGAGATCTTACTAACATTGAACTGTCCCTGCCTGACATGGCTCCACGCTAGGCGTCTCCTGGGGTCCACTAGAGGTTTCTCTGAAAATCGCGCAATTATGATCTTTTTTAGTACGAGGCATGGTTTGGAGGACACTGGAAGCCACTAGAAGGAGCATGACAAGAAACTGACCTAACGGCTCGTGAGTCAGGACGCAATTACAGGCTACGTGTGGAGAGGAAAGATTGACATATACATCAGGGTTAGCGATTAACTAGACAAAGCATACCTTGTATGTCCTCTTGGATAATAGTTGGCGACTCGTGTCAGTGTTGCCTGACATTTCTTTATGGAGAGGCACATTAATATGTATTGGATGCCTTGAGAGTGAGATTGTCATGCTGCCAATAAAATAAGGAGCAGAACTAACTTTAATAAATCACTACCAATCAGTCAGTTTTTGCTGAAAATTAAATTATAAATGTGTTTATATATTTTACAAACATTTGTATATATGTATATATGTATATATGTAAGTACATATATGTAGATAGAGTATATTGGAGGAAATATCTATATATATCGATAGGACCAGTGTAGTTAAAATGCTTTAACATGTTAAGGTATTGTGTTTTATGTAATTACGGTCACATTGATTTGTTGGGTTGATAGGTATTCGAAACAAATTATTTAAGTTTGACATCAGTGTCAAAAACAATTCACACTTAAATTACAAAACAAGATGTATAGTATCTATACTATAGATATATATGATATATATTAATAAATATATATTATATAGATATTATTATATAGTATTTTTTATGAAAATAATGTATTTAATGGGCATTAGTATCAAAATCATAAGTTGATGTAAAAAGCAGTTTCACAATACAAACAAGAGGCTGATTTTTAAATAAAAGGCAATATTATGAAAAGATCATTCTGAATTTAAATTCAGACCGGATGAGCCACATTGTAAAACAGTTGACAAACCTGTGAACAATCAGCTGGATACTTTTTTTTTTATTTTTTTTGTATTGTATAATGTGTAAGTGTGTCATTGATCAGCCAAACATAAGGCAACTGATTTCACTGGACGAGTCACCGTGTATACGACAAACAACAGTTTACTTCGTTTTTTTTTTTATAAATTAAAAAAAAAATTTAAGAATCATCCATTTATGCGCACAATCACTTCTGCAAACATCTGGCAATTTCAAACACCTGTCTTTTCTTCACTTAATTAGTTCAGTCTTCAGGTACATTTTGATATGAAATTGGTCACATATTGATTTTAAACTGATGGTCAAATGAGTTTTAAAGGATTCCAATTTTGGTAGAACATGACTGACCAGATGTTTGTGGATGAATCTGATATTGGATTACATGAATGATTAATTGTTTATTGCAGAGCCCAGTTGTGTTTGCAAATGAAAAGAAATGAACGAATGAAAGACTGAGTTTAATTTTTCTGATACACAACAAGACTTTTAATGCTTTTTATTAAAGCATTGGTTAGTTAATGCAGCATTACAGATAAACCGTCATATGAATCAAACCAGAAATACACAGCCTCTAAATGCAACACATCACTTTGTGTTCTGCTTGAAGTATTGCTTCAACTTCTTTGTAACACTTTTAGATGAAGAAATGCATGTAATTGCTACAGATTGTCACCCGCGTTCTGCGTGTGCACCACAAAAAACAAAAAAAAAGAAGAGAGGGAAAGCCAAGGCCAGAGAAAGCAGCTGACAAAACTCTGTCTACAGCAAGTGGCCTATACAAAGTGAAGAATTTCTTTGAATCATTTGGCACTTTCAAGGATCATTACATGCCTATGTGTGTCATTCCCCCTGTAGAGATCAGGGTATTCAGGAAAAATTCAATCAGTTTGAATATTAACATAATTGAAATGCATGACTGCATTGTGTTTTCCTTAACATGTACATAACCAACAATATGCACCATCTGCACTTCTGAAAAAAAAAGAATAAAAACCAACAAATGTTCTTTCAAAGCGTAAACCAAAGGAGTCCTTCCTGTGTATTCATTCTGAGAGTTTTAACAAAACACGCTCACCTTGACATTAACTCAGCACTGAGTCTTATCTACACAAGTTACTAGCAAACGACTTCTTAAAGTGTCACGTCTTTTGCTGAGAAGTGACAGAAAACTCTGACCTTGAGGGCGAGTTGTGTCCTTCGCATTCACTGGATCCTATGCAACACACATTGACGTGGCCCAACATTTAGTTCCACAATGCTGAGCTCCACAGTTTTTTTTTTTTTTTTTTTTTGAGGAACAAACCAGGCAGAGGAATTAGTCACCTTGCGCTTTGTCAGGCTGATGTAGTGTTCTTAATTGGTGTTGGGCCTTCTGGGCTCAGGCTCAGTCAAACGGAGAGAGCTCGACCCAGAGTGGCGCCCTGCAAGGACGGCTCGCCCTCGCCGCCATGTCCGGCCAATAGCGCCATACATCACACGCGACAGACTGAAAATGAATGCCAGCAGAACTCGGGGAGCCCACGCGTGCAGCTGGAGTGCTAATCAGACTCATCACAAATGTGTGTTCAAATGCTTTCTAAATTCATTTAGTCCTTTGAACAACAAAGAGCACAGCCCGTGTTGTACAGTGAGAAAGACACCAAACAGCTGCAAGAAAATATGAGCTTAACGCAACGTGCAACATTATTCAACTCTATAAATCACAGATTGTCACGTTTTCACCCAATGTTTGGAGTTGCTGACTTCATTAGTAATTCTATCTGCACGAGTCGGGTAAGAGACAAGTAAGATGAATGTGCTTTGTTTTGATGAATGCACATTTTGTGTTGCACAATTAAGCCAGTTTCGCTCTGGGTGTCTTTTGAATCCTACATTTATTTTTATTTGCGTAAAGGCAGAGTTTGAGTCTTTCTGTTAGGTTTCCAGAGAGATACTATTTAAAAGTCCCAATATGAGTGTATTTATCTAGAGGGCAAAGGTTTTATTTTAACTTTTTCTTTTTTTGGTTAATTGCCTGAAATAAGGACTGTGGTTAACACAAGCTCAAGATATGTTGACACATTATTCTACAACATAAGATACACCAGTAATGATTTTACCTGTTTTGATAAATGTGGTTGCTAATAAGGGACTAAATGGGACTACAGAGTTTAAACATCATTACACTGAACAGGTAAACTCATCTATTAACTTTATTGCAAAATTAGTACCTTAATGCATATATTATAACATACAATGTACATATTGTACTTAAATGGCATTTTTTTAAATGTAGGGATGGAATGTGTGATATAGTATGTGTTGTATGTTTTGTGGCTGAGTCTTGTTAATTTTTGTAAAAAATCCCTTTTTTTTTTTTTTTTTTTTTTTCCTGCCCTAGGGACGGCATATGCAACTTATCTCTCTAGTAACTCTGGTACAACACTTGTGTGTGCATTGTCTCGTAAAAAAAAAAAAAAAAAAAAAAAAATAAATAAATAATATCATATTATATATATATATATATATTATATAACTAATATAGATATCTATATATATTATATATTATTATATCATATATATATATCATGATGAACCAAAAAAAAGCATAAAATTGTGTTGCTATCTGAGTTTATTTTTGGAATAATCCAAAAGCCTATAGACTGATATGCTATTTTTTCTGAGGCTAGCTATGCAAACTTCCACGGTTGACCCGACAATATGTCATCACCTTAGAAAGGTATTAAGGGAATAGTTATTAGATTTTATTAAATAATGTAAATGTGGTAACATTTGTTTAAAGCCACTTAGATATTACAACTGTGTGAGCAAACTTTGCAAGTACAGTTTAAAATACCAGTCATTAGAGTATTAGTAGACTGTCTGTTTAATATATGCTAACACTTTATTTTGATGGTTTCTCAACAGATATTCAACTGACTATAAATAATTTTGCAAGTACATGTCACCTTTTTCTACAAACCCTAAACTATATCTGTCTACTAATATTCTAATGATAGTTAGTTGACATGTAGCTGCAAATTAATGAGAGTCTGTGTTGCCTTGCAAAGTTACTTATATTAATGACATCTATTGGTAAAGTCTCACTAATGGTGAATCCCTTAGTGAAAGTCTGTGTCATTAGTATAACAATCAGTGTGTAGGCACTAGCAAGCGTGACTGCAGTGTGAACTGGTGGAAAAGCAAATCAGATCTGGACTCATGTACTTCAGTTTAAACAGTTGGTTTAATAAAATCAGTTCCCCTTCAGGAACACGAGCTGCATCGAAACGCTACGGGAACGCCTCCAGCATGACCACGCTATGAATCACATGTGTAATTAGTCCAATGGATGGGTGAGATGTCACGGGCGGGGTGACGTAGCGACCATGAAGTATAAAAGCATGTGCGGTGAAACCGGTGTCAGCTTTCTGTCATTCAGCAAGCGCTCTTGTTTGTGTGTCAGTCTGATATCTGTTTGTGAGTTTTATTTAGTGTTGTCTGTCACGAAATCTCAAGACAAAACCAGACACCTAAGGCGAGGGCAGGCAGTGTTCAGTCTGTGTGTTCACCCCTGCCCGCGTTACTTTACGGGTGGGGATACACACAGTTTGTTTGTTGTCTGCTTCAGAGCAAGCAGGCAAAGTCAGCTCTCGGGGGAAAAAAAAGGGAGCTGACGGCCGTCTTGTAGCGTTTGTTACTGCCTGGCTTCGCTCTCAGAGAGCTCTCTTTGAGAAGAGAGCCTTCACTAGCGTTCCTCGCGGTACCGGCCCCGCTTTCGGCGTAAGCGGCGGCTGTGCTCGTGGGGGGTTGCATATGGATCGGTGGAGGGAAGGTAGACTCGGGCGCGTCCCGATACGTCATTAAACCACCAGATCGGTGCCAGATATCGGGGTTCAGGAAGCCCGAGCGCGCTATTCCCCCCGGGGATGAGGGCGCGACACTCCGCTTCTTTCTAGCGAGGAGATGGATATGGAGGCCTCAAAGAGCTGCCAGTTGCACAAGCATCAGTTACACAAGCATATTATGCCTGTTATTATAATGAGCCGCGTTAATGGGGAGCGGAGCTCGCGCAGTCAGCTCTCGGGGGACTGATTGTGCTTTTTCCGCTGTTAAGCGCTCTGCTCTCGCCGGGCACGCTCCAAGGAGTGTGTCCGTACCTGTGATCTTGCGATTGCAGTCCCGCTACTGCTGAGGCACGGTTCGATTACATAATCGGTGTTTTGATGTGAAATCTACTCACCAGACCGTATTACCCTCTGGTGTTTGACGCATTAATTCTGTAGAGGAATTAAAATGAAGTATTTACCTGCCTATAGAAGTTAGTATACAGGGGCACTTGGGATAAAAAAGAAATAAATACATTTTCTCAAGTGAGAGCACGAGTTTACCTCTCTTCCTCTGAGGAGGTTGAGGCGGTCAGCAGGGGCTGCTGGGCGGAGCAGTCCCAACCTACCATGTTCCAGCTCCTCATTCTGGGGGCGCCACTTCTAGTACTCCGCAGAGTCTAGAGTCAGAGAGGAGCTCCCAGGCCGAAGGCTTCTAGCAGAAAGCGGGTCTGCGGACCGTCATTCTCGCTGGATAGTCTTCGTCATAAATGTCCTGACCCCTAAGGCCAAGGACTTTTTGAGGGTCAGCTCCCTCTGGGGAAGAGCGGTGTACACCGCATTACACAGTGCCCGTCTCTCCTCAGTGCCCTCAGGAGATCGGTCTGCCAACCCTTCCGGTGTTCCAGGGCACAGCGGTCTCCGGCGAGCGCTCTCTCAGTTACCGCCCAGAAACGTAGCGGTGCTAAGAGGCTTGCGACCTCCACGGAGGTCTCTAGAGCAGCTAGTACGGTCGTCCCCTGCCGGTCCGCCGCTTCAGGGCACCGAACTAGCCGCTCTGGTTACACCAGAGGTCAGGACGATGAGGATGAGTCCCTTAGTAGACTATTTGGCAGCGTGAAAACTACTGCCAAAGGTGTCTCAGTGGGTCCTGCACACTGTAGTGAGAGGCCACAGAATCCAGTTTGGTTCTCCTCTGCCTCGTTTTAATGGGGTCATTCCCACTCTGGTGGGCCCCGAGCAAGCTCTGGTAAATGGAACAAGAAGTTGACACTCTCTTGAGGATGGAGGCCATCAAGGTGGTCCCTCCTCGCGCAGCAGAGTCCGGGTCCTACAGTGGAAGGAACTTCACTGATGCCCTTCATCCTTCCTCATCATACAAAGTTCCTGAGGTTTGCTTTTGGGGGCAAAAGCCTACCAATACCGGTTCTTTCTTTGGCTTTGCACTCTCACCCCACACTTTCACAAATCAATCACATCGACGATTGGTTGATATTAGCTAAGTCAGAGCGAATGGCGGTTCGACATCGAGATGTCGTTCTCGCTCACATGAAAGAGTTGGGGTTAAGACTAAATGCCAAGAAGAGTGTGTTTTCTCCATTACAGAGAACCATTTATCTGGGCGTGGTGTGTGATTCGACAACGATGTAGGCATGTATGTCTCCTGCTTGGATCGAGTCGATCCTCGTCGTGAGAGTGAGAGAAGGCCGGTCACTCACTGTCAAACAGTTTCTGATGCTGTTGGGCCTGATGGCAGCGGCGTACAACGTGATAACTTTTGGCCTGCTGTACACGAGACCCCTACAGTGGTGACTTAAGACCAAGGGGTTCTCATGAGGGGAAACCCGCTTTGCATGCTCAAGGTCACGCGGTGGTGCCTACGTGCCTTAAACATCTTTGGGAGCGGTCATGAGTGTGGAGCGACGCCATCTCAGGTGGCGCATAAGTTGACTGGAGATGCTGGCCGTGTTTCTAGCTTTGAAACACTTCCTCCTAGGCCTAAGAGATCGCTATGTGTTGGTGCGCACCAACAACACAGCAGTGGTCTTTTATATATGTGGGGGCAGAAATCCTGTCGAGGCAGGGGCCGAGGCTCGGGGAATAGATGCCTCACCCCGAGGTGTGAAGCAGACTTGGAGAGTGTTTGGCCAGGCTGAGGTGGACTTGTTTGGGACTTGTTTGAGTCCCTCTGGTTCTCTCTCGGACTCATCCAGCTCCACTGGGGCTGGATGCCATGGTGCAGACGTGGCCGAGGCTTCGTCTGTACACCTTTCCCCCGATTGTTCTTCTCCCGGGAGTTCTGGAGAGAGTGCGCTGGAACGAGGTCAGTCGACTCCCAGTAGCCCCGTTCTGGCCGGGCAGAGTATGGTCCTCGGACCTGATTTCTCTCCTCGACGACACTCCATGGGAGATTCCCGTCAGGAGAGATCTCCTCTCACAGGCGAAGGCGTGCGCCCTGCCCGGAGTGTGGGGTGGCCTCGAGGAGGAACAAAAATCATAGCTTTGGCTCTAACCAAGATTGTTCCCTTCGGGGAGCCATGGTTACATACGTAACCTGGAGAAGATTTCCCCTGTGTGAAAAAAGCCATGAAAACTTATAGGGCCACTAACCACCCATAATACCATAACATTTAGAAACAATGTAGAAACAGCCACTCAATCACCACTGTGGCCATGTGTTTTGCACAGGCAAATATACTGTAGCTTGATATAAGTAAGTAATTTAAATAGAACATATAATGTCTGATCTTGAAAACAAAGGTCAAGGAAGTGATATTTTGGTATTGTTCACCTTTAAAGTAAACTAATTAAAATGATTCCCTTGTCTGCAATTCACTAATGGTTATTAAAAATATGCTTTTTTACTCCAGTCAAGAGGGTCATTAGATTTCATTATACTATCAAATCTTCTTTATTGCTTTAAATATGGATAGGTTGTTAACTATAAATACTATTCTCCCATGTGTTGATTTGAAAATTTGGAAATGGCCATTAAATTTTGTAGCGTCTCGACCAATCTGACACACTAATTTTTATTTGATTTAACAAATCAATTATTCATTAGATTAACAAATCGTCACAGTCCCCTCACCCAATAAACATACTGGGTGCCAAGATGTCTGCGAACGACACCAGGTCCCTGGTCAGATGACAATAATCATGATATCATGGTTTTATGACCTCATGGAATGTGAGCAGGGAAAATCCCTGCATGTCCCAGGGCAAGAGGCAGAGTAGAAATGGTCTTTTCTACTAATTAATTCATAGGAAAACCTTCTTTTAATGAACACACTGAGCCGTCAGGTCATTGGGTATATTATTGTCATTGTGTATTTTGTCTTTGAAATTGTATACTGTGATGCAGGTTTATAATCGAAACACACTCCTGTCATCCTTTCACTATAAGTAACTCTACCATGTCTAGTATCTATTAATTCGTATTCGGATGATCTAATTGAGAGTGTATATTGTATGTTTACACCTAACGAACATATTAGTGTTCTAAGAGTCTTTAAAAATTTTATCCAAGTTTCATATGCAAATTACAATGCTTTCAAACAAAGGGCCATAAAAAAACGCCCCAGTATCTCAGAACTCCCACTTGAGATTCCGGACTTCCTAATTGGACAAGCCCATCTTGAGAGGCGAGAATCTCTGCAGGCTTTAAAAGGCCACACTCCATGTGACCCGCCCAGTCGGTGGTTTGTTGGGATTCTGAGAGGTGGTGCGAGAAAACGCTTCAGGATACCAAAGCATTGTGCCAGGCTCCGGCCTTGTCCTTTCCATTTCAATCAAGATTCTCTGACTCAAAACTGGTTCTTTTTCATCAAACAACTTCAGCAAAGATCAACTGGAAACCTTAAGAGTGCATCAGGAATCTCTTTCAGACAGTCGAGACTCACAAGTATCAAACTTAGTATTATTAATTGATACATTAAGTATCAGTTACACCTTTACAAAGGTGTGTTTGAACTAAGAATCTGACGCTTCCCTAAGGTGTAGATCGGCTGAATATGCAAAGGTCCATTAAAAAAAAAAAAAAATTAATTCCTTATGCTATTTCTGTTACTGAGTAAACTTAACCCTTCCTAAACCACTGTGTGTGTGTGTGGATGTGGGTGTGTGTGTGTGTGTGTGGTATGTGTATGTTCAGACAGTTATGTGTGTATGTAAGATGTTAGACCAGTTTATGTGTTTATGTAGTATGTTATACTAGTTTAAGTGTTTATGTGGTTAATATAACCTTACTTGTATCACACTTGACGTATTCATTGTTTACTCATAACCGGAGTCAACAATCATGCAGATTTACGTTACAAGCTTTTGTAGAATTGTACAGTAAGAAAGTTATTTCCCGTAACCAGGAAATTAACGTTCTTAGAAATGACAAGACAGTTGACCCTGAGAGGTAAAGTAAATATCTACAGCGGATTAAAATATGAATAATTAATTATAACTGGTTATGGTTAATTATTCATATTTCCAATGAGCTGATTCGTTACATTTGCAATTGAACCCAATCTTATCACGCTAGACCTTAAACTACATTTTTATTAGCGCAGTTTTCCCGATGTTATTGACATTGGAAATTCAGGCAGCTCATATTTCTCAGCTGTGTATCTGTCCACTCCACTGAGCTTTGCCAACTTGTTGATTGTCTGAAATTATCTTGTTATTGTGGAACAATTAATGAATATAGTGGATTAAAGAGTTTGTAGTAGAACTGTAACAACTCACTATTCACTTAAAACTTTTCCTTACCCACTTCTGATCAATCACTTGCAAACCAGCTGGACAGAAATATTTGGCAATTCTCCAGCATCTAACAGTCACAGATTGTTTTCTCTTAAATTAAATGTTACAGAGGTCATATCACGAAAACATGAATTGTCCTTGCTTAATAAGCTAAACTTTTGTAAGTTACAAAAACAACTTATTCAGAAATCAATAGAATTTTAGGGGAATAAAATATTTTTATTTTTATTTTCTTAAAAGTATGATTTGTCCCTTTGATCTCAAATCAAACTGACAGAATATGTGGAATCTCAGTAAGCTGTGTCAATATTTCCGTTTTAAACATAATCAGAATGTAATTTCCACTGAAAAAGTGATGGATTATTTTGATGCCCAGCACCATCTGGCTACATCAGAGCCTTTCTGTGGATGTTTTACTGTTGTTGTTTGCTCTGGATTAGAATTGTATTCTTTGAGCTATAAAGCGTCACATATTGCACAGAAACACAGTCCAATCAGAGCTCACTCTGTATGCTATGCGGTACTGAGGCCTCCTAGAATTAACTCTCTTGTTTGTTCTTGAGACTGACTAGAATGTTTAAACATTATTCACCACAACTTATATGTGAATGTAGTGTATGCACAGACTAGATATACAATGCGGTCATACATGATGCATTTAATTTTATATCACAGTAAAAGGGTATTTTTCACAGTAAATTACATTTTTGCTCTAAATTCACCAAAATATAACCATGTGGCTATACCCGTTTTCAGATTATACATTGTAGTATAATTGAATTGTGCTTATTTTATAAGAATCGTGATGGAAAAAATCATAACACAAGTTGCAAAACAAATCATTACATGACTAATCTGTTAAAATAAAAATGAATAGTTTTAACTCCAAACTCAGATTGACTCGGAAAACAGTAATGATGCATGCACATACGACACACAATCTATATTCTATATTAATGCAGCAATTGAAAATGAAATAGCATACTTTGGTTAATAAACTATGATAAATGGTGGAAGATTTATTAGCTGTGATTATTTATGTGATTACTTTCAATAATCTTTTCAGCATATATTGATTAATTTTCAATTAATTACTTTAGATTAATCTACCTATCATGCAATTAATTAGATTTTTTTTATTGATGTTCTAATTATTTTACATGCATGCATGTGTTCATGCAAAGTAATAATGTTGATAAGAAGTCATATGTCATTAAATCAATGGATGAAAAACAACACATGTCGTGTTACAAGAGCAGACACTTCTAGTCAGTTTTTAGAAAGTCATGAAGATTATTTGAGCAGCTGTGGCACTTATCAAAGGTTCTTCTGCTTCTCTCTGTCAATACGGGTGAAGGAGTTAGCAGGAGGAGGTCCAGAACGGTAGATGTGTGTAACCTTCATGACACCCTTCATTACTGGGCACAGTCTGACAGCGGCTCTGTAGAGCAGATGGCGGGGGAGGGGACATGATCTGAACCGTTCAATCTCTCATGCTTTAACCCAGCAGTGGACCCAAAACAGATCCCAGCGGCACCTCAGAGCCTGTCCTTGTGAAGGTGCATGGATGGAGGGTAGCACAGGGCTGGGTCAGCCTGCATGGGGTAATCGTCCTTTCACAATCTCCTGCCATGCACTGGTAATCATCGAGGGTAACATTTGTGATAGGGCAAAACCTCTGAATACTTTCATTTGCATATCAGAAAGGTTGGCTACTGATTTGGCTTGGCTTTGAGTTTTATGAGTTAAGATTCTGCTGCCTAAAAGACAGAGACAATTGTAAGCATGGGTGCCACTTTGCATTAAAAAGTGATAAGAACAAGTTTTTAATTATTTGTAGAGTATAAAGGTAGAGGTCTTCACTGGATGGATTTTTCAATTTCGTTAGCGCAAGATTATGTCCCGCTCCCTCCCAAAATATGCTACTGCCTGCAATTTTCATGTTTTGTCCCACTTCTGACTGCCAAAGTCCACAGAAAGTGGTCTATGTAGATTTTTTTTTTTTTTTGTCCAGTCCTGGTTGGGTTGTATCATCTGAAGTTCCAGTGAGGCTATATTTTTTTCCAATTCCCAAACAAACAACGCTTCTGATATCAAGCACCAGACTTCAGTGTGTTTTATGTAAGCACCTTTACTTTTACCAGCAGACAAAATAATGTGTCTGGACTGTAACAGACAATCCAGAATCATTGAGAATAGCGGACCCTCTGTCTGTAAAATGTTTATTTTTTGTTGCACAATAGGTGAACAACACAAATAACATTTTGTACCTTAAAGTGTCATGAAACCCCCATGTTTCAGCACTGGTCTTTAACACCTCAGATCTGAAAAAGACTCCAGAAATGGGCATGTAAAACTGCGGAAAAGTGGGAGTGTACAACACACTCATTGAACAGAAAAATTTATATTAAAATATCTTTAAAACAGAAAGAATAAAGGCAGTCACTTATTGTCTACTCTTCTTTGAATTTTCACTCTATACAGTATATCATTGTTTGCGGTGTATCACAATAATCCATTGTGTCATCGCGTTCATGATCAGACGAGCCACAGCTGCCACTATGTACAGTATCACGGCATGCCCTTATTGCATCTTTTATTTGAAGAAGACATATGTGTACATGCTGGTTCATGTTTGGAGCACGGGAGAATATGAAATATGTTTAGCCTAAACTTGAAACACACTTGCTCCGGTCCGGATATGAACTATGATCTGCGCAGCTAGTGTTGTTAAGCTCATCTCGCATTCGCGCAGAAACGGCTCTCTCATGCATGCTCCACATGTAGTCATATTAAATATTGTTGCGGTCATGTTTACAGAAATGAACTGACAGCGTGTTAACTCTTTCATAAGATTTGAATTCTCAGCTGTAAGACGACTTCATGCATAATACAGCAGAGAGATTGGATCTTAAGAATTAATTTCATGAATAATAGGGCATACTGAAAAAAAATCTCGGAAAACTGATGAAGTAGACTGCACTCTCCAGCCACGGAACCAACCATCACTCCAGATTAACGCATATACGTCCCTTTTAGTGACGTAGGCTCAACTTTTCTTTTTGAACCGGAAGAACAAAATTGCTTCAAAAAATTAAGAAAAAAAAAACTAACCACTTTTACCTTAATAATAGTCATAATGAGTGCTAAATTGTTTTCTCTGATGTGCAACCTGTTCATGTTAACATCTAAAAAAATGTGTTTTAGGGTTTCACTTTAAAGGCAGGGTAAGTGATTTGGTCAAAACATGCTGGTTGAAAGTCTCTTCACATCCGGATAGCATATCATTAAGTTAAGTGGTCTAAATGTGTTTATATGTATTTATATCTGTGGAAGGCATGGTACCATGACATGTTTGTCCAATCCTCTGGCAATACAGCCTGAACCACTGTAGTTAAATCACCCCTTACATGTACGATTTCTGAAAGATCTCTCCTGAAAAAAGAGGCTGCATAGTCACAGAGGTCGTGCTGAGAGGCCTTGGTAAACCCAACGGCAGAATATGTGAGCATGATCCCAATCAGTTCTATCGTAAGGAGCATCATTTTTAATGTTTAAATCTCTCTATGGGTGCTTCTCAAATGGAAGGATGCATCTAAGTAAGGATGCATCGAGTCCTCCTGAGGCTTTAAGTCCTGCTCCACATTAAATGCTAGAATGAGACCTTTTTTTGTTTTGTAATTGAACAAACTCAGTGCCGATTCATTGTCAGCAAATAGTTTTTCGTGAATTGGAATATGTGCAAAGGTTTGTGGGTGACTGAATCAAAGGATACACCGAAAGCGTCCTTCAAAAAATGGCTGAATGAAGCAACCGAAACAAAGAAGGCCTAAAAAGGATCCTTCAAATTGAGACGTCCTTCAATGGGGCTTGATGACATGGCAGCCATATTATGCAGCCTTACTAGTTATAGGACTGAGATGCCGGCTCACCCCCCCCCCCCCCCCCCCCATGAGATAGGAAACAAAAAAATGCTCTGGTCTTTCAGGATGTCCTTGGGATGTGCAATGTTTTGGGAGTTTGCTTTTCTGAGGGGAAGGGACTCTGGATACCTAGTGGCATAGTCTACAATCAGTAAGACCCCACTAGGGAGCCACAAAGGACAGGACACCATCCTTTAACCATAAAGAAGAGCGAAAGTTGAGCCAACTGGGAACCGCAGTTGCTTTTCCTCATTACAGTTTTTTTTTAATTGCTAACATCCCTTTGTCCAATCTATAATCACATTTTCAAAACTAAACACAATTAGCAAAACATCCGTCTGTTGTGACCATACCATTAAAACAATTCATGTTGTTTTCACACAATATTCAGTCAATTAAAGGTTTCTAAACTGCTTAAAATTTTATTTCACACAAAGTTACACATTACCAAATCATGGATAAGCGTTTTTTTACAAATGCTTGAACACAGCATGACATAAATGAAGACCTAATGTTCCAAACTTTAAATACAGTGTAAACCCTCTACTTCTGCAACAACAGCAGCTCAAAAGTATTAATTATGATATTGAGCTAAATAAGCTAATTCAAATTCTAATTAATATTTCAAGGTCTATCCATTACATGGACATGCACAATTAAAAAGGAACTTATCTGATTGGTTTTGTTAAAAACAATACAGAACCAACACAGAGTAGCAGAAAAAGGAAAGAAAAAATGTATGGAGAGGAGAGGAGTAGTGGGACCCGGACTATTGGTTTGGTTTCGGTACCAAAGCAGAAATAAAGAGACTACAACATACACAAAGAATGCTGATGAGAGGTTATTGGCCAAACGAAAGGTATGTAACCTCAGAGTGAGTAAAAGGGCTAAGAAAATCACTTTGGACTCCACACACCCAGCCCATTCTCTCTTCGTACTGTGGCCTTCTGGTCTGCGCTACAGACCATCATTTTCTGTTTTTCTTATATTACTGTTATAATTAATGTGTATGTCTGCACTGTCATGTATGTTGCACTATGTCCGTACTTTCTTCTGCACTGGAAGTCATGTCCTGTCAAATTCCTTGTGTGTGTAAACATACTTGGTAATAATTCTTTCTGACTTTCTGACAAAGGAGAAGGAGAGGTAGGGGGCAAAAGGCAAAGGGCTGTATGTTTTTTTTTTTCACACACAGAAATTTCATTTTGCCAATAAAGCCTTTACTTCAGCAATTCTGTCACTTTTCTTTTACGTCCCATAAAGTACTGATGACTCCTTCACTATGCTGTGCACATGCGATCTAAAATTAATCCACACATTTACACACACAAAAAAAGAGTTAGTGAATTTTATATATATTATTATTATTTATTTTTAGGATTATATTGTGATGTTCTATACAGGCGAATGAGAATGAAAGTTAATGGTTTTTGTAATGCTTAATGTTATCATTTTGCAGTTCTGATTGATCAATATATGTTAGTGGATAGCAAACTGGGCGCGTGTTTGACGGATGGATCGTTTGAATCGAGTTTGCTAGGTTTTGTCGGTTAGTACATGTCCGCAAACGGTTTCGGCTTTCAATGTGGTTTGTGACGGGAACCATGTGTAAAATGTGGTGGTGTATCGCATTCCCAGTATTTGGCTGTGTGTTGTGATGCTATGTTGTGTTGTGTGTCCGAGTGATGGGGATCGTCGTGTGGTGTTAACGCCGTGACGCGGACACGCGCGAGCTGAGCAGAAGACCCCGCACAGTTGAGCCCCAACCCCCAGAGCCGGGGCCCCCAAAACGGTGGTCGCCCCACCTGCCCGTCCCCCCTTTTTTTTGCTTGTTAGCAATTGAAAAAAAAACTGTAACAGTTGTTTAATTTGTTCCCAACGATGCATGAGCTGATCATATTTTTCTGCTCCCTCTTAAATTAAACACCAGGAATGAATTTCTGAAAGCAATCAACCAAAGCCAGTGACATAGGTTCAATTCCCAATGAAAAGCAAGAACTGACAAAATGTGTTTGAATGCAATGTAATTTGCTTTGAATAAAAGCATTTGCCAAATGTGTAAATCATTATCTTAACCAATCTATCCGTCTAATGAATGGTTCACTCCTCCTAACTGGATAGGCCTTTTTGGTAAATCAGCATCTAGCTGTTGTTCAAATCCCTAACAAACCAATATTCGTGGCTTGTTGAGACATTGACTGACCTTGTGTCCCTGTTGGCACATTTCTAAAGGTATGTTTTATGGGTGTTTGTCAGCCATTGACGCAAACCTCTTCCATCACTCTTCTTGACTCTCCTGCATGCGGGAGTACTTTACGAGGTCAAGCAGAGTCCTCTCTCCTAGTTCACTGGCATAAGCATCGTTGGGAACAAGGAAATGTAGTATTCTGCAACTTCAAGTGACAGTTGTCCATGAAGGAGCCAATTTTGAGGCAGCCGCATCTGCTGTGTTGCTTGAATCTTGAGTGCGCACCCACAGACAAAACATGCATGTTGACAATTGCAGCAAAATTCACAATGGAGACAGACCATCTACAGTTAGAGGGTACTCCTTGAAGACGTAATAACTATCTGCAGAGGTGGTCAACAGAACATAATTTCCTCTTCAGAGATCCAGTTGTGGAAGCGGTGTAGCCACTTTCAGCCTCACTTACCTGACCTTGTGGTTTGAGTGATTTTGCCCCACAGCCAGTTGCTCAGTGACTATCTGAATGTGCTGGAGTCAGTCAGTGAGTCATCGAATTGTTCATGAGAGTGTCCTCAAAAACCGAAACTGAAGTAAGAGACATACATTGAACCACGTATTTCAGTGAGGTATGTTAAAGTACTGTATGGGTTACAATTACATTTTTTGGCATTTGAGGTATGACTGTTGAATCAATGTCTTCATGACTCTATAATGATCTAATGTGAAGTGTGGACCTGTCTGACACATAAGATACAAACAGAAGGAAAGGTGAAGTTCAGAGACTGATGCTGGGAAACTGGCCATAAAAGTTCTCAAAAACTGCATTTAAAAGCCATTTGTTTGAAGAAAAAAAAAAACCTTGGTTGTTAAATAGTTCTTTAGGTAGAATGTTAAGGCCAGTTTTACTAAACAGGGCAAATTAGCACCAAATTTAAGAACACGATGCAAACATACTAATTTACAATACTGACCAACGCAATAGACCATGCCAGCAAATTAGCAGTCCGCAATAAAGATAAGACATACAGCGCCACAGTAGGTCGAAAAAAAAAAACTGGAGACCAAAAAATTAAGGGTTGTAAGAAGTGTTGATAGACCTGGTATTACGTGACTCCTAGTTGAGGGTTACAAGTCGTCTTTTATTTCCTGAAGCAAATAAAAAATAACATGGCTTGGCAAACGATATGTTCAGATAATGTGTTCTTCTGGCATTCAAAATAAATTAATATGTGAGGAAAAATCTTCTCCCTTCTACCACGCGCTCTCTGTTCTCTATGGTGCCGCCTCCGAGCACAACAAATACAAGCCCTTTTCACGCCAAAATAATTGTTTTGGTTGGCACTTACATAATCGGCGAATACCAATATATGACGAGCGCATTAGTAAAACGCATTGTGTGATTCATAGAATAGCCTACTCGCCTCCCATAAATTTTGCGTCTGAAAGTGAAACTCCTACAAATGTGCATTCAATAAGGTCAGGCACACAAATAACTAGTAATTTGTCCTGCATTACACTGTAAGAAAGAAAACAAGTAGAAGAACCAAAACAACCTACAATACATTGTATTTTAGGACATTAGCGTAAATTGACAGACATTTCGCTTCACACTACACTCAATCTTTGCCAGGTTCTTGTTAGTTTAATATATTCCTAAAGTTACTAGACACTATTCTGTTAATTGTTGTTGCTGTGTAATTCTTGTATTAACTCCAACGCCTGAAGGTCGGTAAGTGCGCGATGCCTCGAACTATTTTTTTGTTCATTGTTCCTTGCTGGTGGAATGATCTTCCCAATCTCATCTGGAATGCTGGATCCCTGACAATATTCAAGAGACAGCTCAAAAAATAATCCCCTCAGTGAGCACTTAACTGCATCCTATTAAAAAAACTACAACAACAAAAAAAAAAAGCTTCCACTCTCCCTTAATCCCTCCTTGTCATAGCTTGTACGTCTATAAACAATGTTTGAAACTTTGTATTACTAGCACTTTTGGTGTTATGTGCCCTCTTTGGGAAGTCGTGGCCTAATGGTTAGTGAGTCGGACTCGTAACCCAAAGATTGCGAGTTCGATTCTTGTACTGGCAGGGATTGTAGGTGGGGGGATTTAATGTACAGCGCTCTCTCCCACCTTCCTACCACGACTGAGGTGCCCTTGATCACAGGCACCGAACCCCCACTGCTCCCCGGGCGCCGCAGCATAAATGGCTGCCCACTGCTCCGGGTGTGTGTTCACGGTTTGTGTGTGTTCACTGCTGTGTGTGTGCACTTTGGATGGGTAAATGCAGAGCACTAATTCCGAGTATGGGTCACCATACTTGGCCACACTTCACTTCACAAAAAAAAATTCACAAAATGTATGATGAATAGCTTGTTTTAATCATTTGTAATTGGATAAAAGCGTTTGTTAAATGCATAAATGTAAATATAAATGTACAGTATTAATAAACAGTATTCTATTCTTTCTGAGAATGTAAGTCAATTTTTGATATCTGTAACATTTATTTAGTGACTTTCTTTAATCACTTAGTGTGACATGCTCACCAACGGGTGATAAATTGCCATTGCGATGATTCTTAGTCTCAGATTTCAGTTGTGACATACATTTTGGAGCCATACAGTGTACAGATTGGCCCAACAAAGACAGTCTAATCAAGAACCAACAGGAGCACAGCAATTGAAAATGTGTATGTGTATATGTGTGTGTGCGTGAAAAAAGAGAGAGTGGCAGTGCAATATTTATATAATATCTTAGTGTTCATGTCTTGCTACAAATCAAAATTGCATCAGTTCGCTCTAAAGAATTGTTCAGCCACAACAACCTAAAAATGTTTCATTTATTCTTTCTTTCTTTCTTTCTTTCTTTCTTTCTTTCTTTTCTTCTTTTTTCGTTCTTTCTTTCTTGTTTCTTTCCTTTCTTCAGTAAAAAAAGCATTGCCACATGAGAGGCAGGCACAATATTATACTACATTTCTGCAGAACACACAAAAAATATATACTATGTTATGTTATCAAAACACTTTATCATAGTGCATGATTTGCAAATGAATACATTTTGATATTTGCATCACATAACCAGCTCCATATCCATTACTTTTCTAATGTAGTAAACTTGCTCTGCAGCATTTTGCAATTGCAATGCAGAGAGCAAGTCACGATAAAGGAGCTCAAAAACTTGTAGAAGCAAGCTGAAATGGCATGGTTGCTTAAGCAAATGTGTTTTTATCTGACGTTTGCTTTTGTTAACACAATGTTTTAGGTTTAGAGTAGGGTTTAGTGAAGGTGTTACATCATTTTCAAAGCAGTAGAGCATTACAATTGTAGTGCCACTCACCAGACATTTCCAAATTGCCGTGATATGTACACCAACCAATGTTGTGAATGTTGCCAGATTCACATTCATCAGTTTTGGGGAAAATTAAACCTGCTTTTCGCACCATTCACTGGATATTTACCTTTGAAAGTGCTGCCAAACGTAATTAAAAAAAGGAGTCTGTATTCCTTTTTCCTGTGTACTGCGATCATTCTGTATGTAATGAAGACTGCGGAACAAAGTCCACCCATGACGTTTGACCTTTTTTATTTTTTGTGTGAAATAAAGTGCTTAGGCATTAAAAAGGCGCTCACCTGACCTACTCACATTCTGGTATGTCCTTGGCTTTAGCCTAAACCTTGATTTCATCCTGCAAACCAATTTGCAAAGAGTAACTGGCAAGGTTGGTTATTTATCATCTATCTATCATCTATCTATCAATCATCTATCTATCAATCATCTATCTATCATCTATCTATCTATCTACAGTATATATACATACATATATGTATTGTATCTATAGGGTTAGGGTTGGACTTATATGAACTTTTTTTTTTTTTTTAAATATACATTAATTAACTACTGATTTTAACCACATTCTAGTATGTTTTGTGTGTTTTGCTTAAAACATATCATGGTAAAAACAATCAATGTTGGGTGAGAAAAAACCCATGCAACTGCTTTTTCACTGATCACCTTACCATTGCGGTCTCTAGGTATGGTTGATTTTGAGCGTGATTATGCACACTTCATATGACTTGATGCATGCACACAGTGCTAGAAGGTTGAAAGTTGCCAAAGGGACTGCTGATGTCAGGATTTATATTTTTATATATCAATCAATCAATCAATCAATAAATACATAAATAAATAATTAATTATTCATTGCACACAATCCAGTTTAATTTGGGTTTTGGTTCTTCAGCAACAATCCACAATTTATTTGTAAGGGCAGACCCATTTTAATGGCAATTGCAATTGTCATTTTTATAAATTACCTCCGTGACTAAGAAATATACAACTTGCAATAATGTGCTCTTATTTTGTGCTATTTCCTTACGAAAACTTTTCACCAGTTTAATCAGTTAAGTGTGTTGTGTACTATGTCAGGCTCAAATCATAGAATCACGTGCTATATTGCTAATGACACTACCGATTTTATCAAAGCTAGGTAAAGCATACATGTTTATCTTCTCTTTACACTGGGCCTGAAAAAAAAAGAAGAGAGAGAGAGAGGAGATTTCCAATGTATGCAAATAGCCAACCTGACATCAATTAAATAAAATAATTACATTACTAATAATTTACTAATATTTATTTTTTAGTTGTCAAGGCTTTATTGGCATTGTTCATCAACAGCATGCAAGCTGTGTAGAAAAGTTAATTATTGTGGGACTGGTTATGCTCAAGAAGTGTCTAACAATGCAAACATTTTTCACAAAACTAAAAATGTATCATCTCAAAATCCAACTTCTAGTAAGACCTTACATGTATGTATTACCAGTAAAACCTGGTCACAACACACAGAGTGATCACTAGCGTACGCAATTTGAACAAATTGCTTAATAGAATAGTCCACACCACAACTATAATGATAACAGCATGGATGAATGATATCATTGCAGTCACTTTTAGGAACACCTTTTTCTCGTTTAAAGTTTAAAGAGCTGAAGCAGCTAAAGCACTGGTGTGAATGCTAATATCTTTATCATTATTGTGTGAACAGGCTTTAATGTATTTCCAATAACACATACCCAAAATTAACATCCATAAAAAAACATAATTTTGAAAGTTGCAAACACAGATCAGATTTGGTTATTTCCCACACTAATTGCAGTGATATGTGTTGTGTTAGTTTCTCATAATGTAGGTTAATAAATGTATGTTTAAGCACTGCAAGAGGAGTGAACATCTAATTAAAACCCATAAAGATCTGTCAAACAGAGTACAAAAAACATGTGACATTTAATGAACATTTAATGCCCAAAAAAAACATCTCTAAATCTATTTTGTGCTTTAATGAGCAGTCATGCTCATACTAATTTGACTATTGGAATTTTACAAATTCTGAGAAGAGTTAACATCATAAGTGAAGTGCAGTAGTATGCCACTTGTTCATGAATCTGGGATTAAGTTATGTGTTATAATTGTGAAAGATATTCCAGGCGATCAGGGTTAATTAGGTTCTCCACTCAAGAGACTCACTGAAGATCCTTAAGTATGAAAACACGTACACTTTCCTGTCTCAAACTAGTTCACCGACCCCATCACTCAAAGCACACTGATTTCCCATTGTGCAATGCCTGACCTCAGAAATGATCAGCGTGACTGATAAGGACGATGCTGGAACGTCACACCAATCCACCAGCACCGCTGAATGCAAGAAGTCTGCTGGCAGTCTGCTACTGCCTCTCCTGTTGGTTAAAAATGCTGGAGGAGAGGCAGTAACTATGTGGTGGATTTGGAGAGGAGGTTGTAATGAGAGACACAAAAGACGTGTGGGTTGGAGAGCCTCTGATTTCCCTGGCAGAGATGGATGGAGTGAGAGATGCTGCTTTACCGAAGCAAACACTGGCAGAGGGGAACAGTGAGATGGCCTGAGATCGAGTACTTCAGTCAGAGCCATCAATCACAGACTCCATCACAAAACAGAAGCAGATAGAACCACTTAAGCTCAGGGTGTTTTTTGGTATTTTCGCCTAAATTTTTCATACTCAAATTCAAATTTTTGCCCTACACACATACAATGAGAGCAAAAAAAAGGGTTTCATTGTAAAGAAAACCCTTTGAACTACAAAATATGAGTGTAATTCTTTATAAATAACATGTAGCGTCTGGACCACTCAAACACACAATATATATTTTGTTAGCTAGATTTCACAAATACTCTGTAACACCCCAGGAAGCCGAACAGGCCCCTGGTTCCATGGTAACCCTGACACCCGATACATTTACGACCTTCTTGTGGAATGTGAGCTCTCAGCTCTCAGCTGCATTTCACAGAAGCAAGAGGCACAAAAGCAGAGTAGAAATTGACTTTGCTACTAATTAATTCATAGGAAACCCTTTCTTTGAATGAACACACATGATCCTTCAGGTTATTGTCATTGTGTATTTTGTCTTTGATATTTTTTGACTATTTTAGGCATGCTTATGAGGGGAACCCATTACTGTCATCTTTTCACTACATGTAATTCTACCTTGTTTAGTATCTATGAATTTGCCTTCATATGATTGAAACAAGCGTGTATATTATATTTTGGTACATATGCCATATATATTAGGTCCTGATCTTAAGTAATTTCGATTCATTCCTTCAAATTACCATGCTTAGAGACACAGTGTCCTAAAACCCTCCACATTGCCACCTCCCGCTTGGAATTTCATCTTGATCACACAATCTGCAACTCATCTTGAGAGCGGGGACCTTCTCCGACTTAAAGGCCCTGCTCCAGGACCCAACCAGTCGTTGTTCTGTTAGGCGTCGTAAGGATTCTCCAAAGCGTCAGAACTCCTAATCTCGGCCAGGCTTCGGCCTCAACCTTTCCATTCATCAATATTCTCTGACTCAAAACTGGTTCTTTTCATCGACCCAAATTCAGCAAAGATCAACTGGAACCTTAAGATTGCATCAGGAATCTCTCTCAGACAGAAGAAACTCGCAAGTATCAAACTTAGTCTTAATAACTGATACATTAGGTATCATTTGCACCTATTTACAAAGGTGTGTTTGAACTAAGAAAACTAAGAAGCCTTCAGGCTGTAGATCTGCTGAATACGCAAATGGTTCCATAAATTTAATTCCTTATGTCTCTTCTCTGTACTGAGTTAAGCTTTACCCCTTTCCTATACCAACTGTATGCGTATGCGTGTGTGTGTGTGTATGCGTATGTTAGACCAGTTTATGTGTTTATGTAGGATGTTAGACCAGTGTTGTGTTTATGTAGTATGTTAGACTAGTTTTTAAGTGTTTATGTAGTTAATAAAGTCTGACTTGTATCACACTTTAGGTTGTTCATTGTTTGCTCATAACTGGATTCACTTATTCATGCAGATTTATGCTACATGCTTTTGTAGAATTGTACAGTAAGGAAGTTATTTCCCTTAATCAGGAAATTAACGTTCGTAGAATTGACAGACAGTTGACCCTGAAAGGTCAAGTAAATATCTACAATGGATCTAAAATATTAATAATTAATCATAACTAGTTATAATTAATTATTCATGATTTCCCATGAGCTGATTCGTTACAACATTATATATTTTTCAAATATTACAATAAACACAAAAAAAACATAGGTGATTTTGGAGATTTAAAAGTAGTTATTTTTTGAAATTCTGTAATTCAGGTTATATTAGGCCCAGCTCTCTGCAATTTACATTGTTTGATGCCACTACATGCCAAAAAGTACCAGAAAAAAAAATCTTTCAAATAACAGCTTCTAAACAGGAATTAGAACATTATTTGTGAAGCGATTGAAAATGTACAATTCTGCATCTAAATGTGTCATTGTGAGTTTCCTTTGCAAAAACAGGTTTTATAAAACACATTAACCCCACAATCATATTGTACTCTGTGCCATAATCACTTTAATTGATTATTGATTTAATTATGTTTCATTTTATGTTTTTCTAAGTAGTAATATACAAAATGACACAAGCGAATTGGACCAAATTTCACACATTGTGTATTCTACAATCAGTTTAATTATTTCAGGATGCACAAGACTGTCTACATTATAATATATATCTGGTCTATAACAACCTAAAATAGAATCCATATCCTCCAGCTTTATATCATTCCATTTATATGCATTCTGTATTGGGATACTGATTCACAGCATCTCTCACCTCAGCATCAGTTGAGCACCACATCTCTGTCTCATCCTCTGCATCCAGCTTTGCTTGCCTCCGTGGTCCAGCTGAGCTAATTCGCTAGCATGCAGCTACATTCTACATTCACAGCGTCAAACAAACATATGTTAGATCATCTACAGCGCACTGTAATAATCCATGTATATTTATTGTATATTTACTGTATACTTACTGAAATGCATAATGTACTGTACTTTTCTGTCAGCAAACAGTGTATCAGAGTGCTAGTATAGCTAACACGTTTCATAACAAAAGAAAAACTCTCCAACACACGGAGAATCTCTCCTAAAGTCTCCCCAGACGCGCGCCCATTCCTCTCCACGGCGCCGCTGACCGTTCTTCATCATATATAACTTGTAATTTGATAATCATAGACTAATATGATCCGAGTCGCGTTCGCTACAACTGTTCCGTGCGGAGAAAAGCCTCCAATTCTCGCGTCTTTGAACTACAACGCCCAGCAGACCACTGGCTGACCTACCGGATGGCGACCCCCCCTTTCTCTGCCCACTGTGCTGACGCGGCGGTGTCAGAGTTCACAGAGTCTGTAATGGCCGATCTGAGTGATGTGTAATCTGACCAATTGCAGCCCAGAACTGACCGCAGATCTCTATAACATCAGAAGGGCTCCGTGCGCGCTGGCATGAGATGGAAAGCGCATTATCCCCTGACGTGCTGGATTCCGTTACCTGGACAGAACGCGAATATCTCACCGATGGAAGCACGCAGAAACGTGAAAATGGTCTTGTTTGAAAGAAGAGATCCTAATCTAAAAGATAATATAGAGTATATAGATATCTGTGGCTGTTTGCGGCTACTGGAACGTGCACGAGTGGGCTCTTCACACGAGAAAAATTCAGTTGTTTCTTCTTTTTTTTTTTTTACATCGAATTTCATTGAAGATAAATCGTCTATTTATTATCAACAATGAAATAATCTACTCGTTGAAATTCCCTGAAATGAGACGCTTTCTTGTGATTATAACTTACTTTATTTTGAGACAATTATCAATCCACATCTTCGTAAAAAAATTTCGCAATGGTTAGGCGGAAAATCGTGTGTGGGACGAATACATTTTTAAGCTTAATTTTACTGCTTTATGAATCCTAAAACCAAAATTTATGGTATTTTTCTTAAAGAAGACACTCCAAGCTTTCAAATGAGCCCATATATGGGCTGATACCAAATAAGGAAGGCTATGTAAATGAAGCATACATTTTTTAACCGTATCCGGGTCCGCAGAGTTTAACTGGTTTTAACACTGAGTGTATCGACTGACTTCAGTAAAGTACTAATGGCATGTTTTACCTGTATGCACTGTTTTCAAGAAAAAGCAGACAAAGACGATGCTACAATGATGTTTTTCATCACATTTAAAACATGTATTGTTGAATTCAGGTAGCCATCCGGAGTTATTAATACAGTTACATGAGTGTTTTGGAAGGTGCGTTTTCACTTACTTCCTATGCAAAGACCCTAAAAAAGTGTCCATTTATATAGAAGTCATGAAGAATAAGCCTCCCTTTTAGTCAGAGAGCCATAGACAGGGTGAAAAATTGCCACATTAAGTGAACCTAAAGGAAAATACTATATATATATGCATAATAAAATAATAATAATAATAATAAACAATAAACAATCAAGTCGTTTCTTGAAAACATAATATTAATACAATAAGCAAAGGCAAAGGCGGTAGCCAATAAAATTGCGTCTTGCTTTCTTAATTAACAAAAAAAAAGAAAAAAAAGAGTTTGTAATTTTGATATGTATAGAGTGTTTACATTTTTATATATATAAAACACAGTGAAATTCCAGCTAATTCAATTATGATGGATTAATCATGTTAATAACAAAAATATCAGATTATTCCTGACAGCCACAGACAATCATAAATCATCCATTCACTGAATTTCTGCAATTCCACCCTCAAGCTTTCATTTGTGCTGGAAGACCTTTGAGACTCTTTAGTGTTAATTAACAGCATTTCCCCCCCCCATATGCTCCTCATATTCTTCATCTCTAAAAGAAAAAAAAATCACTTAATCTCTTTATCTGCATGATGGCATTATGCGTGTACATTTTGTAATATTTCACAATAAAGTGAAGAATGCAATTATAAGGGAGCCGCACTGTTGACATATACTGTACATGTTATGAGAACACGTGTTTAAAATTATCTTTATATCTACAGTAGCTATATATTAGATAGCCAAACACCCTGATTTAAAGGATGTTTTATTGTGTGGGATGTGTAACAAAATGTTAGCCACCTGGGTTCTCCTTGATACCAGAACATATAAACATTGCATATGCACAAAATAGACATTAAAATGTGCACACGATATGGCAAATTGAGCTCTCATGGGTAAATACTCAGGTGAGCTGATGATGAATAATAGTTAATTATTTATTTCAGATGTGATAATATCTTGTGAAATGTCAAGTTTATTTCATTGTATCTTTAATTTTTATGGATATAAGAGTAAAATGTGGGTCATGTGACATATGTAGTGTTCACTATTTTGCTACTGTGTTTGAATGTTTATTAAAGTAAAACAATGTAATAGTAAAAAAGTCAGTGCTAATGTGCAAACTACTGAAAATATGAAACTGAGAGGTTAATGTTTAGATAGATAGATAGATAGATACAGATAGATAGACAGATTGTAGTTACAATTATTCATGAGATCATAAGTGCAGTGGGTGCATTAAGGCAGAATTAGTGCATGAAAATTACTTTTAGAATGCATTGTATAAAAGTGTTAAGTAAAGTGTTACCAAAAAATGTAATTTAAAAAGTGACATTACATTCAGTTCAGTCTTAACATTCCCTTTGTTAAAAATGCATATACTTTTTTTCCCATGACATTATTAGTCATTTGCATATTTACAACCCACTTATTCACAATTATTTTCTATTGCCCTTAGAAAGAAGGCTGTTGCAATTAAAGACTCAAAGTGTCTTGTTTTCAGTGGTATTGCTGTAACGTTTAGATGACATATCACGGAATATCTGCAACAATTATCAAATTATTTTCCTCCACCACTTAGGGTTATGATACTAAATTTCCTGCTACGTTCCATCACTGTCCTCCACACTCTTGCAATTTCATTGGCTGTTGCTCATGCTGATTCTCTTGCTCATGGAGACTGTGCACTCCTGACTTGTTTGACAGACAGGCAGACACGTTTGAAATTTGTCTTGGTACCTGCAACTTCTTGCAGCACATCTCATGAGTGCACACAACAGAACAGTGTTGTGACTGTCGGCTATGATGTGGGGTGTTTTAGTCTAAGACATACAGATGAAAATGCGATGTGCTTCAGTCTAGAGTTTGCTTGGCTTCAGGAAAGAAAAAAAAAAAAATTGACTTGATATTTTGACATTTTGTTCATTTGAAAGAGACAATCTCAGCTGACTAGATTTTTAAGGGACCCAACTGACTAATTACTGAAGAAGACAAAGAAGAAAAAACTTTGAGACCAAGCAGAAGCCTCTGCCCTCTGATTGGTTGGCAGTGGGTGTAACTGATGCCCATTGGCTAGTGCTAATCTATCACTGGCATAATTAGATTTTAGCAAATCAATTTAGACTAATGCAAAAACAGCAATTAATATTCATGAGCTCAACAGCCTTCCAGGTTTAGCACACAGACAGCGAGCTGCTGACAATGTGCATCTGAGGGAAGTCTAGTGTTGTTAAATAGATATAAAATATTTGACCCTAGCTAAATTGTAGTTTTCAATACCACATCTCATTATTCACATACAGAGCAAATGGACCAGGCGATGCCTTCATGAGTGGACTTTTGTCATATTTTCAGGTTTGGGATGCAGATATAGCAAGGCACATGGGAGACCATAGCAAATATGATTATGATATGATTTGCGGTCCCTTTGCAACAGCAAAAGAAAATAGAAATCACAATTGCATTTCCAAAACTTACAATTTACAGTCACGCCCTCAGCAGCTTTATTATAATACACATTGAAGCAGTATATGACCTTGCATATAACGTCATACACAGGCTTCAGACTTTAGGTTTTAAAAAGACAGCACTGCTTTTAAAGACGTATATTAACCTCCTGGGGTCGACAGTTCCGGCGGCGGAACTTTTTGCAGATTTGAATGATGACAGCGAAAATAACTAAAATGCTCCTTCATACTTGACCGTACATATAAGAGTAATACAGCATTTAAATCTGTAAAGGGTCTACTTTTATTTGTGTACACTCACAATATCAACAAAACATTGTGCTTTTGCAAAATAAAGAAAATAAACACGGTGCACGTTCTCTTCGCAAACTGCTTTTAGAAACGCGTCACTAAAATGAACTGAAACTCAGCAAATATTTGACACACACACACATGAGAGATATATCTATAGAAAGCTTAACATGTCTACTTTTAAACGAAGTAAGTCATGACGAAAACAAATATTATGTGACAAAGTAATCAGTATGAAACCAACGCGATGTCAAGTCTTGGCCGTCGCCCTCATTATCGCTAATGTGACCACGCCGATCGCGTTTTTGTTATTACAATAGTCCACGTGAGACGCGCGCATGTAAACGCCCACATCACAGCAAACAAAGCAGCGAGACTTTTCCTAAAGTTCATCTCGGCTACTTCGCTTCTGGAAGAAGACGCGCTGAGAGAAATAAGCTTTGGATTTTCCTCAGAAGAACACGCCGGCGTGATATTCAGTGGAGGATATAATAAGTCTTTTATATTTGCCTACTTGCATTAGTTGCCATTGTGTTACTGTGACATAACTTGTACATATTTTACTAGTTACTTTTTCCAAACCATGATTCCTGACTAAATGTACAATCAAGTGAAACATTATGAAGATTCATTCACTGCATATATGTCACACAACGCCAGGAAGTTTTTTTTATGTTCTATAAAATAGACAGCAACGATATAAAAGTAATGTGAGTTATAATCCAATCCCAATTCTACCCCTTAGCCCTTCCCCTTTCCCCTACCCCTCCGTTTCGCGCGTTCACGTGAAGGGGTAGGGGTGTCTCAATTATCTTTTGGTTGGAGGGGTAGGGGTAAGGGGAAGGGCCAGATAGCCCTTCAAACGAAGATTTTTCAGGACCACACTTCAAACGAAGGGGTATGAATTATTTCAGCGTAAACCGGCTTCAGGGGCAACATGGATGCCTGAGTGAACAAAAAGACACATAAATATAAGCATTTTTGGCATTAATAAAGATTTTAACGAAAAGCAATAATTTGTTTTATGTTACATTCAATCGTGAGTTCATATTTATGGTCATGTTACTCAAAGAAATGTTTGCAAAAAATCGCTAATATTTGCTAACTAACATCATGTCATTATAGACTGCATGATAGTGCCACAACATATTTTCATGTCTGATCAGGGCGATAACCACCGTAGACATTGAGCGGGGCTAGTCCCCCCAATAATTAGAGAGAGAGAGAAACAGAGAGAGAAGAGAGAGAGAGAGAGAGAGAAGAGAGAGAAAGAGTTGCGTGTATGCGCGTCTGTGCGTTTCTCTTTTTAGAGTGAGCTTACTTAAAAAACAGCGATCTCCGATAAATATGTGTGTGTATGTGTGTGTGTGTGTGTTTGTGTGTGTCAGTAAGCAGCGTATTAATATAGAACTGTAGTTAAAGGCTCTAATGCACACCAGCACACCAGTATAGGTGTGTGTATTATAGGAGCTAGACGACGTATGATGACGTGTGATCGCATAGTAGTGGTGTCCCAATTCTTAGGGGAATATTTTCACCCCTACCCCTTGAAACTCTGTTTCAAGGGACAAGGGGAAGAGGTAGGCAGAGGGGTAGGGGAAGGGGTATAAAATAGAATTGGGATTGGCCTAAAATGCTTATCCGTGCATATACACTTTATAGTTTATAATATATATGTTTTAAGTTCACTTAAAATTAAAAGTTGTTATATTTTGCAAAGACTATTAAATGTTAAAAGTAATGGCTTTAAATCATACAGTAATGTTGAATGGCTATATTTAACCAATATTTATCCACTCCTTTTTTTGGTGGTGAAAAGGGAACAAATCTCAATTCAATAACATTTCAAATCAGCAATCATTTTGTGCTGGACGTTACATTTTACACACCCTCCTTTGTCTTTCTAAATGCACAAAAATAATATTTGTATTTATTTTATTATTTGTTTCATAATTTTATGAATTTACCACACAATTGCAATAAAGTGCAATAAAAATATTAAGTTCATACGTGATGTTTATCTTGATTTTTACTTTGTTCATACTTGTGTCTCATATTTCATCTCAAGCATATTCTTCTCAGTGGTCACTTACCTTTGAAAAAAATCTTTGCGGCACAATTTTCATGTTAAACATCTGGATCAGGGACAAGGCTAAAACAATAAAATAAAACCCATTAGTAGCAAAAATAAATAGAGGCATGTAGAAGTTTTAAAACTGGATATATTATATATAGATAATATGTCTTTAGTTAGAGATTTATGACAAACGGGTTATGAGAACATGTTTAATATTAACATGACACACAGCTCTCTCTCTCTCACTCTGTTTCATCCCCGTCTCAAGCTGCTACCGGTGGCCTATTTGAGTTTGGCAGGGGTACATTGTTAGCGTGCCCAGGTCCATGTTTTTGCAAGTAGGAAAGGTTGTACGCTGGTCATCGCTATGTAAATATGTTCTATTCTGTCAATCACACAGCATAAATTGGGGCTGCAAATATGTCAGTGTCTTAGCCTCGTGCTGAAAAACTCTGGCTAGATGTTTAATGCAATATTGGCTTCAAACGACAAAACATAATTTTAAAGGACTTTTTTTTAGATCATAAATTGGGTCATTTAAAATGTTTTCAGGATTTAGGCTTGACATTGTTCTAGTTTTAATATAAAGGTGATGGATCATTTGAAAGTAGCTCTTAGTTGCTTCCAGTTTTCAAACTTGTATTTGTGCACTAATTTATTCTGTCCCAGTTGATGATTGATTTTTTCCAACTGTCGCCTTTCCTGACAGCCAGTGATGCCCTAGTACATGGTGGACTTGTAGGATGCTGCTTCTGTCCCATGAAGAAGTACTGAATAAAATAGGAGTGTGTTCAGGAGCTGTACGTGGCAGCCAGAGTCAGTCTCCAGCACATGATTGATGATACTGTTTCTGTGGTGAAATGACATTTTAGGCAAGACTGTTTGCTCGTAAATGCACAGATGCTAATGAATGTGCTTGGCCAATACTAGAGCCATTGACTTTCCCAGCAGGACAGATTAAGTGCATTTGGGAACATTTCTAAAGCAGATGCAACGATTCCTGTTTGTGTTTTCTTGTCTTATAATTGAGCAAATTAGCATGTTAAAAATATATATATAATAAAAATCTACTTAAGGAGCCTTTGTTACAGAAGAGTGTATGTTGTCATTGGGAACTATTTTAATTAAGGGCTAGAGATACACGGAGAGTTGCTTTAATGCATCAGATATGTCACTTTGCTCATAGCTCATAGCATATAGTGAGAAAAAAAATAGAAAATGCTTATCCGCATTGTCCATTGCATGCTCATTCTATGATGTTCTCACACAATCAATGCTTCAATCTCGTAATGCGAATGAGAATGCTCCAACCAAGGTTAAAAATGTCCCTTTGCAAAAAAATTATAATAAGAAGCCCAGTGGCTTTTTATTGGAAAGAAATATTACACAAACATTCTAGAAATGGACATCCTTTATATCAATAGGAATGCAGCCGGATAACGTGATTTTTGTTAGTAATTTACTGTGTTGCTTTATTCGATTGTTTTGTTTGGAATGTTGTTATGCATTGTGTTATTGTTGTGGCTTTCTAATCAGCAAAATCTTGGTTTTTTTTGTGCTTGTTTTTTTGTTTGGTTTCTTGTATTTGTTTTTTTTTTTTTTGTTGCTTTTTGCTTCTTGTTTTCTGAAGGCGAGCCGTTAATTAGGAGAGAGAACGATAGTTTGATTCTCTCATGCGTTTTTACACTTTTGGTTTTTCTCCCTCTTTCATGTCTTCAGACTAGGAGTTTACGAAGAGTATTTTTTTTACCCCCCATCCCCACAAACCCCTCCCACACCCCCCCCCCCATTTTTTTTGCTCAGAGTTAAGGGATAGATCACTATTTTTTTTTTTTTTTTTTCTAATACTCGCGATTTATCACAAGGTTCAGGGTAGAATCACGATCCTCAGCTTATCAGGTACATTTAGTGCACGCGATTTGATTTGATGTCTAATTCGGAACAGTGAATACGACAATGAGAGGAAGGAAAAGGTATTACTGGGGCGGTTAGTTGTAATTTTTGAACAGGCTTTCCAAATAATGTCCTATTCCTTTTAGTTATAACTGCACGGCTTACAACAGTACGTTGTTGGTGTTGTGTTGTGTCTCCATTCTGATTGTTTGTGGCACACAGTGGCGTCGCTGCCAGACTTTTTTGAGTTGTCTCCCAGAGTCGTTCGGTCTCTACACTCCGTCGGATGATATTTAAGGACCAGGCCCAAAGAGTTTTAGTCACCAGAGAAGGAGAAGTGGAGATCTGGGGGAAAAAAAAAAAAAAAAAAATATTTTTTTTTTAAGCTTTTTTGTTTTATTTTGCTTTCAGTGATGTACGTGATTCTTTGTTAATTACAAAGTTGCCCAACCATCTAAGTCTCAGGTGAACCATGATTCTTCAATTTGGAAACCACACAAGTGGAAATTCCCCCCCCCCTTTCATGGACCTTTTTAGCCCTCTGAACCCCGTTTTCCTAAACAATAATGTTCTTATATTGTCAAATGGTTATGTGAGAAGGTTGATATTGGTATTTTCTTAGGAAACCAAAGAAGATTTATTTAGGGTGCAAGGATGGAAGGATAAACCTTGTAAAAAAAAACAAAAAAAAAATGGTAAAAACAAAAAGTTACGCCATAGATTGTTAATTATGGTTTAGACAGGTCACCAATATGGTGGCGCTTGGCGCCCGCTGGTAACAACTGTGGTCCAGCTGTTTCTGATTTTATGGCAAATATTTCAAACCAAATCAAACATGGTAGATTCAAACGGCGTGCACTGAAATGATATTGTATTTATTTATTTATTTTATGTTAATTGCCAGTCAGTGGTAATTTTTACAAAATTGTCCCCCAGAATATTTTGTTGTTGTGATGCATTTTTATTATATTATTAGTATTATGATATTATTATTTATATAGTAGCACTGAATGTGGCGTAAGTTTCTCTAAGAAAACAACAAACATTTTTTTTTAATAAAAAGCTGAGAAAATTGAGGAAAATCAAATTTAGTTTTTTGTTCGAAAAAAAAGAAGAAAAAAAAAAGACTAAAGAAACAAAAAGAAAAGGGATGTCGGGGGTGGGATTTTGGGATTTAGGAGTTAATGAACAAAAAACAGATGGAGTTCAGTCATTTCCATCATCAACACCCTTCAAACGCACGCTCCACAAGTCCTTAAACCACTCCTGGCCTCAACGTTACATTTCGTGTGTTTTAGGCATTTTCGATTATATGCTGTGAATATTTGATTAATTGCTGTTATGTACATAGCATTCTGGTTCGTACTACATGATCATAGTTTTTGCTTCTTCTTCGCTGTGTTTTCACCCAGAGATTCAGTGCTCTTTCTGAAGATGTGTAATTGTGTAATTAGCGCCTCTACCGTTTTTAAAACAGTTGGAAAACATGGAACATGGGAAAGCCAACTTCTGTAAATGCTGGGAAAAGAGTTTAAAACTGTGGATAGGCAATGTGGCTGGCAAGGAACTTAAGACAATTTAGAGGAATGTTATTATCAACATATTATCAGATTGTATTATTTATTTATGTGTTTAGTTATTTAATTAATTTTGGTGGAATGTAGGTTCAGGCAATTATATCATCATCTTGAATTTAGCAGTACAAAGCACTGGCAAGAAACAGCTTGACTTCCAGTTCTTCATCAGCTATAATCGAAAATCCATCCAAAAACATTTGCAATGCTTGGCCTGAAGATTCAGAAGACTCTATACAGACACAAATAGTAGAAGACGACAAAAAAAATCTAAATCCAAGATGGTGGTCAGTTCAATCTAGTAGGTGGAGAAACAAATCAATGAAGTCACTCAACATGAGCTTAGAAATCAGAAGAAAACACAGAATGTCACCAGAAAAAGGTTTATAAGCAGAAGAAAAAGTCAAAACTGGGGACTCAGTTAAAGGGCTCTCAGACCCATCCCAGTCAATGCGCCGAATTTCATTATTTTGTTCACAGTATGGTTTTAGGGCTGCTGCAGGCTGGCAGACCAAAGAAACAGCATAGCAAGAACACCAGCAGATGCACATTCGGCTCTCCGACCTTGATAATAACGTTCTTATCTTGTGTCCAAATCTGACATAAAACCCTAAAGGGTTGGAGGTTTAAGGGTACGATCGATCTATCCCAGGTTAGTCCTGCCATCTGATGCTGGAGCACAGGGGATATTCATGACATATTGTTGATGTTTAGTGTTATTCCTCTCAAAGAGCAAAGCTCAAATCTCGCTCTGCTCCTCTGTGATTGAAGATGCTGATACAGATGATACATCTTTGTCCTTATTGCTTTCTTCTTCCTCATGGCACATTTTCTCAGAATGAAGATTTATGGCGTTTCATGACTGTTTTTCTGCAAATTGGGAGCCTGTTTTATATAGTTGCCACAGCATATTTACAAATGCATGCATCTTAAAAGCATGCTTTTTTTTCCTCAGGTGACAAAATGAGGAGCTTGCTCTAATCGCCAGACTGTCTTTGCCAGAAACAATTTGTTGGGATGTCTCATACAGAACCTGATACAGAACCACCATGTCTGCATCAAACATCACTGCTTTGTTGTTTTTCAAAGCAAACTAAATTTATTCAAAGTGAAATGATGGCATAGCGATTCTTCTGGGACTGTTTCAAAAGCATCAGCATGCTTCATATTTCACATGCTTGAAAACTTCCCCAATGTAAAATGTCTTTGTTTGGCAGTGAATACTGTCTCCTGGACTTGGAGGTACTTATAGATAGAAAAGCAACGAACATTTTTCAAGATCCTCATTTAAATCACACCCAGTCGTCTTTGCTGCAACAAAAGGGGAAAACCTTGAATTGATGCAGCCCTATACCTGGGCCATTTCCTTTGAATGTTCTCAGAAACCCAAGGCTAGATGTACAATAACCTGAAGGCAGGCCATTATTAGTGGCTTCACATTCATGCAGTGATTTTGTACTGAATCATAGTGTTTCAGCTGCATTGCTATGGAATAGCATGCTGGTCTACCAATTTATCTGTTGTCATTACCTTGGCCTGTGTAAACTCATTTCCACCGAAAATCTCTCTGAGCATCCCTGCATTTCGGTCTGGACACAGTTTGTGGCTTGTATAGACATGAAAGAACCCATGTGAATTTTTGCAATACTTAAATAGTCAAAAGAGTATTGCTTTGTGAATCAGTTTAAAAAAATAATCCATTGGCCTACATATATAACCAAAAGATGGTTGAAATTAGTAGCCCAGAGACATTTTAAATATATAAAAAGCTGGATTTAAATAAAAAAAGAACAATTATATGCAATTAACACTAATATTTGTGAATTAAATGATTTCATTATAGTCAGATAGGGAAACAAAAGTGTCTGAGTAGCTGTGCAGTGCATCGAAAACAGAAACAGGCCATCTGTCATATGGAGTGGGTGCTTGCAGCATAGACAGCTCTATTTTTTAATAGAGCGATCTAGTTTTGTCATGTCATGGCTCTCACTTCCAAAGCAGACACCGCATCTCTGTTGTCATGATAATCAGCACTGTGAGGAATTATTCCCAGCCCGTTTGAAGCCAGTCATGGGGTCGGGATCTGGACCACGCTAATTGGTGACCTTTGGTCTAGACCACCATTAAACCACAAACACAAGATACCTGTCCCAGACTGATATCTTAGAATTCTGAACACCCTCAGAAAAAAAAAAAAAAGTACAAAAGATGTCACTGCATCGGTACCTTTTCAAAGGTACACTTTGATAAAGTTTAGGTACTAATATGTACATTTAAGTTACCAATATGGACCCTTTAGGTACAAAGTTGTACCTTTTGGAAAGGTACCGCCCCAATGTCAGCTTTTGTACCGTTATTTCTGAGAGTGCACCATCCTGAACAAAATTACCATCCAGCTTCATGTAAACTTGTGCATTTATTGACATGCTACATTTTTGGACAAACTTCAAAGATAATCTGTGTCTAACGCTACAGGATCTAGTTTTATCATAACCAAAATGGCATCTTCATGGGTCTTAAATGGAGGCATCTGGGACAGTTTACACAACAAAACTCTTGCCTGCACAGACTTCCATGGATTGTGTGCATGAATAATCAACAAAACTGATAATATTGAAATATGTGGTTTATATATATATGTATAATATTAAAACTAAAATATTTTTCAGCATTTTAATATCCTCACCATTTTTCACAAAATAAATAAATTATATCATAGTATTAAATGGTCAAGATGGATATTAACATCTGATTTCATGGTCAGCCAATATGCATTCTTTCTCATTTTTAAGTTTTTAAGGGGGCAAGATTTCCTAAATTTTTGAGAAGTATAAAACTGTACCAAAAGTCATTGTAGTTCATTTACTTTGTACACATAAAAGTGCTATTAAATAGGACAGTTACCATAGCTTGAAGTCCCTGTACCCTTTGAACAACTCAATTGGCGTTGACGGTCGGGTGGATCTCCATATCAATTGCTCACGCAATCTTAGCAATGAGCTTACGATACATTAAACACAAAGCATGGTGATTTATTAGGACATTGTAATTATATCCTGGCAGAGCATTCGTGGTTTGGGTGGGGGTGTAGCAGTGGGCTAGCTCACACACAAAGACTCATGCGCCTCATTAGCTGCTGCATGCTACAGCATTAATCAGCATTTCACGTAATGGGATGCCACTGGAAGGACAATACCGCAACGTCTGCAGTTTACCAACCACACATCGATACTGGGCTTGGCAGGGAAAGAGGGTGGTTTACTTGACCTTGGTGGGTTGAGAGGCTTATTTCTGTTATGTGGGGAAAATGTAATTGACGGTGACATGTTTTGAGTGCTCGTGTGCGTCCATTTCTCTGTGTGCTATGAGTTCCCTGTGCAATACTTAAAGGATTCTTGACAAGTTGAGGAGCACCTTCTAATTGGTGGCGGTTGCTAAGGTAACCACCATTACTATTGCTCTTAGTGATTCAGTTCAGTTCTATTTAAAAGCTTTATTGTCTACTGTCTAAAGTCCTAACTCAAAGTATTAAACCGTGGTATATGATTGGTCCCTCAACAATTGTGAATAAATCAGGTGTCTTGTTGAGGAGAGGTGTGCTGTAATAAAACAGGTGATAAAATATAAGAGATTTAAGAGTGGGCCTACCCAATCTTACAGGAAAACAACAATTTTACTAAGTGGAGATTTTGCATAAATTGGTATAATGTGAATCACCCAAAAACATATGATTTTTAGGGAAGAAAAAAAAAGTAAGCATGAAGGTCCAATGCTAATCATAACTATGACTGGGGCATTGGTAAATTGCATTAAAATTTACAAATATGTTTGTACGGATTCATAAAAAATAGCAACCAATTTGCCATAACATAAAATAGTTAAGAGTTGCATCTATATTAAGTAAGGAAGCCCAGTGGTGATAACTGCATCATAGCAGCAAGATCTACACGTGTTTGTCAGGTTATGTAAAAACAGTGAGTGTGTGAAACACATAAACAACCCTGTGTTTTGAACCTTGACTAAAGCAATTTTAAAATCAAAATGACAACTTTAAGCTATCCATCAGTATCAGTTACATTAATATCAGCTATTTTCTGTTAAGTGTAATCCAAGTAAGGCTCATTGGAAAAACATGCCTGTTGTGATATGTTATATAGTTTTTTTACGCAACACTTTCAAAGTGAAATGTCCAGTGAGTGGCGCTAAAAGCATGTTCAGTTTTATCTGAAACCATTGAGGTTTGCATTTGAAAACAGTGTACCCCTAAACCCCATCCTACACCCTAGACTATAGTGCTAACAAAAACAAGTGTGAGATAAAAACACATTTACTGAAGTAGCCATGCCATTTTATCTTGTTTCTACAAGTCATTCAATGAGTTTTATATTTCATGGGACTCGATTCACATTACAAGTGCCGTGTTGTACCGGGTGCACTACTGAGCAAGTTTACTATACCAGAAAATCCATCTACAGTATATGGAGCTGGTTATGTGATACAAACATCAACATATATTAGTTTACATATCATACACTATGGTAAAAGTGTTTTATGCTCATAACATAGTATTGTGCAAGAAACTAAATTAAAATAAGTCTTTAATAATTTATACTCTGACCCAATATTTATTATTTGTGAAAAGGAATACAAGTTGTTGGTGTTTTTCATGCCTCTAGTGTCCATTTCAACTGGAAACTTGTGTGAATTGTATGTTTCGATACTTTTTTGACATTTCCAAAAGTGTAGTAGAGGCACATTTTCCCAGTTAGCCAAGGTTGGTGTAATCATATCCAAACCACAACACTGCTGAAATCCTTTCACGTTTTCTTTTTAATACACCAGTTTGATCAAGACATTTAAGACTATCAAAATGATAATAATAAACACACTAAGGCTCAGCTGTTATTTCATCCATCTCTATAAATGTTAATAATAATATAATAAATAATATTTTCCAAAAAATGTCAGACCTATGATTAGATTTTCTAATGATATGTCATCATGATATGAATTACGGGGAAACAAGATTAGATTTGCCCTGTGGTGTGAAAAAGTGGCAGAAACTCTTCATCTCACCAGAGTTCGTCAGCAGTATCAAGGGGTATTGTGTTAGAGTTTTGACTCTAGAAATGTTACTTTTATCCATGAAGTCTGAAAACTCGAATGCCTCTGTGAACCAGAATGTCCTTGAGCAAGACACTTAACCCATGTTCCCTTAGGTGCAAACGCAGCATGTTTCTACTGCATCCTTACCTGTTAGTTTAGAAAACGAGTAGAGTCTGCTCAGAGGCCACTCTTACACCAAACAGGCTGAGATTAGAAAATACTAGGACTGAACTGGCGTGAAACCATAAAACCCTTGTTTGCTGTGTGATTGCTGCTGACTTTGTGCAGTACAAACAAGCATTGGTCTTCTTATTAAATATAGCATTTTAATGAGAAATAGATTATTATTTGAAACATTCATTTTGAAGAAAGCCGATATAGTTATTTCAACAGAACAGCAGAAATTACATAAAGTACTTAAAAGCAGTTTCTCAACCCACTGAACGCTCTATCGGATAGTGTCTTACATGGTTTTAACAGAAATGTATGGAAAGCTGTAAGCATGTGCTCGTGTAGATCATTAACAGATTTAGCTTAGACAAGATCCATTTAAGCTGGTGGTTTCTCCAGATGAGGGCAAATGTTTTTGTGGGGGACCTGCGATATTTACAGAACTTGTGCTCGAGGGGGGTTTGTGTTGTGTTTAATGGGCTGTGGTTCATTTGCTGTAATCTAAGAAAAGCTTTTGATCCCATGGCTATATCAAGACAAAATAGGTATTTACACTTATATACACATTTAACTCTAATTCATTAACCAAGTTAAGTCTCCTCTCAAAAGGTTATTCATGCAGAGTACAGCAAGAAAGCTTTTGGCCCTGTTCCCATGAGTCAAGTGGCATGTGTTTAGATTTAGATGGTATCTCTCCATGTTAAACAAACCAAAAAAAAAAAAAAAAAAAAGCATTAAAGGGATAGATAACAGGCACTTAATAAGATTGAATAATAATAATGACAATAAAATAATTCATGCTAATAATGATGGCATTCTCCCAATACTAGAAATTACTCTAGTTATCTGGTTGTTTTGCGCAACCCAACACACACACACACACACACACACACACACACAAACAAACACACCACAAATAAAAAATATCATAATGAATAAATAAAATACATAAATAAATAAAAAATAAATACAATCACCCATCCCAAGATTTTAGAGTAGAGAGATTAATCAGCCGACATGTCAAAAAGTTAAACCTGAATTGCATCAAGGAATATAAAACCCAAATTAAATCTTATAAAAGTAAAGTGTCCATTTGGTATACAAGCAGATTTTGAGATTAAAACCATCATAGATATTTGAAGCTTTAATATACTGTTCTTGTGGATTCACTGTGTTAATGAAAATGCAATGGCTTTACAATGTCATGTCATAATCCCGAAGTACATATATATAATTTTCTTTTGTTTTTCAGACCACTGTGCTATATTTCATTAGAAAAAAAGACTGAAACACAAAAATACAAAAGCAATTTATAGGACATTTCTCACTAAATGTGCCCAGCTTCTTTTTTTTTCATCCCTCTGAGAAATGTATGGCTTTATGCTGACCCTTAAAGAAAAGCGGAATGATCAAATTTTGTTCACGGTGCTGCAAAAAAGCTTGACACATCAGCGTACATTATGCGAAGCAGTACGAAATAGCATGAATTGATTATGTTCAACCATAGATACTGCACTCAGGCACCGAAGCGACTCGACCTCGCTGAAGAACAAGAGCGCAAATCTGAAAATACGACAGAGGGAGCCCACGCAGGATTCAGTTCACCTGGCGAGCGACAATAAATGGCAATCAAGAAAACTGGATGTCCAGCAAGAAACAGTGGACGTCTGTACTGAACTCACTGCCAATCTCTCTTAGAGGGTGTCGTATGAAAGGACAAGACACAGTACAGTCAATGAATCCTCATGCTGCATAAACCTCATCTAAAAGATGCATGATAACAACATGGTAGTGCCTCAAATTAATAACTGTATTTTGGTTCTGCCCTTACATAGTTGTCTTTACATCTCTAAAAATGTGTTAACCGGTAAATAATGGCAGTTTAAGATGTACCTTTGTTCCCTCAAAGTAAAATCAAGGCCTCTGTGTCACTGGATGTTGAATTTAATAGTAATAGTGATCTTTTCTCGTATTCTTCTTTTTTAGGAAATGACAGACATGCTTCGACAAATATGATACAGTATTTTTTTTTTCTTTTGTTTTGTTTTTTTTCTTTTAGTGAACTAAAATTATTTATCTCTGTATTTTTAGTTTCCGTTTAACAATTACACTTACAAAGTTGTTAATAATACATCAAAAAAGCAAACCAAAAGGTTCCAAATCAAACGGAGAAATACTTTTTTTTTTCTTTGTCCTCAATAGAACGTTTTGTCTTTCTAATTGTGTTTTCAGCAAAGTTTGGTAGTCAGGTGGTCTGATTGTTTTAAGATTTCTGTGTTGTACATGTCCAAGGCGTGATTCACGCGAATCATCTCGCTGTTGTTGAGCTTGAGCCGGTGTTTTAGCATACAGGAGAACAGGTCCAGCTGGGGCTTCCCAGGGGCCACCGGAGGGGCCAGACGGTTAATTCTCTCCCGTATGTCCAACAGCAGGAGCATGATGGATGAGGACGAGTAGAACTGGGTCCCCTGTGTGTACGACTGATTGACTTGCTGCACGGCGCTCCTCAGCAGGTCGGCGTTGAATCGCAGGCTGTAGCCGAACACTTGTATGTCGGAGATCTTGATGTAGATCTGTCGCTTGTTGGGGTCGGATAAGTCCACCGGGCCCTGGCCCGTGTCATTCCGCAGGACGGTGGGCACCTTAGCGCGGCTTCGCAGGTAGATGTGCACTGTCTCAAAGAAGGTCTTCCAGCGGTTTCCCAACAGCAGGGTCCAATTAAAGCACTGAGAGTTCTGCAGTCGCACCTTCTCCCAGCGCGGGTATCCGTGCTCACCGAACGGCATGCTCCAACCCTCCGAGTGGCTTCCGCTGAACGGGTTGACGTAAACGAAGAACATTGGGTCCACGCTGCTGTTGCGCATCTGACAGATCTTCATGGACAGGCCTACGATCATGTGCAGGTAGTCCATGCGGTTCTTGTTGCTCTTGAGCGTCAGCGACATGCGCTTGCGCCACCGCGGGTCGAAGAAGGTCTCCAGGCGCACCTCGTTGCTGATGAAGGTCGTGTGGATGTGCAGCCGCGAGTCCATCTTCTGCAGCAGGTACTTGAGCTCCAGATCCTGGAAGTCCAGGTCTGTCTCGAAGCTGATGAACTGCTCGCTGCGCTCCGAGTCCACGTTCTGCGGCTCGCAGCGCCCGCGGTACAGCTTGTAGCCCTTGTTGCAGGAGCCGCATTGCGAGATGTTGGCCAGGCTGCACATGGCGCAGCTGTTGTTGCCGCCGATCACGCAAGGGATGGGCCGCTGGCAAAGGGTGGCACCCGTGTGGCACACGCATGTGCGCTGGCTCTCCAGAAAGGTTCCCCAGAAGCCGTTCTCATTGCAGTACAGGAACGACTGCACGCGGTTCAGCCACTGTAGCACTGATCTGAAAGCAGAAATATAATACAGTCAAGGCAGGTGGGTAGAAGGATCCATTAATAATGCAGCGTTAAGTCCAAAGGCACAAAGCTAGCGCCTCAGCCTCCTGACGTTTGTTACAGTCTAATCACTAAAATGGATAATGTATTCTGTCAAATTTTCCCAATGCACACCTCGTCTTTTCTCTCCCCGCAGGCATTTTGCCTTGTCATTCTGAAAGCCTTTGGAGCTTCTCTTCTGCAAGAGGGGAGAACTGAACACCTGAATTTTGATTTCTGGGAGACAAAGTGCTAAAGGTTACGATGACATGCTAATGAACCCAGAGTGCAACAGAGTAGGATGTGGGATATTCCTACTTGATATCTCTGTCTTCCATTTGACGTTAGAGAAAGGCAATGCTACATTTAGCTGTGCAGTTCTTTGATTGCTGACAAAGAATTCTCCTTGCAACCAATTTTTGGAGGACAAACGATGACGCTATGCAGTGCTAGCATTTGTTTAGCTGGTGTGTGATTGTAAACAGAGGATCATTTGCCTTGTTTTATCATGTAATATATGAAATTTGATTTATGGATGTATATTATTTGCATAGAAGTGAATGTTTAGTAGGCATGCACGGGTACTGATACTGGCATCGTTATTGGTGCTAGATTACTCTAAGTCAAGTTGCTATAATAATAATACTAATAATAATAATAATAATAAATAGTGTTAATGCTTAAAATTCATTAATAAAAATAATTACCAATTTCGCAGAGCTACAGAAGGACAATAGTGTCATTATTTGTACAAGTCAGTTCAGTGTGAATTTTTTTTGTTGCAGCGATGTGTAACATCCCACATACTTTTATTTATTTTACTATTTTTTTCCCAACTAAAATGTGATTGAAATGCCACGAATAAAAAAATAATAATAATATAATACACTTACAATCTCAAAAATCTTAAGTAGAAAGGTCTGAGCTCAATTGAGGTTATTTTTATTATTATTATTATTATATTAATAATAATATTCTTATTATTATCAATAAGAAAATATGGGCTAAACTATAAGGGAACAATACATATTTATTATTTATTACATATTTATTGTTTTCTTGAATACATGGGATAGAAACTGTGTTTTATTTGCAAATATTTGCTATATTGTAATTTTCTGTATAAGTTGAGGTAACACGTTTGGATGGAAACATAGTTAGCGAGAGACATTATTCTGCTCAATTCAGTTCAAACTGTCTTCTCATTCAGTAGGTTCAAAAATGATAAAATCAACAAATAAACAATACAAATGAAAAGTGAAAGTAACTGAAACTTTTACAATACATTTAACAGCCACAATTAAGCATTTAAATGAATAAAGGAAACATTTTCTGAATCTTTCTCTTTCTTTGATATTAGTTGATTAATATAATATGATGATGATGAACTGATTTGAGAATTGCATGAGATGGAAGTTTGATTTTAAGTGCTGTTCTATTGTACTCTTTCAAGTAGGACGTTGCAAAATAAATTTTAAATGTTGAATTGAACTCAAACTGTGATCAGCATAGAATCTCTCAGACTGAGCCTAAATACTTTCAGTCTACCATATTTGATTTCAACTATATTAGCCAGGCAATGTAAATGACGTATCCCTGCACAAACCACAAAGCCTGTGCGACCAAGTGTAAGTGTAATTCATCACACCCGAACTAATCATATCATAGTTTTCCTATTTGAAATACAAACACATTTATGAAATGAGATGTGCAATGGAAATTGAAAGCAACAAATATGAGCATTCCTTCATTAGTCAGTTATTGTGAACTTTATGCAATTTCCACAGACTATCAATAGTGAAATGAAACTGTAAACGTATAAGCATCTCTCATAATAGAATTGCACATGGCATTCAATCTATATAAATAAAGCAATATTCCTAGCCAAATGTTATTTGATTTTCAGTTTACTCCAGATTACCTGACCAATAAAAAGCTTAAGATTAGTCCTTCGGATTTTAAGCCATACGCAGTCGACTTGCTTGTGTCATTTAATATTGTATTTTCCATATTTATTCGCAATAAGCAAGCTTTATGCGGTCTGACTCCCATGTGTTATATTCTATAACTGCTTTCCCCAATATGGATTTCAGAGTGGTTTGCTGGTTTTATTTTGCACAATTATTTGTTTTGCTGAAACAAGTGGCTAACTTGAGTTTGCCGTGGGGGATGAGATGGAGAAGACGAGGAAGAATGCTGTTTGTTTTCACATCCGCATGTTTGTAATGGCGCATCGAAGCGCTCTGCTGCACAGACTGTGTGATGTGCATCACCGCAATGTCTCTCCTAATAGATAATGGAGGAGAGGAGAGAGAGCAGACTGTAGATGTAAGCCATACAGTGTGAGGAGGAGGCCTGAATGTAGGGTTCATTTTTTTATTAAATTAAAGATGCTGCAAGTGATACTGCAACCTGTCAGATATCACCGAAACACAGTATGTGTTAGCTGTCTCCGTGTCGGCACTAGACTCTATAGATGGGTGGGGGAGGATTTGACCATGCTCTGCACATGTTAGTCAGACAGAGAACTTGGAAGCGTCTCTGTAACATGCAGTGTTATTTATAATAAACCTAAACTAAAGCCATACAAAGTTATAATAATTAAAGACCAACAATAATAAATATAATGAACATGTAAAATAAAATATTTTACAAAACCTTAAACTTATTTTATGTCATCGAGTTGCCAACGAAACAGTTTTACTTGATGTACTAAACTAAATAAACCTAAAACTAAACTAATTATAAAGACATACAAAAATAAAAAAATATGCCTGTAAGAAGAATAAAGAGACAATTAAGTCTCTTAATGCCTGAAAGACAATAAAAATACATAAATAAATATGCACATATATTATACAAAATAATTAGACCACTTTAATAAATATGATAAACATTTAAAATAACAATATATACACAAAAACGGTATTATTCTATTTAAGTTAATTGCCACATTTGATCCTATTCATGTAATCTCAATGTACTATCATAACACTAATTTAATGAATTGAAAGGGGAAAATATATAGACATATTTACAATAATGATGATATAATAATAATAAACTAAATAATAAGACTTATTAATTATTATTATTATTATTATTATTAATGTTGTTGTTGTTGTTGTTAATGATGTTATTATTTTTATTATTACAACACATTATTTAAAAAAAAAGGTCTAGTATTGCAGTGGTTTTGCACAGCAAACATTAGTAAATATACAATTTTGGTAATTTCTGCAATTTCTTAGCAAAAAAAAACATAAAAAATATGCACATAATACCAATTAGGTAAAAATCAGCTGCAGAAGCCCTCCTTCACAGCCTGACATGTACAATATTTCAGTTTATACAAAGCGTATATGTACATCCACAAATGTTAAAAGCACATAAGTAACTGTTGTGTGGGTGTAAATAAGGGTCTTTCTCTATCCTCAGAATGTGCATCATCACAGCCACGGTTTATCAGGTAGAGCTCAGATCAAACAACAAACATCCATTACTTACAAGCAGCCAGTACTGTAATGTTGGGGTTTTGCATAAACTGAAATGACCAGCATGGTGTGCTTACTCGTTTAATTGCATCGTTTGATTTGATTAAATATCACACTGACTTTTGCGATGCATCCAGTAGTCAAATGGCAGAGAAATCCCTGAGGCGTGGATCTATCTGTCACTGCAGCGTCGGCTGTTCTTTTGCTCTGGTCAGAGCAATTTATCAGACTCGGCATCAAAGGGTGTTTACATCTACATAAATACAGTATGGGATTCAGGGGCGGATCTACCGGGGTGGTAACTGCAAAAACCTGTGCCACCCCACCTGTCATCCCAGAATTATCACAGAATAAAATATAAATGTAAGCAGTGTTTTATGTGTTACTTTTCAGCCGCGGCGATGGCAGCATAATGCAAAATCGTGACAAGAAAACATGTCTTTCGATAAACTGTGCATGATGGTTGCACACGCAGGCAGCGTGCCCAGTGTAGTCGCGCTTTATTTGTTGTTTATTTTTTAATGTACTGTCTTGTGGTGCATACCAAGTTCATATTCAATTATTTTTGGTATTTGAACTTTTCTAGTAAATTTCATCTATTGCAAGATTAGTAAAACGATTTGCTTTATTAAAGGGGTCATATGATGTTGCTAAAAAGAACATTATTTTGTGTATTTGGTGTAATGAAATGTGTTTATGCGGTTTAAGGTTAAAAAACACATTATTTTCCACATACTGTACATTATTGTTTATCTCTATGCCCCGCCTTTCTGAAACGCTTTGATTTTTACAAAGCTCATCGGTCTGAAAGCGAAAGTTTGTGCTCTGCTAGGCAGTACAAGTGCATTGTGATTTGGCGAATACCTCAAGCGTTTGATGGAAATGTTACGCCCCTTATCATATTGTGATGCTGTGTCCCAGCGTGACGAGACAAAACCAACAAAACCCATTATAAATGAGGCATTTGTTGCATCCAGTGGGGACATTAATAGGATGATAAGAATTCTTACTGTATTTTCCGCGGTGCATTGCATCACGCCGCCAATTAAACCTTAAAATTCATGTCGGCATTTGTGAGGAGGAAAGAAGAGAAACATCAAACAAGCGCTACTCTACACTGCTCAAACCTCGCGTTTGAATCATCAGTGGCAATTCTTTAAATATGAAAACGTACTTAAAAGTCTGTGAGTCAGAACAGCCGGCACTATAGTCTACTCTACCAGGATCAGGAAAAAGTCCTCCGTAAATGCGCTGGACTCATCTGAATATTTGGGTTGAACTGTTCTGGAACAGTGTTGTAAATACAACTTAACCACTGATTTCTAGTCGTGTCCTCTCTTGGAAGGTTAAGCAAAGTATTTTCGCTTTCACAACAAAAAAACACAGTGTCTTCACAACATAGCCGCAGCGGTGGCAGAAACAATAAAGTTACGCCTTCTTTCTTTGTGTGAACATTTGGGCGGTGTTATGCAAATCTTCCCACATCGTGACGTAGACATGTGGGGGCGTGTTTGAACGAGGCGTTTTAGTAGGGCGTGGACGAGTCTTAACTTTTATGAAGAATATGTCTTTGGGTTTGAGACTTTAGTCTTTGCAACTTTAGGGATCTTATCTATTCACGAACAGCTTGTAACACTCCAAAGAGAAAGGAAAACTTTTAAATCGCATCATATGACCCCTTTAAGAAAAAAAAATAGTAATGGCAACACTTTAGTATGGGGACCAATTCTCACTATTAACAAGTTGCTTATTAGCATGCATATTATTAACATATTGGCTGTTTATTAGTACTTATAAAGCACATATTCTCCATGATCATATTCTACATCCCAAATCCTACCTAATACCTAAACTTAACAACTAACTTACTAACTATTGATAAGCAGCCAATTAGGAATTTACTGAGGCAAAAGGCATAGTTAATGGAGGGAATTGGACCTTAAACTAAAGTGTGACCAAAATAATTATTTGATAAATTGTTATTGTGCTCCTATAGTTCTTTATGTGCTCCTAAACTTTTGAAATTAAGAGCACATGTGCTGCTTGGGAAAAAAGTAAATGTCAAGCCCTGGTTCATGTGAACTCCAGTAAGACTGCAATTGAAAGCAAGCTGACATGAGTAACGACATATAATTTGCACATTGTCATGCTCCCGATAACACCTTTTATAGTATATTGCTCATAGCTTCTTGTCTCAAAATAAATTGCCTTCGAAGCACAGCTCACGTTTTTTGCCTCATGGGACACATCCTAAAGACAAGTGCTGTTCAATGAGTGTGGAGATTTGAAAGTAAATCGAAAAGGACAAACAGTTTAATAACAGAGAGAACCCGGCATCATTCCTTCAGAGTTATTACAGTGGTAAACAACTGATGCTAGTACTGACATCAATGATGATTTCAGACCTCATGGAAAGAGATGTAAGGGAGCACGAGGAGGCTGAACATCGAACAAGCAATCGAATGAAGTGTGGAAACAGCCTTAAAAGATCTCTTATTGGGAATTTTAGCTAACAGGACATTTTTAAGGTTACCTGATCTTGGACTCTGCTCAGGAAGATAAAACAATAAAGGAAAAATATTCATGTAAAACTTGCATCAGCTTTTTCTCAGTCAGGAATAAACAGCAGCTGACTTTGAGACGCTTCCCTAAAAGTAGAAACTGCATGATTTGCAAAAGGCCAATAATTGAGCAAAGATGAGGTTAAAGCGGAGCTCTGGTTCCTCTGCCCGGGTCTACAGACAGACCTTGTGCGTCGGCACTATTGCATCAAGATCGGACGAGAGGGAATATCTCGCTATATCACGGTATATATCCAGAGTATCTGACCTTAATATAGAAACAGCAGCGTAATCTACTTATCATAGATGAGAAACATGCTGCTCTTAAACCATGTCAGCGTGACCACCAGTGGGAAAATCAGCATTTTATTTGAGCACTTTTTCTGTTTTGTCAATTCAAGAGTCACAAAAATGTGTGCAGTTTAATGTTAGTTATTATGTATTGTTGATAAAAAATAAAACGCATTGAAAACAATAAGTGATATTGCTAACCAGAAAATGCTCTAGTTTATAAGGTGACAAGCTTGCATGACAAAACTACTTTAGTATTTAATCTAATTATTTAGATTAAATTATTAAAAACTAGTATTTATCTATTATCTTTCCTCATGGTTGCATGAAAATGAATAACCAGATCAGATTTAAACATAGCACACATCATCTGCTTTTCATTTTTATGCATCAGCGTAATTTATTTTTTTTAAAGACTTGTGTTTGACAAAAAAAAGAAGAAAAAATTTGAGAAACCGGTCACTTCATTGCACATTAAGTCTCACAATTATGACTTCCGAACTTCTAAATAAGAACTTCCCAAGAAGACTTGGCAGTAATAACAAGTAACCAAAGTTTGGAGCCAAATTAATTTTTTTTCCTCTAGATAATTGGTGTGCCATCAAACTGGTAGCAGCGTGTCTGCAGAATGGAGTTAGTTAGCTTCTATCTCAGGAGTCTATGGGGCGGATGGAGGCAGTTTGCTGCTAATAATGAGCAATGGGAAGCCGATCGGTGTCAGCAGGAAACTCTTCCTCAAGCGAGCAGCCATCTTTCTTCATCAGGGCCTTCGGGCCAAAGAGCAGGTCAGCGGAGACAGAACGGACATCCTGAGTGACAGCACAGCTATCACAACAGCATCGCTGACATATGCCGTTATTTAGGGCTGATCTGAGCTCAGATGCTTATAATACAAATACTTTCAGCTCTGACTAGATGAGTAAAGTACATCAGATAAATTCTATATCAATACAGCAAGCTATGCTAATGAAATTGATGGAAGAACTGTACATTATAGTTATACTTTTTTGGGTGTATATGTGCATTCAAATGGCTCTAATTCTTGATGTCTGTAGTCCATCAGTATTGACTTCTTCAGAATTTGTCACAGGTTTTATATTTTGAATACTTATGTTTCTTGGGTTGTCATATAGTTGTGTTGAATATAATGACGTGTCTTTCAGAAAACCGATGGCTGGCAGCAATAACAGTGACAACCTTCCCAACAAGTGTTTTAACAAGGTTACAGATGCAAACTTTTTACATGCTTAACAAGTTACAGTATACTTGAGCTGAATGTTTGCAATGATCACTGCTACAGAAGTTTGCATAATTTGGACAGAATAGGAACTTCAACATGTTCCTTCAACTCATCTATCTATCCATCCATCCATCCATCCATCCATCGGGTACAACAGGGCTAAAGGCGCCCCAGGGTAAAAAGGCACCTTTGATTTTATTTTCCTCTAAACCACTAGATGGCACAAAAACTTGACTTAGCACTTTCTGAAACATCAGCTTTTCAAGACGCACGTGCAAATTTGGCTGATCCTTGACTCAATGGTGGGCAGCAGCAAGTTGATTCTATGCTAATTTGATCTAATACTTGATTTTTTTGATACTTGATTTTCTTGATACTTTTTTTTTATGTTGTTGATTTTAGAGATGATAATCTCTAAAATGATTGCATATATTTTGAGACAAAGGTCTCTTACGAGTGTTTTTTTATTATTATTTTGTGCTATTAGTTTGTCTATATTCAATTATTAGAGATCTCCTCAATGCTTTCAAATCGTACAGAACTTTTTTTTATTATTATTTTGTATCTGTACTTTAAAAATATATGAAATATATACACATAATATTATATATTTAAATATTAAAATATATATAATTTAATGACAGTAGTGTTTTAAACAAAAATGAATTAACTCATTTATCAAAATAAGTAGAACATAATACAAACTTTGCTAAAGTGATTGTTTTGAATGAGTAATACTGTGTGCCTTTTGCCCCATGCTGGTGAGCCATTTACCCCATGTGTGGGGTAAGAGGCCCTCTTTGCCACCTTATATATTTATACAATGTTTAAACCAAATAAACCACTTGTATGATTTATTTCCACACAATATGTATCACAAACATGAATGCAAATATTCAATCATGTGGTTTCATAGGGCTGTACAAAAGTTGTTATATTGTATTGGTTTCATGATTTAAATTTTAATTTTTGATTACTAAAATGTATTACTAATTACTAAAATGGAATAATAAAAAAACAGAATCCAGAAAACAAGCAAACAAACAAATAACATCTGCTTTAATGTATAGCAGACAATTTCAAGTATACTTGAGTACTGATATTTGATACTACCACAGTATGTTCAGTTGAACTGCACAAGTATGTTTCTATCCGAAGCATTAATTGAAGTTGAGGTGTATAAGCCCGGGGACTGTGTTCAAACTCTATGCTTTCCTTCCAGAGACTGTTTACCATGACGAACCGTTACCCTTGCTACTTAGTTTATTCAAATGGGATGCTAATTTGGTGCACTGTTATCAGTTAGCTAAACTAGCCGCTCTGACTTTGAAGTATGAATCTAGTGTGTTGCACATAAACAGAAATAGACTCTCTCACCCTCAGCAAAACAATACTCTACTTTGAAGTCCAGTGTTTAACCAATTAGCCCCACAATCACAGGCAACATTTCTATTTGCCGCACAAACGCTGAACTGATAACATTCCCATGCTTACCTGGAATTAAAATAGTCCATTGCATTCTGTATTCCTCTCTCTCTGTGCTATTGCCATCAAACGTCCTTGATGTGAGCCCCACAGAGGTCTGACTGTGCTCTGCTCGGCTTTGATAACGCTTCAGCACAGACCTTGTCAAAGCCGCCATTGGAGCGTGGGTGAGCCACTTCCACATTAGTGACAGTTGATGCTCTCCAACTCCTTAGCTGTATAAACAGCCTTTTGTCATTTATTTTAGAGTTTGATTTATTTGCATTTCCTGAGTGTGCATATTATTTCTCTGTTCGATAAGTCAAGTTTCCTAGTGGACAGATCATTTTATTTGTCTACGTTTCAGGTAGAGCTGTAGTCAAGTCCAGCTTTGTCGAGTCCAAGACAAGTCCAAGACCAGGACTAGTCGAGACCGAGTCAAGACCGAGTCCAGACCGAGTCCAAAGAGGTTCGAGTTCAAGTCAAGTCCAAGTCCAAAAGTTTCGAGTCCAAGTCAAGACCGAGTCCAAATGAGAGAAAAAAAAGGATCCTCTTCAAGACCACATACTTAACTATTGATAATGTATGTGATGCGAGAGACAGCATATCTCCTATTCTAAGAAAATTATTTATAACATTATTATTTGTAATGATCAAAAAGCATGTGCAAAGTAACAACTCTGTAGGACAGGGGTCTCCTAACTAGATCCTGGAGGGCCAATGCCCTGCAGAGTTTAGCTCCAACTGGCCTTAACACACCTATCCTATTATGGCAGACATATCCAATGATTTGCATTGATTTTGCCTTTCTAATAGTCCTGCACGATATGAGGAAATTCTGCTGTGTGTGATAACAGTGGAGTTGTTGTTTTTTTTTTTTTTGCAATGATGATTAATTGTGATAAATAAATGAATAATTAACAATGCATATTAGGGCCAACAAATAAAACAAATTTTTTTTTTACAGCGGTGAGCATTACAACCAATAACATACGATTCCATTGAGTTTATTAATGCAATGGCCAATACAGTTGTTCATTCATTGTTTGTAGTTCACAGTGCATTAATGTTAACAAACACAACTTGTCATTTGAATAATGCATTAGTGAATGCTGAAATTAAAGTTAGCTAATATTAATAATGCTGTAGAAGGAAGTAGGTGTAGACGTTAATAAAACACAATCTAACAGGTAGAAAATTTAATTAGAAACATCTAAACTTTTCAAAACACAGCAAGCGCACCGCGGGTCATGTGACAATAATCAACCAATCAGCTTCATCCTTTCACGTAACAAAATTGAAAGCTAAGCCAAAACGGAGAAACAGCTGATCATAGCTGTACAAGAATAACCATTTTTTAAAAATAAATTTAGTAGCAGAGCTACTGCAAGGGATTTTTAGTGCTGCAAATCCATTTCTCCTTTGCTGAAACTTCCGCGTCTTCATGGAGAGCGCGGGTCAGAGTTGCTTAGCAATGGCAGACGCCACGGGAGTGCAAGCATAGAGCGCAGGCTACAGAGTGCTTTGGAAAGAAGGAGAAAGCGGAGCGCCTAGCGTTTTCCACGCGTTTTCAGGCGCGACATGCAAATGTGGTTTTGTTTTGAAGGAGAAAAACAGCATATTGCTGGACTCGGTCAAGACCAACGAGAACATTTGGCGAGTCCAATGACCAAGTCCGAGACAAGTCCGAGTGCAAACACCAACAAGTCCGAGACAAGTCAGAGTGCAAACACCAACGAGTCCGAGACAAGTCCGAGTGCAAACACCAACGAGTCCGAGACACGTACGAGTCAAACACAACTGAAAGTCCGAGACAAGGTCGAGTGCAAAAACCAACGAGTTCCGAGACAGTCCGATGCAAACCCACGAGTCCGAGCAAGGTCCGAGTGCAAACACCAACGAGGTCCGGAGACAAGTCGAGTTCAAACACCAACGGGTCCGAGACACGTCCGGTGCCAACACCAACGAGTCCGAGACCAGTCCGAGTGCAAACACCAACGAGTCCGAGACAAGTCCGAGTGCAAACACCAACGAGTCCGAGACAAGTCCGAGTGCAAACACCAACGAGTCCGAGACAAGTCCGAGTGCAAACACCAATGAGCCGAGACAAGTCCGAGTGAAAACACCAACGAGTCCGGCCAAATGTCCGACATGTGCAAAACACAACGAGTCCGAGGACAAGTCCGAGTTCAAACACCAAGAGTCCGAGACAAGGCCGAGACATAGGAAAAAATGTTATCGAGTATGGACCGAGACCGGACTCGAGTATACAGCCCTAGTTTAGGCGGTGATTTTGACAATTTTTTTAAATAGATCACTGCACTCTGAATTTCACTCAAGTCAGAAAGAATCTCGTTTACTTATCTAAATATCAACAGGTAGCTTCCTTAGCAATCCATAAACCTTGAAAAGCTCATTCATCTCGGCTTTTGACTATCAAGCAGTCACATTTGGTTAGATAGCACTTTATTTACAATACCCATAATTGTTTCAAGACAAATTCTCATTAATTAACAGGGAAATCAGGCAGTGTGTTGTAAATTCATCACAAAATTTAAAAAATTATAAAACAAACTTTAGCTGTAAAGAAACCGGGGTACATTGGGCTGTATTTTTTTAGTATATATATTTGTATTATATTAGTAGAGATAATATATTATTATTGTTTTCTTCTCTTAGAGTGAAGATAAAGAACATAATAGTGTCATTATTTAGCTAAATTATGATTCAGTTCAGTTCAATAACAACGCCAAAGTAAAATGTATTAGTCTATAAACAAATTCAGTTTCAGCTATGTATAAAGCAGCTCAATAGAAGACATAGTGTCATTATTCAGTTCAATTTAGTTTTTTTTTTCTCTCGTCCGATAGTGTCAGTACAGTTAACTCTTTTAAACCCCAATTTATCAGCATGAAGTCTGATTTACTTTGTATGTCATTCAGGCAAAATTCACTAACTTAAAGGGAAGAGAATGACTGACATCACTTTGGTTATTATGTGTTGTTTAGGATGGATATATCTAAAATTGATGATACTGAAATGATAGACTGTGGCCAAAACATGCATTCAAATAATTAAACAGAAGTGTGAGCCTAAAACCAGCAGTACAGAATTGTATTTTTATTTTTTTAATTTCTCTCTCTCTCTCTCTCTCTCTCTCTCTCTTCTCTCTCTCTCTCTCTCTCTCTCTCTCTCTCTATCTCTCTACCAGCAGGGATCTCAAAAAGTGTTAAACAATTAAATTTTTAGTCTGAAACAAAATATAACTTTAATTTGAATAAAATATTAAAACAAATTATCATTGAAGTATCACACTATGTACAGTCATGAAGAAACATCGACCAATTAGAGAAATCACTGACATCATGGACATGCCAGCTTTTCACAGACTAGCGGAGCCTTTTGTTTGTGTATTGTGTACGATTTTAAATAGACTGAAGCAAATAACATTTTGTCACAACCTAGTAAATTACATGTTATTTTAGTTAGTAATGTAATGTTGAGGTTTTATAAATCACTGAAATAAACATTTTGACAACCTTTTGCTAGATAAGGTTAGCTCATTAGTTAGATACCTTCATAATGTTTGGGTGTTGTAGTGTACACTCAAATAAAAATACAGTGTTTTCTGATAAGATCTAACTCTAAATAAATAAAGAAGTAAATACAAGCTCTTTATTGGCATTCAGGGGTTCCATGAAGAACCTTTAACATCCATTGAAAACTTCGAGTCCACAAAGGGTCTTTTAGTGTAAGGTTTTTAGATTATTAAAATGTTCTTCACACTAGGAAAATAACGGTTCTTTTAAGAACTGCTCAATACAAGAAATGATTTCAGGAACACAAAAACTGTTTCATTTCCCCTTTGTGAACATTATTTTTTAAGAGTGTCCCACTGAGCTCTATTATGAGCAGATCTTGAAATACAATCCTAGTTTCCTGCTGTACTATTCTGTAAAGGAACATCAGCTCTCACCTCTCTCTGGGCATCTGGTGGTTGGGGTTGTGGTGGCAGCGTATGCTCAGACCGAATAGTTTCCGGGCCGTGCGCTGGATCTTCAGTCTCTGGGCCTCCAGTGAACTCTGCAAGAGCCGGTAGCGGTTCTGAAGGTCCCAGTCGCTGCCCCACAGCAGGTGCACGCTGCTCACTGGCAGGAAGTGTGTTGCAGGCAGACGTTTCAGAAACGACTTAAACTCGTCTAAGGTGAGAGAGAGAGAAAGACAGGTGCTCATACGGTGAAGGGCAAAAGCATATCCACATAATAAACCACATATTGATACTTGGAATCCATTGTGGGAGAAACCAGTTAAGAGTGATGGAGAAAAGTATTGACTTTTACGGACAAGGATTGATTTTAACCGCAAACACTGTGTCAATACTATTACGTAGAGCGCCTTCAGAGTTCAATGTACAGAGTCGAAATGATTTCCATCTCATATCTTTTACCATTCTATATTTCAATGTCTCTTAAAGTCAACATGCAAAGCCCTATGCAATCAATTTTACTTACATAATGTCAAATTTCCAAGAGCTATATACAATGAGTTATTTATTAGCTATAGGACTGCTTCACCAAAACAGTCGCCTAAAACAGTGATTAAATAACGGTTTGACTGCAAGTTAACATTAATAACATTAATCACTAGCCTGTGTACCAAGCCAAATATTGTTTCATTTCCCTTTTTTTTCTTTTTTACTGTAGTTTTAAGTGCAAAATGTAACTTTATAAATAAATATTTTGATTCAATGATGATAAATGAATAATCAAGGGTTTTTGAATATGAATATTAAAATATGAAATCATTTAAATTAGATTAATATTGCTAAATGGGTATATGATATAAATAAATCTTATACAGTATATATAAGTATATAGATATATATATATAATATATATATAGATATTATAATATCTATATATATATATATTATATATATTCTATAATACATACATACATACATGACTACATATATATATATATATATATATATATATATATATATAATATAATATTATTTATTTTTTTGCTCTCATATCATGAATTTTGGTCATATAACTGCATTCTAATAGGCTCCGTCACTCTGTTATTTATTCAGCGTCCTGCATCATGTTCATCAGCAACTGCATCAATGCAAGATGATGGACAGATGTGGACAGGTGTGATAAATGGATTAATGAACGTAATGCACATTTAGTTTGTTTATTTATTTATCATAATTAATTCCACAGCCCTAGTTCAAATTGTTTGGCATTATATCACAAATTATATCACACAAATGTTTGAGTTTACTTTAAAATCCAGGTATAAGTTAATGCAAAAACATTTTCAATTTGGACACCAAAAACAGGTTGGAGCTCTTTATTTTGAAAGAGCACCAGGCTGATGCAGTTAAATCTAAAATACATTTAACTTTAAAATGGACAATGATTTCCCCCAGACCCCCATAGAGGGACCAAGGCCCATCCTCTATAATCGCACAAAATCCTATGGATAGCACTGAATTATGATTAAACAGAATAGACAATTTTTCATGTTTACCTTAAACCATGTTTTGGTAGAGTTTAGATTTAACCCTACAGGATCGATCACCACTGCTTTAAACAAAAGATATGTCACATTTCATATGGGAATCCAATGACACCGTCATGTCAGACAGCAGTCAGACGAGCTCTAACTATGAACGTGCCTGTAGCCTGCGGCACATACGAGAAACGTGTCTGTTTGAGTGCAGTCAAGGTTGGTTGATGGTACATTTAAATATGTGCAGCATGGTCATATTGGGATTGTCAATGTAATGGTCTAACCATGCACTCATGGTGTTTAACAACTCCACCTGCTTGTTTCCTTTGATGTGTTTGATATGCTATTAAAATGACACAGTGTGGCATCTGAATCCAGAAAGCACCACAGGCCTTGACGCAATGGCACATGACTGTCTACAGTCAATGCCTGTGTTTACTGGTGTGTTACTTGATGAAAATTATGTGTCAAGAGCAAGAAGGAACCGAGAACATGCACACACATACACACGCACAGTAGAGCTGTAATGATACAAACACTGTCAACTTTTCCCAAGAATACCGGGAATGCATTTATCACTGCCTGTACACATGAAGGTAGCAAGCTTTCTTTCTTTCTTTCTTTACACATGCAAAAAAAAAATGCATGTGTATTTTTTTTTTAATGCTCTTTTAAATGTCCTTTAAAACATAACAGAAAACAATATGCTCTGCTCTGTACTTCAGACATTTGGAGACTTCACTACTGGCAAAAAGCCTGACGCATATTGCATTTATTCAGCAACAAACAAAATGCAGCATTCTGACTATATTATACTGTATATAACTAGCGGAAACTGTGGACAGTTTCTTTAATAAGCACAGAATATTTAATAATTTAATAAAGCACAGAATAAGAATAATTTGTTGCATTCCCTGTTTTTGCAAAACTCTTTTATTAAAACTGAGCTCTCAAACTTTGGCAAATGTATATATGTATGTATGTGTCACGATTCACAAGGGGAGCACGGGAACAGAGAAGCGAGGAGAAGAGGAGTAAGCAAAATCCAAAGTATTTCTTAAACACAAAGCTGGGAACACAGGAACACGGGAAACACTGAGAACACAGAATGACATTTAACAGCGGACGGGAAACGAGGAGCAAAACACACTTTAAATACACAGAAACGAATGGGACACACCTGAGATCAAATAAAAGGAGGCAAACGAGATAATTAAACACAGCTGGAACCAATAGAACTAAATAGGGACAGGAACAGGAAAAAACAAATATGGGCATAATAATCAAACTGGAGAACGTGGGGGAGGAAGACACAACACGAGACATGGAACAGAGTCTGACAGTATGCATGTAAGTATGCATTTAAATATTTATTACTAATTGTTGAATAGCTTCATTCTAAAGCATCATTTAAAAAAAAAACAAACCCATCCATGACTACTATGTAAATGTGCCTGACATAGGGCGAATTCCAAACGGCTTTTTTGCGCCCTTGAAGGGCACTTCGGGAAGGGGACGACATTTGTAGGGACGTTCCAAACGAAAGTGAACAAACGAATCCCTTCACGAAGGGCCCTTCCAAAAGTCTGTTAACGAAGGGAACATGCGATGGTCACTTCAACGGAAGTGATTCATTTGGATCATGTGATCTTAATGTTAGGAGATCGTGCAAATGCATTTTAAGCATAAGTTGTGGTTGATTCTACTAACATACAAACGTTAAGTAGATAGGTAAATAAATGTGTCTATTTAATGATACAAAATATTTTTGTCAGAAATATTATAAGATGGTTTAAGCAAGTATAGTTTGAAAAAGTCTAATAGTAAATAAGACACAATTAGACAATATTTGAATAAAATAATATTAATAAATATTTATTTGCAACAACTGGTGGAGTGCTGAATGCACGTGCGGCGTTGTCAAGGTAACATTTGGTCAGTTATTCCCTTCGCCGAGGGAGTTTCAAATGCTTATACGAGACAGCAATGCCCTGCACCCTACATAGATCACACTTCAAGGACTCTGCCCTTCGAAGGGAGTAGGGATGCTCACTTCCGTTTGGAATTCACCCACTGTCAAAGCTGCACTTTAATATTTCCTGTAAACATGCAGCTATCCTCTATTTGATCGCTTATATACTTTAACTGTATGTGCAAACTTATTTTACTCAAATTAGTGTTTATTTGTTGCATCTCTTTTGTCATTAATGTCAACTTTGTTTTGTGCTTTGGCCAAATATTGTGGCTGAATTAATCACAATTTATTTATTTATTTTATTTGGTAACACTTCATAATAAGTATCCACCAATAAATTACAAATAATAAACAAAATAGTTAATTAATAGTTTATAAGCTTTAGTTAATATATTAGACTGTACAAATAGTGAGTTTTTAATTTCATTATTACTGTAATTAACACAATTATTGTTTTTTTTTGTTATTAAAATGCCATGAATTAAGTGATTTAAACCAACAATTATTGAAACTTATTGCATCATATTAGTGTTCATTGAAAGTTTACAAAATGAATTAAGGACACACACACACAACACACACACACACACAGGGCATATGTTGTTTACAGGGACGATCATAGGCATAATGGTTTTATACCGAACAAACTGTATTTAACTATAAACTAAAAAGTAAACCAAAACCCAATCATTTATAAATCTTCTGACTACTAGTATTTCAAAATAATGTTCAGTTTTCACAGATGATGACAGGAGCCTCTGGGTTTTGGCTGTGCAACTACTCTCAACAATTGGGACACTACATTTTTGCACTAAAAATCCCAGAGGCTTCCTAATTTTCCACCCTATTATGACTGGAATTATCCAGACAGTTTATATCTGACAAAAGGTAACAATCATTTTCAGTCACGCCTCTAAATGATGGGTTAGGTGATGATTTAACAACTTACTGGCATTAAATTAAGACTTTATTAACACATTCAAACAATTATTACTTCCCTAATTGATCAACTTGACATTTCAGAAGATTCATCTGTTCATGCTTGAGCGTTTTCTCCTTGGGCCATTCCAGAGGAATATTGCGGCGACCTTGAGGTTCACAGACTCAATTTGAGTGTCCTCTGCTCTATATAAATATATCGCAGTGTCTGGTTTTATTTGGACCTTTTATTACCTGTTAATAATATATAAGCTAGCGTGCTCATAAGGTGGATATTGAGCAATCACCTTGGGGAGTAACCTATTTCTGCTTTGTTTTTTGTTCAGAAATATTTGATCAGCGAGGTGAGAAATGTCTGTCGGCTTGTGAGCTGCATTAAATGCGATCTATGCAGGACAGCCCTTTAAGGTCGACGACATTCAGAGAACCCTTCCACAACCGAATGGAACAAGCAAATATGAAATCTACACAGACATGTCTTTTTCCTTTACTCACTGTCTTCTGGCTCAGGGAACAAGAAAATACATGTAGGCTCCTCAGGGTAATTATAGTTTACTGAACCTAAAACCATGCTGAAATAAAAAAAAAAATGTTAACTAAACGTTAACTTAAAATAATACATATATATATATGTGCTCAGATAGTTGCCAAAGCAACATTTCTAATTTAAATTTAGTTTAACATGACATACTACATTAATTAAAACTATATAAATCTGTAATATCATAATTCAAATCTCATTCATATTAAAATAACATGGGTATCTGATTGAAGTGTTTTTCACTTATAATGAAAGTGTTAGTTGCCATTCCTTTGTAAGCAACCCCCCCCCCCCCCCTGGAAATTTATTATAAGTTTCTGAGTGGGGAAAAAAGTTTCTTCATCTTTTTTATTTATTTTTTTTAATAACTCTACTGTATGTCTCAGACTACCTGACGGTCACTATCTAGGTGATGTTCTACGTCAAGGATCAATGATTTTACAATCATCCTTTTTGGTTTAACTGTATGTAGTTACACAGTTATTAATCCATGAACAGACCTTTTGAGCTGCTCTTATCCAGCATACTTTTCAGTACTCCATTTATTGGACTAATGATACCTGAGATTGTGCTTCTTCAGAAATGCAATGTACTCCTTCCAGATCAGGGAGGTGCTGTAGAAGTGCCATTAACAGACCAGAAACATGACAATCTTGCTGTAATGTAAGGTCGACCGTATTTAAATATATAAGACTATAGAAATCAAGCACATACTTATTTATTTTTTTTTTTTTTTTCTATTGTAAATAAAAGTTTTGTTTTACAGGCAAAAACCAAATGGTGGAGTTGATAAAGGGACAGTAGTCAGTTGTTTCTATAGCATTGCATAATAGAAATAGGTCTAAGCAGCTTTACAGAAAATCTTGATGTTAATGTTTATAATATCTTAATTTCCATTTCAGTCGGTCACTCTCGATGTCACGGGTCTCGAACAATCCACTTCGAGTGTAAACCAAATGAGCCAATGCACATTGACATGCAATTATTGCATCCAGCTGCAGCTGATCACAACGTGAGCAGTAAAAGGCAACCGGTGCAACGCATACCAGCTTTTCGCTCGGAGCCGAGCGACAACATCGTTCTGCTCCTACCAAATTGCTTTGTGTGTGATGAGTCTAGTGCGCTCTAGGGAGCTTTTTGTGTTGGCGTACGGTGCTTCAGCGGCGGTCGTTCCTGTGTCGAGTGGGTTGCACACAACAAGCTGCACTACCCCTGTGTGTTGCAGACGGCCATCTCCCCTGTGCGCCTCAGCACATAAAAGAGCATTTCCCTGAAAGAGCCTATTTCTCTAAAATAGCTTACATGGGTGCGTCTTTGTAAAGAAGACAGATCATCTTTTTAAAGATGCCGTTTCACCCACGCGTTTCTGGATGTGGTTGTTATCTGGCGCCGGGTGATGGTCACGATCGCTGCCTCACATGTCTGGGCATTAAACACGCTGAGGTGGCGTTCGTGGATGAGTCATGTTCTAATTGTGGGAAGATGACCATCTCGGAGCTGCAGACCAAGCTTCGTTATCTCCAAGGGGGCGGAGCTCCGTTGCCTCTTCCGCGATCTAGTGTTTGCAGCCAGGCGAGGACTACTTCGGGCAGTAGCATGGGTGTAGCATCCTCAACTATCTCGACGATTGGCTTATACCAGCACAGTCTCGGGATCAGTTGTGTGAGCACAGGGACCTGGTGCTCCGGCACCTCAGTCAATTGGGTCTTCGGGTCAACTGGGAAAAGAGCAAACTCTCCCCGACTCAGAGGATCTCTTTTCTCGGTATGGAATTGGACTCGGTCGAACAGACAGCACGCAGGAACGTGCTCAGTCGGTGTTGAACTGCTTGAATTAATCAAGGGCGGGCAGCGTTGACACTGAACCATTGACAGAGGCAGGGGGCATATGGCAGCTGCAGCGGCAGTTACGCCGCTGGGGCTGCTTCATATGAGACCACTTCAGCACTGGCTTCATGGCCGAGTCCAGAGGTGGGCGTGGTAGCATGGCACTCACCGGGTTCAAGTTACACCGGCCTGTCGCCAAACCTTCACCCCGTGGTCAGACCTTGTGTTTCTCTGGGCAGGAGTGCCCTTAGAACAGATCTCCAGGCATGCTGTGGTTTACACAGAACCCCAGTATTTAGTTGACACCATCACTTCGGCGAGAGCACCGTCTACTACGAGACACACTTGCGCCTTGAAGTGGAATCAGTTCGTCGAGTTGTTCTTCTCGCCGAGAAGACCCCCAGAGATGCCCGGTCAGGGTTATGTATCCTTTTTGCAGCAAGGGTTGGAGCGAAGCCTGTCCCCCTCCACCCTTAAAGTCTATGTCGCTGCGATTGCTGCTACCCATGACCCATGGAAGGGAAGTCAGTAGGGAAGCATGACCTGGTCATCAGGTTCCTTAGGGGGGCAAAAAGACTAAGTCCTCCCCGGCCCCCCTCTATACCCTCTTGGGACCTGTCTCTAGTGCTCAATGCACTACAGCAGGGCCCATTTGAGCCTTTGCAGTCAGTCGAGCTAAATTTTCTTTCAATGAAAACTCTGCTCCTCCTTGACCTGGCCTCTATCAAGAGGGTAGGGGACCTGCACGCATTTTCGGTCGACGATTCGTGCCTAGAGTTTGGGCTGGCTGACTCCCAGGTAATCATGAGGCCCCGGTCCGGCTATGTGCTCAAGGTTCCTACTACCCCCTTCTGGGATCAGGTAGTGAAACTCCAAGTGCTGCCGCCAGAGGAGGCAGACCCTTCCCTAGCTTTGCTTTGTCCCATCCAAGCCTTGAGTTGCTACGTAGACCGGTCACAAAGCTTTAGGACCTCAGACCAGCTCTTTGTCTGTTACGGAGGCCGGCATAAGGGGAAGGCCATCTCTAAGCAGTGGATGGCCCACTGGATTGTGGATGCCATCACCCTGACTTACCAGGCACAAGGTGTGCCCTGCCCGCTCAGGTTGCGAGCTCACTCTACTAAAAGCATCCTCCTGGGCACTGGCTCATGGCACCTCGCTGACAGACATTTGTAGAGCTGCAGGCTGGGCGACACCCAACATGTTCTCTAGATTCTATAGCCTTCGTGTGAAGCCGGTATCCTCCTGTGTTCTCACCTCAATCAGGTAGAGGCACTGGTTTAGTGTCGGCTTGCTAAAACTGCTCCAGAGTGTCCGTACTGTAGACCCTGTCGAGCTCCTCCATTCCCTCGTCAGCAGACGTGGCGGAACGTCCGGCACCAGGCCCTCACTCGTTGAATCGGTGAGAACCAGTATAGGGCTGGGTTCCAAATGTAGAAACATAAGTGGATTCCATATGTGTAAAGTCCACGGTGTAACCTCAGAGCCCGTGTTTCCCCGACAGACTTCTGCCATTTCCAAGAGGGTTACATTCACCTCTAGATCCTCAACTCTGGCCCACAAGATCCCCTTTCCTGCAGAGTTTAGCTATAACCCTAATCAAACACACATGAGCAAGCTAATCAGTGTCTTCAGGATCATTAGAAAATCACAGGTAGGTGAGTTTGATCAGGGTTGGAGTTAAACTCTGCAGCGCATTGGCCCTCCAGGGCAAGATTTGAGGAACCCTGGTGTAATGTATGAATATGTCAGTGATGATTTGGTTACACATGTAAAAAAATAAATAAATGAATAACCAAATGTCGAGCCATACACTGCGTGAGAATATTTATGTTTGCTGGATGTTTAGTTTGTAATCATGTTCGTTCTCTTAAACCGTTAGACAAAATCTAAATAGAATACACATACTGTCATGTTTGCAATGCAATGCAGCTCTGATATCAAATAAGTAGTTGGTGGGAATAGAAGATTCATTCATAAACCTGCACAGCCTTTCTGTGAATCCATCTTTTGGGAGCAGGAATGGAGCAGAGCTTTTGCCCGTGGCATGCGATTTGAGTTCAGGCAGTGGGGTGAAATTGACTGTTACAATAAACCGTAAGAAGTGCCTCTTCTCCCAGAGAAAGCATTTTGGGGCGCTGAATTATTCATGCTTGCTTTATTGCAGATTGGCTCAAAGAGAGAAGTTAGCACGGAAGTCCTATGAAGAGTTTTCAGTACAAGGAGGCTCACAGAAATCAACAACAGACTCGGCATATAAGCAGCTGATTAAAAACATTTAAAACGTATGGTTGACTGGCCAAGGACAGCCTAGATTCAGTAAGTTTTCTTGAATATGCAGTCATTTGATACCCATTTGCATTACCTTGATTTTTTATTATTATGTTCATTTGATTGCTGTTCAAGCATTTGGAGTCAGTAAGACTTGTATTTAGCAATGATGCTTTAAATTGATCAAAACGGATATTATAATATTACAAAAGATTTCTATTCCAAATAAACTGTACACTTTTGAACTTTCTATAAAAATTCCGCAGCCACAAGGTTTTCACATGATAATAATCAGAAACATGTCGTGACCAGCGAATCAGCATATAGAATGATTTCTGAAGGATCATGTATCATTGAAGACTGGAGTAATGATGCTGGAAAATCATTTTTTTTCATCACAGGAATAAATTACATTTTCCTATATATTCACATAGTAGCAGTTATCTAAAATGTAAAAAATATTTCACAATATTACTGTTTTATAATGCATTTTTGATCAAATAAATGCGCAGGGGATGCAACCTTATAGACTCCCGTAATACATTTCATTATAAGTATGTGCTATAATAACATGCACTATATACATGTAGTACTATATTAATCTATTTAAATATTTTATGATGCACACATTCAAAACCATTACAATAATCAATGTTAATTTATGAAGTCATATATTTGTATATAACTAATAAATTATTTTTTTAGCAATAACAAATAAATATTTTAATCTATTTAGTTAGGATACAGGATAATTGATGCATTATTTGTCAACATGGAGTCAGCTTCCTTATATTTTCTGATTCGTTGACTGTATGCAAATAATAAAATGATGTTCTCTCAGCAAAAACGAGTGAAAAGGCAAGTATAATGCCTGTGAAGATGGCTGCCGTATAATGAGCACTGAGTATATGCCTAGAGAAGAGCCGAGAGAAGCTCTTCAATTGAATGAGCAAACAGACGTCTTCTGTTTAATTCAAGCAAAATCAATGAAGATGACTTCAAACGTCACTTAGCCCAATTAGCGCAGCCGTGGAAGTGTGCGGCAGTAAGAACGTTGTCGAAATTGATCCACGGATGGGATTACAATACCTGACTCGATGCTCGCTGTCGCCACGTCTACTTATTAGTCATGATGTGTGGCGTGGTGAAACTGTCAAATTTGACAATGGATCGTAAAACTGGCTCTAGGCCAGTCTTGTTGACAGACCTGACAAGCGAACTTGCCAGCTAATGCTGTCAGATCATTGTGTTGGCGTTCTGCGAGCAGACTCAATTTACCACTAGGGTTTTGAAAGGATGTTTCACTGAAAAATTATAGATAGCAATGTATTTCTTTCGGTTTTGCTTCTTGTCCAGTTTTAGGTTAGACAGTCCGGTTTTAAAATATCATGTCTGTATATCAGCGCAGGCTTGAGTTGGACACTCATTTGTTCTCCATTAAAGATCACTATTGTATACTTCATGCAGTTGTATATATTAAAAATGTTAAGTTTAAGTTAATATTAAGTGACACATTTTAGACACAATATTGACAGTATGAATTGTTTTGCTGTGTGTTTCGCTTATCAGTGGTGATTCGTTGCTGCATTTATGAACAAATTGATTGAGTGAATGATTCAATAAGTCATTCATAAAGACAGTTGCTATATTCAAAACTGCATACTAATATACTACCCTTACTATTTTTACTAAAGCTTTATTTGGCATAAATTACATAAGTATTGTACTAGTACATATTCCAAAATCAGCAAGGGACTTTCATCATTCCTGAACGAATCATCAGGCGTTTTGAATGAATCGGTTGAATGAGTGAATAGCTAATTCACTCATTAAGGCAGTGACTTGTCACCACCTACTGGTGGTTTTAGTTTCATATTTAAAATATAATTTCATAGCTCTACATTTAACACATTCATCTCCTAACACTATTTATGCAATTGTAACTGCAGTGTAAATCCATTCATGGCATCTCTGAGCTGCATTAAAAAGTCTGTGAAATGCATCTAAATGATTTCAGAACAGTGGGTGGCACTTCTGGAGGGAACGTATGGATTTTGTTATATTGATTTAAATGATCACAACCATATAGGTCTTCTTATTCAATAAAATTTATTGAATAAATATATGCATTTACATGTAAGATGACACATACTGTACATTTAATAAAGTTAGCCAGTTTGTCAAAAATGTCCCCAATAATCATATAATTTTAAGGGGGGAAATATCCCTTAAAGAAAATCTTTATTTTTAGTCACTAGTTTAGGATTATTTTTCAGTTGTCTTTTTATCGTGGAAATTTGAATCCCGAAAAGTGTCCAGATTTTTGGTGTTATAGAAATGGCCGCTCTAGTGTTACCTGAGTTTTCAAAGTCGTTGTAAGATGTTTCCCAAGTCTCAGCCATGCCGATGAGCGTGCTCTCCATAATCTGGAGGTCAGTGGTGGGACAGTTGCATTGTGGGAACTCATCGGCACACTGACAGATGCACTGACTGTTCTGGCAGACGTATTCTCCCTCCCCATTACACATGATGTAGCTGAGAGCTGACTGGACGAACTTCTCCTGCAGGTACTCAGGGAAAATGACCTGCAAACCTGAAAAAGGGAAAGAGAATCAATGTTAAAGTCATTACAGACATCCAAAGACATTATTGATTTCACATCAGCGAGCAACAGGTAGAAAGTGCTGCAGATAGCCAACGACAGAAATTTCTTGATTTCACATTAAGCAGCGCATTGGCCCGTTCTGGATACGAGCACCTGATACATACCCGCATACATTATGGACCCTATGTAGAGCGTTTACAGTTCAGCTCCAGTAAATGAGCTTAGAATATTCTGCCGACAGTGACACTGAATCATGCTGTCGGAGAGCAGCGAGTTTGTTGTGAAAGTTTTGCCAGAGGTCCACTTGACTTTGAACTGTCCCCTCGGAGTGGGAGGACTTTACATAATGGAATAAAACGGAGGAGTGATTGATGTATTCTGTCATGATCGGCTTCGGCTTATTTACCAGGGCTGTCATAATATCCTCCGCTCCGTGTGTGTGTGTGGTGGTGTGTGTGTGTTGAGTGGGGGTCTGATGCAGGCTGTGTTAAATCAATAGCAACACTACACCACGAATAAACTATGTGAATGATTCTTAAATCATCAGCTGTAAGGGATCAACTAGAACACCGGGCCCTAAGAAAATCTGACATATGTTTCGCAAAACTGTTTCACTTTTTTTCCCTTTTCCAATTTGTAATTCCATTTAAATGGTTTAATAAATGTTACTATAAAAACATTTATAATTAATGAATTCATATATATAATAATAGATAGATATATTATATATATATATAAGACACCTAAATGCCATTCCGAAGCATTTTGTGCCACTTTTACAGTGTAAATTTGCCATAAGTCAAAAACTAATACAATGTTTTCTGTAAACATCAGTAAGGGAAATGCATTAGATATTCCTAAAGGACAAAAGTTTATTTTTATTTTTTTCCATATTTATCCATATTCCTTATCTTTTTTTTTTATTTTTTATGATTTATGCAACATAACTACAGCACATCAGGAGACTCAATATATCCCACATGATTCAAAAATAAATCAAAAAGCCCTATAGAAAGAGCTATTGAGTTACATGGGGGCTTTCGTGTCAGAGAATGTATCGTTCTCTTAAATAAATAATAAATCATACCTCGAGCATCGACATAAAACATGGTAATGGAAGCTAGCCCTATATAATACAGCATATCAATTTCTAATGGAAGGAAATGTGCAGCGTGCATACGGATAATTGCTTCATAGTAATTACACATTCTCTCTGTGAAAGATTGTGTTAGAGGTTATGTTGCCTTTGTTTACCTTTACACACACAAATACACAGAAAACTTTATGATATGACTTTAAAAAATCATATAACTAAATAAATAAATAAAAGCATTAATGTGCATAAATAATTTGTTGTTACACAAATAACAGGTCTCACATTGACCAATCCTGAATGAGTACATTTAAAAGGCCATTTTGAAATGGCACATCAATTCATCCACCTTCATAATACACTTACTGATGTTTATTAATGTTCATACTGATGGATTTAAACAAACCGCTATCCCTGCGGTATGTATTAAACATCACAGTGCTCTGTTTATGCTACAGACTCGAATGATGTGTCAAATTGTCTTGTTGAAGAGAGGTGGGCTGTAACCTGTGATCACCCTTGTGAAAAAGAAGTGCACTTGATTACAATAAATGTGCACTTATAGTGTACTTTAAATGTTACAAGAATATTTTTGAAAAGCTGTATAATATTTCTGAATTAAAATTCCAATTAAGTGTGCTTAAAGAGAGAAACTTTTTTTATTGCAATAATCTCCGATTAAAAGTTTTACTTTAAAATATCCCTTTGAAGAAATGTTTGATTCATATTTTTGTTGTGATTTACACTTTTATTTTGAGGTGTTGACTAACATACTAAAGCACATGTGAAGTAATCATTTTAATAAATACTTTTATAATTTTAGCTGTAGTGTATTATTCAATATTGCATTTAAAGTTAATATTTTAAATACATTATAATTGTGTAAAAGTTTCAATAGAAATACCATTAAAGTATATTTTAGTTTATCATAAATGCTTGTCAGAACATTCAGCAGTACTTTAACCATATTTCAAAGACAACAGAAGTAATTAAGAAATTACATACACTGTTAAAATAAATTAAACTGAAATCAATTTCATTTATTTGCAATTACCATGTAATTAAGTGTCCGAAAATGATGCATTCAGTTCATAGTTAAAGGGATAGTTGACCCAAAAATGTAAATTCTGTCATCAATTATAAGCAATGCACCCCAAACCTGTAAGACCTTCGTTCAACTTCGGAACACTAATTAAGATATTTTTTGATGAAATCCGAGAACTCAGATCCTCGACAGGGTCCAAACACGTTCAAGGTCCAGAACAGTACCAAAAACATAGACAAAATAGCTTTAATTTTCAACCTTAATTTTATAAAGCTACGAGAACTCTTTTTGTGTGCAAAAAAAAAACCAAATAAATAAAAAAATGACTTTATTCAACAATTCTTCACCCCCGAGTCACGCTCTGCCTCCATTATCGAGAGTACCACAACGTATTGCATTGTTTACGTGCAGATCAAAGCAAGTGCATGTGTTGTTTTACTCTCCATAATGGCACTAGGGTGACATGGAGGAGAAGAATGTGATAAGTCAAAGTTAATTAGTTCTTGCACACAAAAAGTATTCTCGTAGCTTCATAAAATTACAGTTGAACCACTGATGTCACATGGACTATTTTGGCAATATTTTTGGTACCTTTCTGGACCTTGAACATGTTTGGATCCTTGCTGTCTATATAGAGGGTCAGAAAGCTCTCGGATTCCATCAAAAATATCTTAATCTGTGTTATGAAGATGAATGGTCTCATGGGTTTGGAACTCATTAATTACTCATGGGTGAGTAATCAATGAGAGAATTTACATTTCTGGGTGAACTATCCCTTTAAGTACATTGTTTTATTATATTGGTAAATAATTATCTTTTTAAAAGTGTACTTCGTTTTCATAAGTTACTGCTTTTTCATACTTTGCATTGTGACTGGGTAAAAGATAAGCCCACAGACATCATAAAGACTTTTGAATGTAATCAACCATTCAGCAATGCACTGTAAGCAAAACACCTAACTCTAAAGCAACATCCTGGCATCGAGGCAGTTTTGCATAGGCCAGTGCAGAAAATGCATTTGTCATTTTCCCGGAAGTGAGCGGGGCATCTCTGAGCCACAGCATTGCAGAACAGTCAATGTGACAGACATGAGCTGCCATCAGAGTGCAGGACTGATCATCACAGTGGCTCGACTGTATGTCTCTCCATCAGACTGACTGTGGAGCCCTGAGCCAATATTCATTTAGCTTGATGTATTCCTGCTCCTGCAACTATAATGTGATTTTTGGGAGAATCCAGATGGTGAGTTCATGGATGGGTGCAGCTCGACGACACTGGCGGTGTCAACAGCCCTGGGTTCACAATAACAGCCCCGACTCAACACACATAATCCCCATCTCCATTACTGAAACATTGCAGCATTGAGAGAGGGATTCCATGGCCTTTCTCTCTCCCCTATTATCATTTTATTAAACAACTCTGTCTGAAATTTGTTTCATTCATGCTTAAATTTACAATTTATTTCATTGAGCCTATTTGAATATATCTGTGTTGGTGAAGGTGAATAAATTAAGCCCATTTTCCTCCAAAAATAACCTTCACGCACAATAATGTCAGAATACGCAAGAGATATATAATAATCTATATATATATTATGTATATATATATATATATACTGTGGTGTGAAAAAGTGTTGGCCCCCTCCTGATTTCTTATTTTTTTGCATGTTTGTCACACTTTTATGTTTCAGATCATCAAACAAATTTAACTATTACACAAAGATAATGCAAGTAAATACAAAATGCAGTTTTTAAATGATGATTTCATTTATTAAGGGAAAAAAGCTGTCCAAACCTACGTGGCCCTACGTGAAAAATTAATTGCCCCCCTGTTAAATCATGAAAGAACTGTGATGAACCACATTATTTTAGAAAGCTGAGCTAAATTTCACTAGCCACACCCAGGCCAATTACTGCCAGACCTGTTGAATCAAGAAATCACTTAAATAGAACCTGTCTGACAAAGTGAAGCATGCTTAAAGAGCAACACCTCATGCCGCGATCTAAAGAAATTCAAGAACAGATGAGAAACAAAATAGCTGACATTTATCAGTCTGGAAAGGATTATAAAGCCATTTCTAAGGCTTTGGGACTCCAGCAAACCACGGTCAGAGCCATTATCCACAAATTGAGAAAACATGGAACAATGGTGAACCTTCCCAGGAATTACCGGCCAACCAAAATTACTCCAAGAGCACAACGACGACTCATCCAAGAGGTCATAAAAGAACCCAGAACAACATCTAAAGAACTGCAGGCCTCACTTGCCTCAATTAAGGTCAGTGTTCATGATTCAACAATAAGAAAGACTGGGCAAAAACAGCATCCATGGGAGAGTTCCAAGGCAAAAGCCACTGCTGACCAAAAAGAACACAAAGGCTTGTCTCTCATTTGCCAAAAAATATCTTGATTATCCCAAAGACTTTTGGGCAAATATTCTGTGGACTGATGAGACAAAAGTTGAACTTTTTGGAAGGCGTGTGTCCCGTTACATCTGGCGTAAAACCAACACAGCATTTCATAAAAAGAACATCATACCAACAGTCAAACATGGTGGTGGTATTGTGATGGTATGGGGCTGCTTTGCAGCTTCAGGACCACGACGACTTGCCATAATCGATGGAACCATGAATTCTGCACTCTAACAGAAAATCCTGAAGGAGAATGTCTGGCCATCAGTTTGTGACCTCAAGCTCAAGCGCACTTGGGTTATGTAGCAGGACAATGATCCCAAACACACCAGCAAGTCCACCTCTGAATGGCTGAAGAGAAACAAAATGAAGACTTTGGAGTGGCCAAGTCAAAGTCCAGAATTAAATCTGATTGAGCTGTTCAAACAGTCCATCATGCTCGAGAAACTCAATGTGGCTGAGTTAAATTTCAATTCTGCAAAGAAGAGTGGGCCAATATTCCTCCACAGCGATATGAAAGACATTTTGCCAGTTATCGCAAACACTTGATTGCAGTTGTTGCTGCAAAGCGTGGCACAACCAGTTATTAGATTTAGGGGGCAATTACTTTTTCACATAGGGCAAGGCAGGTTTGGACAGCTTTTTTCCCTTAATAAAATAAATCATCATTTAAAACTGCATTTTGCATTTACTTGCACTATCTTTGTGTAATATTAAAATTAGTTTGATGATGAATCTTTTAAGTGTGACAAATATGCAAAAATTTTAAAAAAAACCAGGAAGGGGGCCAACATTTTTCACACCACTGTACCGATATATTAGTGTCATGAAAATTTTTGGCATATTTGTCACACTTAAAAGATTCAGATCATCAAACACATTTTTATATTACACAAAGATAATGCATGTGAATACAAAATGCAGTTTTTAAATAATGATTTAATTTATTAAGGGAAAAAAGCTATCCAAACCTACCTGGGCCTACGTGAAAAAAATAATTGCCCCCTCCTGTTAAATCATGAAAAAAACTGCAATTAACCACATTATTTTAGAAAAAAACTGAGTTAAATTTCACTAGCCACACACAGACCTGATTACCGCCAGACCTGTTGAATCAAGAAATCACTTAAATAGAACCTGCCTGACAAAGTGAAGCATGCTTAAAGAGCAACATCATGTCGCGATCTAAAGAAGTTCAAGAACAGACGAGAAACAAAATAGTTGGCATGTATCAGTCTGGAAAGGGTTATAAAACCATTTCTAAGGATTTGGGACTCCAGCGAACCACGGTCAGAGCCATTATCCACAAATGGAGAAAACTTGGAACAGTGGTGAACCTTCCCAGGAGTGGCCGGCCTACCAAAATTACTCCAAGAGCGCAACAACGACTCATCAAGGAGGTCATAAAAGAACCCAGAACATCTAAAGAACTGCAGGCCTCACTTGCCTCAATTAAGGTTCACGATAAAACAATAAGAAAGAGACTGGGCAAAAATGGCATCCAAGGGAGATCCCAAGACTTTTGGGTAAATATTCTGTGGACTGATGAGACAAAAGTTGAACTTTTTGGAAGGTGTGTGTCCCGTTACATCTGGCGTAAAAGTAACACTGCATTTCAGAAAAAGAACATCATACCAGCATTAAAATATGGTGGTGGTAGTGTGATGTTCTGGGGCTGCTTTGCAGCTTCAGGATTCTGGATGACTTGCCATAATTGATGGAGCCATGAATTCTGCAGTCTATCAGAAAATCCTGAAGGAGAATGTCCAGCCGTCAGTTTGTGAGCTCAAGCTCAAGTGCACTTGGGTTATGCAGCAGGACAATGATCCCAAACACACCAACAAGTCCACCTCTTAATGGCTCAAGAAAAACATAATTAAGGTTTTGGAGTGGCCAAGTCAAAGTCTGGACTTAAATCCGATTGAGATGCTGTGGCATGACCTTAAACGGTCCTTTCATGCTCAAACCCTCCAATGTGGCTGAATTAAAACAAACCTGCAAAGAAGAGTGGGCCAACATTCCTCCACAGCGATGTGAAAGACTCATTGCCAGTTATTGTAAACGCTTGATTGCAGTTGTTGCTGCCAGCCAGTAATTAGATTTAGAGGGCAATTACTTTTTCACATAGGGCCACGTAGGTTTGGACAGCTTTTTTCCCTTAATAAAATAAATCATTATTTCAAAACTGCATTTTGTATTTACTCGGGCTATATTTGTGTAATATTAAAATTTGTTTGATCTGAATATTTTAAGTGTGACAAATATGCAAAAATTTAAAAAACAGGAAGGGGGCAAAAACATTGATAAGGCCACTATATATATATATATATAATATATATTATATATATATATATATATTATAATATTATATATATTATTATTTTTTTTTTTTGTGCTAATATGTCCTAGTTTTTAGTAAAGTTCCAGTTCTTACTGAGCTTCACTTGGTTATAGGATTCACCTCTACCACTTAATTTTCACACTTTCATTCTTGCAAACACTGCAGGATGATTGCAAAATCTCACTTCATTCAGCTGATGTGAAAAACAGTCCTCGTACCAGACAAACATAGTGTGTGAAGAGCAATCAGGTGTAAAAATACTAATGAGAGCCTGCGGATGCTGAGAGAGGCAGGTTTCATCAGATCGTCACACATATTCTCAGACTGTGTCCACAACCAAAGTCATCAAACATGAATGATGGCAGACTGCCACAGAGTTTAATGGGCTAAAACTTAAGATAAAACAGGGCACAATTTATCAGTTCAGTCTTGCATTTCAACCCGTCAAAAACCAGCCATTCTCCCTGTAGCTGAGCACCTAAATTGCAGGTCTAGTTTATTTAATTGCATCCCATACATCATTCAGCAGTAAGAAGATGTTGGGTGCATGTTATTAAAGTCTGTCTGCCCTGGATTTCATCATAAACTCAGCATCCATTTAGACTAATCTTTGTTGTATTTGTACATTCCGTACAATTGCATTTCTATTCGCTGGTAATATCTCTGTTTTACTTTAATATGATCCATTTCGGTCCAGGGCTGGTCTCGATACCTCCTAAATATCAACCAATAAATGCATTTCCTCTTAAGGTCTGAACTATTGATCAGCTCTCGCATGTGCCCTTTATTCAGGTGAGAAGCATGTTATCTAAATGTTAAACTTCGTCCATGGGACTTGGCCTTGACTGTTCTGCTATTTTTACGGCATTTAAATCGGGCCTGACTTTAGCGTTCACAGGCTCCTGGCAACGGCGCGGATTGTGATGCCACAGTCCGCCTCATAAGCAAGGGTTTCATCAAAGATTAATTAAGCATCGTATGCCCCCAAATTCACAAAATAATCATTACCTAATGCACTGATGGAGTGAGAGGCATTACTTGAATAAGGTGTTAAATTATGGCTCAGTTCCTGTTAAAAATCACATTAAAAAATGAACCTTACGAACCACCCTTCCCTTGACTGTGTAATCACACTGAGTGGATGCTATGGTTGGCTCTTTTAAAGGGTCATAGCTTTATAACAGTGCACTGCACTTTGTAAAGAAAAGCAGCCCACTCGTTTAATGCCGTGAAATAAAATACGCCACATATGACTTTGGCTCCAGTGACAGTAACGTTAGTCTGAAAATCAGTAATGTAGATCAGATCAGTGGCAATGTTTCCTTGTCCTCCCCTGAAATGACATAATAAAATAAATGGCTTTTTAACCAGTGCCATCAACCTCAGGTGAATGCTTTTACGTTGACCATTGGAACATTTGTATTTATTTATTTTTTATAAATTTTGTGCCACTAGTTCCTTGAGTATTCATTAATCAGTAACTTGTTGGTGCTGCTGAAATGCCAATGAGAGCCACTTTAGAACCACATAGTAAAAGTCTGATTGGAAACATAAACCAGCTTCTCAGCACATTAACTTCCAACCTAAGCTCATTAGAAAACCATCAGCACTTCAAAAACGTACCTATACACACAATTCACAAACAACACTAATTGCAGTAAAACAGCAACAAAATTGTATTAATTTTCACACAAATTATGATGACAGGGCTGACTATTGATTAATATAGACTTTATTTCATGTTTTTCCATGCACAACACTATGTTAGGAGCTCAAAACACATAACCAGCTCAGTATAGCTTTTCTAGTAAAGTAAACTTGCTCGGTAGCGCACCCGGTATAGCATTGCACACCACTCTGGTGAAACACGAGTCACAATAAAAAAGTTCAAATACTTGTAGAAGCAACATAAAATCACATGGCTGGTTTTGTAAATGTATTTTATCTCAGTAGTGGCGAGTCCCTGCTCGTGGTGCCGACATTATTTTGCAGGTCCATTTTTTGGTCACACTTTAATTTGGGTGGTTGTTAAATTTAGGTATGGGGTGAGATTAAGGGATCTAAAATATGATCATGCAGAATAAGGCATCAGTATGTGCTTTATAAGTACTAACAAACAGCCAGTATGCTACTTATATGCATACTGAAACGTTCACAATAGGAAATAAGTAAAACAAATACACTCACTCCTCTAGTCTCTTCAAGCTGCTATCAGCATGTATGATACAATCAATACTACTAATTTAGCATAAACTCCAGCAAAGACATGAGAATATTGCACAAGGTTTAAAAATGACTAATACAACAAGTGTCAGTATAGTATCTTTCAAAAGAGACTGCCAGAAAGTTCAAAAAGTAGGTAACAACTATAAAGACAGAAAATTACTTACAGAGATTGCCTGGCTAATGAGGAACACTGCTGTCTAAAGGGTAAAGCAGAAATTGCACTATGCACCAAATTGCAGGCTGACGCATGAGAGTGAGCTGCTGAAACACTGAGGACCGACACACACTAGAATTACAGGCTGATCTCTGGTCAGTTCTAACCACAGGTTACTTATTTATCTGTTTGCAACAGGAGGCAGGTTTCAGGATAAGAGCATCAAGTTGTATGCATGTGTGTATGTATGTACTTTGCAGTAAGCAAAATAGCTTTGCTCCAAAAGCGTACTGAAATAGGTATGTTCCGTGAAGAATCTGACAGACACAATTCAAAATTGCAGTGCATTGGTGCCCATCCTTTTTTTTAAGCAGCTTTGGTTCCATTATTATTATTATTATTATTATTATTGATTATTATAATCCAGACCAATTCAGAGAATCACGTCAAGCAAATTGCATTTACAGAGTGTAACACAAATTTGGGTGATTAATTAGTTATTACTGTAATTAGACTGAACTATTTAAACCTTTCAGTATCGAGTGATATGCATTCATAGTTGACATTCTGCACGACTTGAATGATGTTTTCTTTATCACAATGCATTCTAAAATTGCCCTGTCTATGAAATATGTAAATTTGGCCCAAAAAGGTATCTTGGAAGGCAGCACAGTCATACTGGCAAAATTTTATAAAAGTTAAAAGTCCTGGTTGTGGGAAAACACTCTAGGATTTGAACAGAGCTTTTGTGTTATGCAGACTTATGACATAATTCTGAAAGTCTCTTGTAAAAATGACATTTTGGGATTTTCTATATACCATATGCAGTATTTAAGATGCTAAAATGTCACACCGAGCTGAAATTCTTCATGAGATCTGCTAACGGTATCCAGATGCAACATTGCATGATTGTTGCAGTCATTACACAGCCAGTATGAAGTCACAGAATCTATTCGAGAACTAATTTTCGAAACCTGGAACCGTTTGAAATGCAAATCAATACACCTTTACGTCAGCTCAGAGTACTGTTAGAGTTGCATTGTAAATAAACGCAGAGTTGAAAGGACGGTGATATCAAGCTGTCGCAAGCATCAGAAAACTAAAACCGAATCAATATAAAAACAGAACGTCTTGAAATTGCTTTGGAGGATGAGGGCTAAGAAAATATATTTACTGTCAGGGCCGGTCTCAAGGAGGAGGGAAATGGCTGATTTATCAGCCCCACTAGTCCAAATAGAAACTCACTCTTGATTGACCACCTCAGATTGAGAGCTGACCTCAGGGTCAGCCAGGAAGGATTTCATCAGCCCACTGGATGCCTGGCAACCCGGAGAGCCAAATATAAGGATAGTGGCATCAATCTTTTAAATGATGTACCATTACAGAAGAGCTATGCCCAGCGCCTGAGCGTTTATAAGGGGAATGATCTTCAGCGACTGTGCCACATCAGTCTGACGCTCTCGCCACCGCAGTTAAACGTGATTGGATTGTCCGTCATACTGCTCTGATTGTGTTTCGATCTGTATGGCTTAACAAACCGAACAACAGAGCGTCTGATTATTGTGCAGTGTGAAGCTCCTCCATCCGTCCGTTTGCATCTACGGTGCTCATGCGCATTTAAGAGGAAACTCTGCATCTCTCGATCTTCCGAAACAAAAAAAAAAAACAATTATTAAAGTAAAACTGCAAACCAGCTCATTCTGAAATCCTTGAAAATCAATACATGACCGCATTTCCATTTGTGAAAAAAAAATAATAGCTTCACCAAGGCTGAGTTTATTTGATCAAAAAATACAGTAAAAGGAGTAATAATGAGAAATATTATTACAATTTAAAATAAATACATTATTTGTGTATTCCCTGTGATTTAAAGGGGTCAAATGATGCGATTTCAAGTTTTCCTTTCTCTTTGGAGTGTTACAAGCTCTTGGTGCACAAATAAGATCTGTAAAGTTGCAAAGACTTAAGTCTCAAAACCAAAGAGATATTCTTAATCAAAGTTAAGACTCTGCCACGCACCCCTAAAACGGCTCATTCTAACACGACCCAACATATCTACCTCACTATGTGGAAATATTAGCATAATGCCGCCCAAATGTTCAAGCAAAGAAAGAAGGTGTGGTTTCAGTAACCGCAGTTAGTGTTGAAGCAGCATGTCAGGGACGGTGTGTGTTTCTAGGCAAAAGCAAAAGTACTTTATTTGGCCTTCCGAAAGTAGATGCATTTAGGAATCTTTAAGATCACTTACAACAAAACAGCAATACATTTTATGGACGACCATTTCGTGAAACTAGGAGAAGAGGTAATTCTGACTTTTCTATGACAATCTGGCACTTCTGAATCAGCTAATGTTTTGTTAGTTAAGATTGATATGACTGTGTCAAAGGCGGAGTTTTGCGCATCAGGGTGTGTGTGTGTGAGAGAGCGGGAGCGGGGACCGCGCAGAGAGAGAGAGAGGAAAGAGAGAGAGAGAAGAGAGAGAGCGAGATCGGATTTTGAGGGAGAGCGAGAAGATGGAGAGCGAGAGAGAGGAGAGGAGAGCGGACACCAGTGGAGTCAGCTGTCTTAACGTGGTGTGTAACTGCAAAAAATATTCATCACTGTGTCTGTCACGCGGAACTATGTTCCACTTTGGGCTCCTGTCTTTGACATTTATTTTGAAAGATGTAAGCTCACGAATTAGTGGTAAGGGGGCGTACATTTACGATGAGTGCTGATGAGGGTTCGGACAATCACCATGGACGGCGGAGCTGGCCAATCAGAGCGACTGAGCTTGTCGGAAGGATGGGAGGGGACTTTGTAGAAAACGAAAAGAGTTTGAGAGAGGCGGGCATAGAGGACTAACAATAATGTACAGTATTTGAAAAATAATTTGTTTTTTGAACATTAAAACATGTCAAAATATTCTGTTACACCAAATACACAACATAATGGTCTTTAAAATAGCATCATATGACCCCTTTAAGCTAAATTTTCAGAATAATTACAGTGTCACATAATTCTTAACAAATAATTCAGATTTGCTGCTCAATTACTGTTGCTGCTCAGGTATTAATAATGGTCCTATCTATTATATTCTATCTATCTATCGATCTATCCTATCTAGGTCATCTATCTATCTATCTATTATCTATCATCTATATATCTGTCTGTTTGTCTGTCTATCATCTATCTATCTATTATAGGATGACTTTTGAATGGTTCCTTTGACCACTGAAGACAGGAGGTATATGTAGGCACAATCAGGTTTGATGCATCAATAAATTACAGTTTAAATATTTTCACATAGAAAACAATTATTTTAAATTGTATAATAGTTCACAATTGGCTATATTTTCAATCAAACAAATGCAGTTTTGGAACAAAAAAAAAAAAAAACAAAGATAAAAAAAATTTCATAGTCAAAACTTCTTGACGATTGCATAGGAGGAAAATCAATGATAATAATAATAATTAATAATAATAATCATAATAATAATAATACGAATAATAATAATAATAATGCAAAATGCTAATATAAAATAAGACACCAGAAACGTTTACCAGAATTTATGGCCATGTCATTTCCGTCAGCCTTTTCCTGAGAAAGACATTGATCTGGTCACCTTGAAAGACAAATAATTTTTCATCACGTTGTCTCTTCAAACCCAGACATATTTTCCATCCACAATTCATCACTGACAGACTTCATTGTGCATATGTCCTAATTGAGTTGTTTCGTGTTTATTCATTTGTTTGCCAAATGTTTGCCAATCTTCTGAAGAAAGCGAGAGTGGCAGAGAGAGAGAGCGAGAGAGAGAGTATGAAGATGAGTATGTAATCCATCAAGCAGCAGATGAATTGCCTGTGGGGCTATTTAATTTATTTTCACTCCACTTCTTTGAAAACTGTTGGCTCAGGCTATTCTAATGTATTCATAAATCTTCCAGGATGGGCTTATGGCTCCGGCAAGAACACAACGGGTGTGTATGAAAGAGAGAAACAAAACAACCGGCAACAAAAAGCAACTTTCTTTCCTTTCTCTGCTCGTGGATTCATTACAATGTGCTGTCAAAAGCCTCTTAAGAGCCTTGTGTCTATCAGAGAGAAAATACGGTGTGAATTAACCAATAAACGGCTCGCTTTAACTACAACTGCTTAGAAATGCATTCCCCTTGAGCTCATGTTATTTATTGGTCCCAAATGGTGTCTTTATCCAAATCGATATCCTAAAGTTACTGATGTTACCAGTTGAGAAAACTAGGAGAATAAAAATGGAATAGGTCAATTCAGCTTCAAAATGTAAAAAAAAAAATGCATAAGTAAATTAAAACCTGTTTTAAGGACCATTATAACCAAATTGAAATAGCTGCAATTAATTTTACATTTGAGTTTTTGTTGTTGTTTTCATAATTCTCATTATACTTAATCATGAGTCTAATTTTTTTAATGCAATTTAGTTTTCTATTCATTTAAATCAGCATAAATTAAAAGCAGTACCAGTTGTTATGGATGTCATGATGAAAATGCAAAAACATGAATGGTCCTAAAAATAGGCTTCGATTTCTTTGTGTAATATTTTATAAGCTTCACCCACAGAGACTGGAAACAAAGTGCAAGTTTTTCCAACTTTTAATTAGTAATACTGGAAGATGCAAACACAACCATCTGTTGCGGGTTATACAACAAATCAGTTGCGAGTTGAGGATCACATGCGCCATTTGTGTGACGCGCATGTCTCTGGCGATGTACGGCATTGCAAATCACATCCATATCAGTTATATTGCGCCTTAGCAGGGAGCTGCATATGTAGGTTGTAGGGCTGATTTTACTCATGTTCACAAATATGAATATTTATTTTGCTCATGGTTTGTTTATTTATTTGTTATTTTTTTCCTGAGAACAATCATGCTGTGCTGTGAAATGTGTTTAACTGCTGCTGTCATAAATAAATAAAATACATGCATTACGATCTTGCTAGATTATCTACTGCTTTTGAAAAGCGTCATTTGAGCTGCGCTTAATAAAAATAAATAAACAGACTTGGTGTTGCTTTGATAGTTGATTTCCCTTCATTTATTTAGTCTAAATCAAGTGAGGAAACCGTATCACACTGTGCAGTTTGATGCATTAACCATTAGCCTTCTCATCAACTGTTTAACACTATTTTCCTTATGAATCGATTTATTCCAATAGAGAAAGACATTTACAGGAATATTTTCCCTCAGTTGATGATTACATGTTGTTCAGGTAATGACACGTTTCTTATATCTTTAAGAATCAGTCTTTAAGTATTCCCATTTTTATTTATTTCAGTTTTTTACGCACATCACCATTATCCTCATCTAACATAAGTTAACAAGCAAGCTTGTTGTTTGAAAGGCATTTAGAGTTACAGTAGGTTTGGTTTGGATCTTGATTAAAGAAAGAAGAGATGAAATAGTTTGAAGGTGAAATGAAGTTCGCAGCTTTTAGTATGATTTAGTGCCTTACTGAACTGCATCTCTAGTTTTTAGTTATAAACTCACAGAAATGTGCTGAAAACAGTGATTCTCGGTAAAGGACAAAGGGATATTGAAATATCAAATGTTATGCAATAGGAAAAATAAAAAAAAATAAAAATCAACGTATCCCCACCACTATAATTTTCTACAAATAACTTCTGTGGAACAAAATCATAAAGCTTCCGTTCATCTTGAAACTTTTACAGGAGCGAAAGAGAGGAAAAATCAATATATCAATACTTCAAAAATAATGCATTTTAAAGCCTCTGCAGTGAGGCATTTCTCTTTTATTTGCATCTGTGGCCACTGGCAGCAGGTGTAGGAGAATCAGCTTCTGCTTTCACTGCCAAATCACATATATGAGCAAAATATCCTGAAGTACATATTCAATATGCATTAACAGTGTTAATGGGAAATAGGAGTGATAAAAACATTACAATAATCCACAAGCAATCCAGTCCATCAATTAATGTATTGCGATGCCAACAGCAGTGTGTTTGTAATAACAAATCCATCATTAAGATGTTTTTAACGTCAAACCATAACCCATAATAATGCTTCCTCCAGTAAAAAGGTGGTCTGGTCTGAATCAGGAGAGATATGTGCATAGATCAAGCACTGTTTATAAGCCAAAACAGTCCAAAATGGCTCAAAACAATTATGTGGATGGATTTTGATGTGAGAGATAACAGGATATGAACTCTTTCACTTGAAGAAGTGTTATTATGGATTGCGAACTTGAATTTTAGCAATGGTTTGAAGTTAAACATTTTTTGATGGATTTGTTTCTTACAAAAATGGATTCACAAGACGTTAATTGATGGACTGGAGTGGTATGGATTACTTGTGCATTATTGTGATGTTTTTATCAGCTCATTCTGACGGCACCCATTCACTGCAGCTGATACATTGGTGAGCAAGGGATGGAATGCTAGATTTCTTCAAAGAAACAAATTTAGGATGGCCTAAGGGGAAGTCAATTTTCAGAAATATTAACAAAGAGCTCATGCCATGACATATCGATCTTCTCTTGGTCACATTGCAGATCAATGCTCACCAAACTTATACTTTGGAATAGTGAAATGTGAAACTTCTTCACATGATCCTGCATTTCTGGTCTCTAGCGTTTGTGAATAAATAAATACAAATAAAAAAATCTTCAATGAAACAAAAAGTATTCCTTAAATCCCACACCAAAATCTCATGTATATTTTATAGTTATATAATCAGCTAATTAGCATCTTGCAGTTCTTGTTTGCTTAGCTCATGACTGAGACGACATGGTCAAGTAAACTAGTCTAATGACATCAGACTGAGAAATATATTCCTCATCATACTGTAATACTTCCAAATCTCATGAAAGCATGAGTTCCTTCTGTTTTAAGATTTAAATATTTCTCATTAAAATACACTGTGCACCAACAAATTTCCCATTCGCGACCAAAACAACTTCACATTTGTGTTGCATTTCCAGCATCTCCATAGCAACAGCTGTTCTCCGTCACTCTCTGGAAATCAAACTCCATCCCGTGACCTCAGACCAGGCCTGAGCAGCGATCTGTCTCCAGGCCTGGAAACCCCGGCGGGTCTGGACCGGGTCTCCAATGCTGGGACTCTGCGCCGGTCTGCATCTGGCTGTCTTCGGGGGAGGAATGATCTCTCTGACCAGCCATTCACCCCTCTGGCCTCTCCATTCACCGGATGCCTGTTTGAATAGCCTGTTCCCCAGGCCATACTGTTATCACTGACTGAAGCATGCTGGGATAGCGCTAACACAAGCCATATAATGTCAGATGAATAGAGAGTGTGCAAGAACACGGCTGGAAAAAATGAGCAGGCTGGCCTGACGTGAACGTGTGGATTGATGAATCAATACGTCATGCTTCTCTGGTGGAACATTAGCATTCTCAGCCAGACGGCAGTAAACATGCCTGCGATATTCAATCGGCCCGGGTCACAGTGCACTGTATTTCAACAAAACGTGTTTTCTTCATTCACAGCAGTCATATAGACAGTGCTAGCAAAGATCACTTACTGTGTTATAATATTATACATATATAATATTATACATATAATACTGAATCTTTTTCATATGATCGAATCATTATGCATTCTTAATAAAGCTCAAAGCCTTTGTATGTGTTGCTGTTCAGTTGAAATTACATTAATATATTCGAGATGTCCAAATCTACATGATTTCATAATCATCTAGGGTCATCTGAATGACCAGTTAATTAGTTCACAGGCTTGTGATTTCACAGTCTGTGCAAATATCAAAATGTAAGTTATTGCTGTGATTAAAGCTGAAGTTTCAGCATCATTACTCCAGTCTTCAATGTCACATGATCCTTCAGAAATCCTTCTAAATGCTGATTTGCTGCTCAAGAAATTATTATCAATGTTGAAAACAGTTGTGCTGCCGAATATATTTGTGGAAACGGATTTAAATAAATAAATATTTACTAATTCTTAACTATGTTCATGTTGCTTGCAAAACTTATTATATGACAATACAAGAAAAATGACTGCTTTTGAATGACTGTTAATGAACCTTTTTGCCCCCATTATTAGTTACAATATCTTACTGATCGTCCACTAGTCAACTACTAGGTTGTTTTAGACTGTCTAGCTGACCAGACGGTCATCATATCGTTACATCTCAAACCTGACTTTGTCTGCAGTACACTGTGTAATTAAAAGTGTGAATGTTTTGTCATTTCATTCTCAGCTGTAGTTTGTGCCGTCAGTGCTGCTCCGTTCAACCGTCACACTAGTGAAACTCAGGCTTAAGTAATGAAACGAAGACTCGCCGGTGGCATTGTGGGCTGAATGTCAGTGTGCTCTGACTCGGTTCCAGGGCACAATTACAGTTTAATCTGGTGGAGATGTCACACGATGGGCAAAATGTGGCCACGGAGGAATGCAGTGATTTCCTCACACACTGCAGCACAGAAATCTAACATTTATTTCAAAATCATAAAATCAAAGATAACTGCAGGAGCAGACGAGAGCGGCTGATTAGTGAGTGTCTGTGATGTCGACACGATGGCAAAGTTGATTTTATTGCGTTTGGAAATGTAACAGCATGTCATTAGCACGCTCTGTCAGATATCCCGAGGCAAAGTCACTCGACTCGTGTCTTTCTCTGAATGAGAACAAGAGAAACTACAAGAAAAACTGCCTGTTCTGTAAAGCATTTAGAAGCTGTGTAAATATTTAAGCAATATCGCACACACAGTTCCGCTGTTGTGATGAATATCAGCACGATTGTGATCGGGCTGTGGTTGATCATTATACTCAGTACCAGAAAGAGAGAGAGAGAGAGAGAGAGAGCGAGAGAGAGACAACAACAACAAACACAAATAAATTAATAAATATTATCTTACATAATTTTGCTTCAGGTCAAATTTTCCTGTCAGTAATACTGTAATAATAATAATAATTAATAAACTAATAATAATATAATAATAATAGTTTGTTGTTCTCTTCTTTTTATTATTCTGCATTAACTGGCAACAGTGACAGTAAGGACATGAATAATGTTGCAATAGATTTCTTTTTTTCAAATAAATGCTGCTATTCTGAACTTCATTCATCAAAGAATCCTGAAAAATAAATAATAAATAATCATGGTTTTCACAATGTATTTTTATTTATTTATTTAACATTGATAATAATCAGAAATGTTCCTTGAGCAGCAAATCAGCATATTAGAATAATTTCTGAAGGATCATGTGACACTGAAGAGTGAAGACTGGAGTAATGATGCTGAAAAGTCAACTTTGATCACAGCAATAAATACATTTGAATATATATATTCACACAGAAAATAGATATTTGAAATAGTAATAATATTTCACAAATATTACTGAACTTTTGTCATCAAATTATTGGCGAGCATAAGAAACTTCTTTCAAAATATCTCCTCGACCTCAAACTTTTGACTGGTAGTGTATATACTACAGTGTAGTTTGATTTATAAACTATTTGTAAAATGGCCTTTCAATGAGGTCAAAGCTGCTTTTATAAACCTAGTGAAAAATAAATATACTTAAATGTATTTGAAATACATTTATTTCATGCTAAGTATACTACAAATACATTTTCATTTGTATGTACTTAATACAATGTCCTGCAGTTGTACTTTTAGTATACTAAACAGGTATACTTAAAGTCTGCTAAATTGGAACAACTGAGTTTGCACTTAATGCACTTTCATTGTACAGAAGTAGTGCTGAAGTACAATTAAATATATACTTAGTATGTTTTATTGTGCTAAAGTAGAACTATTGCAAGTATACTTCTGGTACACAAATATTTTGTATTTAAAGGCCGATATTATTAAAAGATCATACAATCCTCATCAAAAGTGACATTAAAATACATTTTAGACTTAATATTAAGAAAGTGCATTGTGCACAAGTAGTATGCTAAGTAAAGTTTAATTATTATTATTATTTTTATATTTCAGTAACTCTCAAGTTATCTGTCAGTAAATATGTTAATAGATTTGAACTACGTAGTATGAAATAAATGTATTTTAAATATATTACTTTTTTACTAGGCGAAACGTGGATCAAACTGTGAAAGAGAAGTGTGGTGCAGTTTCAGATCGTGATATAATTTTGATGCGCCACAGTGTTGGATTGTGGCATGTATTGTGATGAGGGAGTTGCTGATACCCAGGCCTAATATTGAGTAAGTGACATTTCAGACACGATATGGCCAGATATTGAGGATTTTTGCTGCAACAGAAATAGTTCCAAAACAGCAGTGAGCACAGACCGCAAAACTGTGAAACGCTCCAGTGCTGATCGCTGCTTATCCAATCCAATTAGTGGAGCAGTTGCATAATTCTACACGAAAAACAGAGAAACATGTTTGAGCAAATACATTAACAACAGGGACGGATTAAAACAACAAAATCATGTGCTTTACAATCACTGACAAAGATGTCAGATAGCTTGAGCGTCAAAACGTAAAATGTCAAATTTCAAGCTCAACCCTTAGAGGCAGTTCCTGAAATACTGTAATGCTGAACTTTGAAAATAGCCACCAGCTCATTATTCTGAAGCAGGACGTACAGAGAGTCCTCTAAACTTCACTGACCTGTAAAGACCTTCATCTTCAGACCTTCAAAAACATCCCTTTAAAGGGATCATTCAGCCAAATGTGAAAAATCTGTCAACTTTAAATGACCCTGTCGTTCCAAGCTCTTATGACTTACTTTCTTCTGTGGAGCACAAAATCAGACGTCTAGCAGAATGTTCACGCTGCTCTTTTATGCTCTTTTATATAATCCGTATGAAACATTCATACAGGTGCATCCACTACTACGGAGATGACGAGTCAGTGTGGCCGACAACTTCTCTTAAACCGAAAACAAAAAAAGCAGTAGTTTATCAGCAAATTATTTAAATGTTAATGGAGCCTCCTTACTGTTTTTCCCTGACACATTCATAATCGTTACTTCTGTGGTGCGCTGTGGCAAGCTTTATGCATGCGCTCAAGTGCTTATTAGGCAATGTAGGCAAAAATCCATAGTCGAGGGTAGCCCTAACATAAACTTTATTTTAAATTAAATTAAATTAAATTAAAATTTCAAACTTCAATTTGGGTTTATGTGTTTCAAAAAATAAATAAATAAATAAAACATTGGTGTATATGTATATACACAATGTCTCACTATTTATTGCTCTTGAAATACAACTCAGAAAGATTTAATTAACTGTTTTTGCAAATATTACTCATCTTATACATCATATGCAGTATGTGTGATTCAACTTTTCCCCATGGTGGTATATGAAGGTAAGTTTACAATGACCGACTTCTCATTTTAGGTGCTTTATGAAATGAAGTCATTGAGGCAATTGACCAGGCGATTCTTCATCTCCACCTTGTTTACAGATTTCTTTAAACAGCTGATCCTCCCCTCCTTCCATATTCCCATCAGGATTATTACTTGCAATCAACTGCAGTCAGAGGATTGCAAGGCAATTTTATTAATGGCAACAACAATTCCTTCAAAGTGACCTTTCCTAATTCATTAAGAAATGCAGACGACACGGAGACGACAGTGTTTGTTCTTTTGCCTTTTTTTGTCTGTCATTATAAACAAATACATAAATAAATAAATACATATTGTTGTTTTATTTTGCAGTAAAAACATAATTAAAATGATACATTTACATTTGCTTGCAAAACAAAACTGCATAAGATTAAAAAAAGACTTGTTTATTTGTATTACCCTATTAGCATAAAACGTCTCAGGTTACGTATGTAACCCTAGTTCCTCGAGGGAACGAGACGCTGCGTCGACGAACGCTAGGGGAACGCCTTCTGCGACCAATGCTCTGAATCACATGTGAAATCAGTCTAATAGCTGAACGGAACGTCACGGGCGGATGACGTCATGACCAGGAAGCTATAAAAACACATGCGGCGGAGCCAGCGTCAGCTTCAGGAATGAAGCAAGCGCCGGCAGAGACTCCAGGAAGTATGGCAAAGAGACGCAGCGTCTCGTTCCCTCGCGGAACTAGGGTTACATACGTAACCTGGAGACGTTATCTTCAGACCTCGGCTGCGTCGACAACTTAGGGGAACGAGAATGCCGCACGCCGCCAGAACTTCCAATCCCTGCCTATGTGGGAGACTGCACAGCTAGGTGAGAGAACAGAAGAGCCTGGAGTGGCTCGCATATCTAGGTCATAGAACCTGACGAACGTGAGGGGTGTAGACCATCCTGCAGCGTTGCAGATATCCTGCATAGGAACCCCTGCTAAAAAGGCCTTAGAGGCTGCCACACTACGTGTTGAGTGAGCCTTGGCCCCTAACGGCGAGGGGAGATCAGAGAACTCATAAGCATTGGATATGGCATCCACTATCCACCGACTGAGGTTCTGCTTAGTTGCTGGCAGACCTCTCTTGGGGGGACCATAACAGATTTCAAGCAACTGGTCCGCCCTCCTCCACAGGGCAGCTCTGTGGACATACGCATGCTCGCACTGGACACATACAATTAAGCTTCTGCTGGTCTGGTTCCCCGAAGGGAGGAGGACTGAAGGCCTGAAGTACAATGGGCTGTGGTGCTGAAGAGGGGACTTTTGGGACATACCCCACCTGAGGGTACAGAAATACTTTGGCCAGACCGGGCGCAAAGTCGAGATAGGAAGAGGCCACTGAGAGGGCCTGTAGATCCCCAACTCTCTTGAGGGAAGATATTGCCAGAAGAAAGGTAGTCTTAAGATGGCGATCAGAGATATCTTCGATAGGCTCGAATGGAGGCTTACAGAGAGCCTCTAGCACCACTGCTAGGTCCCAAGAAGGGACACGAGATCGTACCGGAGGCCTCAGCCTCAGCGCACCGCGGAGGAAACGTGTAAGAAGAGGGTGTCTTCCCACTGAATGGCCACGAGAGGGGGCGTGGTAGGCCGCAATGGCCTCCACGAAGACCTCTAGGGTAGTGCGAGTCAACCCTGCGGATAAACAGGCCTGCAGGAACTCCAGTACTGTACCGACTGGGCAGCTAGCTGGGTCGAGCTGGCGGTGTCTACACCAGGAAGTGAAAAGTTTCCACTTCCAGGCGTTCAGTTTCCTCGTGGAGGGAGCTCTGGATTGGAGGATGGTCTCAACAACCTCAGTCGAGAGACCGGAAGCTACTAGCTGTGCCCCCTCAGGGGCCACACCCATAACTTCCACAGCTCCGTGCGGGGCTGGAAGATCATACCCTCCGCCTGTGAGAAGAGATCTCTCCTGACGGGAATCTCCCAAGGAGAGCCGTCGAGAAGGGAAATCAGGTCAGAGAACCAAGTACTCTGGCCGGCCAGAATGGGGCTACTAGCAATAGACGGACCCAGTCCCGACGCACTCTCTCTAGAACTCCCTGGAGCAGAGCGATTGGGGGAAAGGCGTACAGGCGAAGCCTTGGCCACGCCTGTACCATGGCATCCAGCCCCAACGGAGCTGGATGAGTCAGAGAGTACCAGAGGGGACATTGCGATGTCTTCTGAGTCGCAAACAAGTCCACCTGAGCCTGGCCAAAAATACTCCATATCTGCTTCACCACCTCGGGGTGAAGCATCCATTCCCCGGGCCTCGGCTCCTGCCTCGACAGGATGTCTGCTACCACATTGAGATGCCCAGGAATGTGCATCGCTCTCAGCAAGAGGAGCCTCTCCTGGGACCACACAAGGATCTGGTGTGCCAATTTGTATAAACGGCGCGAGCTCAGACCTCCCTGGTGGTTTATGTATGAAACCACCGCTGTGTTGTCGGTGCGCACAAACACATAGCGATCTCTTAGGCCTGGGAGAAAGTGTTTCAATGCCTGAAATACGGCCAGCATCTCCAGACAATTGATATGCCACGTCAGATGGCGACCACTCCACAGACCGCGGGCAGGGTGGCCACTCATGACCGCACCCCAACCGGTGAGGGATGCATCTGTCGCTAGCATCACGCGGCGACAAAGAGCTCCCAGCACTGGGCCCTGAGACAAGAACCAAGGCTTCCTCCACATGTCTAAGGCACGTAGGCATCGCCGCATGACCTTGAGCATACGGATCGGGTTTCCCCTCATGGATAACCCCTTGGTCTTGAGCCACCACTGCAGGGGTCTCATGTACAGCAGGCCAAAAGTAATCACGTTGGACGCAGCTGCCATCAGACCCAGCAGTCTTTGAAACTGCTTGACAGTGAGTGACTGGCCTTCTCTTACCCTCGTGACCGTCGTGAGGAATGACTCGATTCGAGCAGGAGACAAACGTGCCTGCATCGTGGTCGAATCCCACACCACGCCCAGATAGGTGGTTCTCTGTAATAGAGAAAGCACACTCTTCTTGGCGTTTAGTCTCAACCCCAGTTCTCTCATGTGGGCGAGAACGAGAATCTCGATGTTGAACCGCTATCTGCTCTGAAGGAGCTAAAATCAACCAATCGTCGATGTAGTTGAGTATGCGGATGCCCTGGAGTCGCAACGGAGCCAGAGCAGCATCCACACACTTCGTGAAAGTACGGGGTGAGAGTGCAAGGCCGAAAGGAAGAAACTGGTATTGGTAGGCTTTTGCCCCCAAAAACAAACCTCAGGAACTTCCTGTGATGAGAAAGGATGGAGATATGGAAATATGCGTCTTTCATATCGATCGTGACAAACCAGTCCTCGGACCTGATCTGAGACATGACTTGTTTGAGTGTGAGCATTCTGAATTTCAGTCGTATGACTGAGCGGTTCAATAAGCGCAGGTCTAAAATGGGACGCAACCCCCCACCCTTCTTCGGAACAATGAAGTAACGGCTGTAGAACCCGGAGTCTATCTCGTGCGGAGGGACCACCTCGATGGCCTCCTTCCTTAAGAGAGTAACTAGTTCTTGTTCTAATACCAGAGCCTGCTCGGGACCCACTAGCGTGGGGGTGACCCCGTTGAATCAAGGCGGACGAGAACCGAACTGGATTCCGGGTAGCCTCTTTCTACAGTCTGCAGGACCCAATGAGATACATTTGGTAGTAGTTTCCACGCTGCTAAATAATATACTAAGGGAATCAGTCTCTCGAGACTGATTTCTGGTGTGCCCAGAACGGCTAGTTCGGTGCCTTGAAGCGTCTGCACGCCGACAGGGGACAACCGAACTAGCTGCTCTGGGGACCTCCGCAGAGGCCGCGAGCCTCTCAGTGCCGCTACGTTGCCGGGCGGTAACTGACAGATATGCTCGCTGGAGACCGCTGCGCCCTGGAACACCGGCAGGGTTGGCAGAACGATCTCCCGAGGGCACTAAGGAGAAATGGGCACCGTATAATGAGGTGTACACCACTCTTCCACAGAGGGGCCTGCCCTCAGAAGTCCTAACTGAACAGTCAACCGTTTGGGTCGAGGACCTCTTCGCCGAAGGACGTCCGAAGATCCTCTTAGGGCTTCGGCCCCCAACCCAGGAGCGCTGCTTCTGCCTCCGTCCCGACGCGGGGGAACACGGGCGCAACGTGGTTTTGCGTCCCTATGTGAGGAGCTGGTACTCGGTGGGGACTGCTGCCGCCCAGCAGCCCCTGGAGCTGAAATACGGCGAGGAAGGAACCGCTGAAACGCCGCTGCCTGTTTACGAGCCTCCTGGTATCTGTCGACGACGGAATTGATGGCGTCGCTGAACAGGCCAGAAGGCGCAAGCGGGGTGTCCATAAGGAAGACCCTGTCCTTTTTTTTATTATCTGACAGGGTCAACCACAAATGTCTCTCTGCAGCCACCAGTGCTGCCGATGGCGCGGGCGGTCTCTTTGGTGGCACGGAGAGAGAGATCAGCGGTTCTCCTTAACTCTGCGATATTATCAGAGCTAAGCTCCTCGCCCTCATCCAGCTCTTTCAGCAGGTCGGCCTGGTACGCCTGTAACACAGACATTGTGTGCAGACACGCACCGGCCTGACCCGCTGCCGCGTACCCCTTGCCCACCAGCGCTGATGTCGTACGCAGCGGCTTGGAGGGCAGTGCCGGAGCCTTTAATGACGCTGCCATGCCCGGGGACAGATAGCTAGCTAGCGTCTGTTCAACCCGGGGCATCGCCTTATAGCCGCGCTCAGACAGCCCTGCCACATTCCCATAATAATCTGAGGCAGGGACGAATAGGCGGGCTGAAAACGGCTTGGCCCACGACCTCGACACCTCGGTGTGGAGGTCGGGGAAAAACGTCAGGCTCCGGCATGGAGGTGGCGGCCTTGCGCGCAGGAAGCGTTCATCAAGCTTACTTCGCTGCGGCTCGGCCTGCTTCTCGGCGGGCCAATCGATTCTTAACTTGGCCGCGGCACGAGTAAGCACCTCCACTAGCTCCTCATACTGGGCGATTGAGGGGGCGAAACTCTTCGACGCCCTCCACGTCAACCTCCTCGGAGGAAGACAGGAGAAGTGTCGAGCCGCCACCCCGGGAGGAAGTAGCCGCGGAACGGGCTTCCGAACCCAGAGATCGGGCACTGGATCCGGTGGGTGAGGAAGGAGATAGGGACTCGCCCGTCTCCATTCCCTCCGCCAGATCCAACTGCGAACCCCACGAATGCAACCGCCGCTCCGACTCGACGGAAGCGGGGCCAGCACCGCGAGGAACGCTGGCGAAGGCTCCCTCCTCAAAGAGAGCCCTCCGGGAGCGAAGCGTACGCAGTGGGAGGCGCTCGCAATGCGGGCAGCCGGCCCCCTCAAGAGCCGACTCTGCGTGCTTTGCTCCCAAACAAACCACGCACAGGCTGTGTGTATCCCCACTCGTGATATAACGTGGGCAGGGAGGAACACACAACCTATAACGTGGCTTGCACCCCTTTGCATGCTTTGTCTTAGCGTGGGCTTTAGACATAGCTGGAGCTTATGAACCTTTTTACAATTGACAGACAACAATAAATATGACTGACATACACAGAGCGCTTCGCTGAATGACAGGAGCTGACGCGGGCTCCGCCGCACGTGCTTTTATAGCTTCCTGGTCATGACGTCATCCGCCGTGACGTCCCGTTCAGCTATTGGACTGATTTCACATACGATTCAGAGCGTGGATCGCGGAAGGCGTTCCCCTAGCGTTTGTCGACGCAGCTCGAGTTCCTGAAGAGGAACTTGCTTAGTTACATTAGACGTTTAGCTTAAAACAAAACAAAAATAAATAAATTAATTAATAAAAAAAAGAGCAACAACAGCTGGGTAGAAAAAAAAATTAACAACACAAATACTCAAAATAAATCTAAGATCAAAATTGTTGTTTTTTAATCTGCTTAGTGGAAAACAACACAAAGATACTAAATACGAAATACTGAAATACTGAAATACTTCCAGTTCCAGTGTATGTATGAAAACGTGTATAAATATACAGTTCTGAATACAGACAAAGTGTCAGTCCACAGAGGGTCGTGGTGATATGCATAGTGCTGAAACGCACATCAGAAACAGAAATGAACAATGACGTTGCACATTCGAGAAACTAAAAGTTTGCGGAATGAAATATATTTTGAGTGTCCTCAGAAAACGCTTCATAATCAGTTTCTACAGCTGTTTTCTCAGAATCTCTGGTTGTCTCTGGTGGAAAAAATGAAGTGAAAACAAAACTTGCAGTTTCATTCTGACCTTCTAAAAATGTGTAGTGCAGGTAATTTATAAACCTGCATTACACCACAATAACTAAATAAATATTATGCATGATGAAATAGATGATTTTGAGAGTGTTTAATAGGAAGCACACGGATGGTTTTGCATTCGTATGCAGTGTTGGTCTGTGTGTATCATCATTCAGATGTTTTAGGCCAATGTGTTATGTGCCGCTGTTTTATCGTGTATTGCACCAAGAGCTCATTAAAATGATGTTGTGCAATAAAATAAAAACATAAAACAATGTGTTCTGTTCCATCCACATCATCCAGCAGTTTTGTTATGGATGGAAGGAAATAAAGTATTTTCCACTAATTTATTCTGTGTTTTGACATTAAAAAGCTGTAATTGACATAAAAGGTTGAAACTATGGCATAAAATGTGTATATATACTGTATATACACATATATAAAAGGCATTTAATAATGATATATAAATAATAATGTAATTTTTTATGCAATTAAAAGTCAAATCTGACCAGATGGAATAATTGTGAGATAAAAATTCTAAATTATGAGCTAATACGTCATAATAATAACAAGTAACAATCATGAAACAAAAAGTTGAAATTATCAGATAAAAAGTCAAAACTATGACATAAAAGCCATTATTATGAGAAAAAAGTCACAATAATGATACAAATCCATAATCATGACATAATATTGTGATTTTTTTTACTCAGTTATAACAATCATAATTTCAACTAATAATTTACCATTTTAATACTAATAATTTATAATTTCATAATTTAAATTTGATCTCATATTTCTAACGTTGTGTCTTAATTTTGTATCTCAGTTCTAACATTTTATCTCATAATTGTGACTTAGTATTTCATATTTCTGATGATGTGTGTCATAATTTTTGTATCTCATAGTTTTTACATTTTATCTCATAATTGTGACTTAGTATTCTATATTTCAGATAATGTGTATGTCATAATTTTTATATCACAAAGTTTGTACATTTTATCTCATAATTGTGACTTAGTATTTAATATTTCTGATGATATGTATGTCACAATGTTTATATCTCATAGTTTTTACATTTTATCTCATAATTGTGAATTGGTATCTCACAATTTTGACTTTTTAATTTCATAATTGTTTACAAAGGCATGACTTGGTATCTCAAACTTTTGACTTTTTTTAATCTCATAATTTTTACTTACAAAGGTATGACTTGATATCTCAAAATGTTGACTTTTTTAAACTCATAATTTTTACTTACAAAGGCATGACTTGGTATCTCACAATTTTGGCTTTTTTAATCTCATAATTTTTACTTACAAAGGTATGATTTGGTATCTCAAAATGTTGACTTTTATCTCAAGATTATTGCTTACAAAGGCATGATTTTTGTTTTTCTAATGTGGCATAAACAGGCTTCTATAATTTCCTAAGCGTGTGGCTGTTGGTCAGAATAAGATGCAAGATGGATCAGACCTTATGACAACAGTATGTGAGACTGTTTCATCAGCAGATGTTTGCTCATCTTTAGTTGCTCGTCTCTGAGAATATATTTCCATCAACAGCTATCAAATCCATCTTCTTCAAACATCTCAAAGACAACAACCTGATAGCAGACCAACAGCGCAAGACTTTTATCCAGACCAAGACGGCACGGATGACTGCTCTCCACCGCGACCTGACATACTGTCATCATGATGGGATGTTTTATGCAGCGTAATGACGTGCAACATCAAAGCCTGCTACCCACTGAGAGCTTTCACAGAGAATATTCAAAATAAGACGGCCAGATAAAAGATGGATAAAGTTGATTCCTTTCATTACACACCCCAAATGTGTTAGTGATACTTCTAACAAGCATTTATATTTCAGATTATGACAACAAATTTGAGTTAACCAAAAGAGAAAATACACAAGACAGCAGAGTGCTTCTACTAACTAGACTATTAGCAGAGTTAAAGCATGAATCACGACATAGACACGAGTGTGGCGCTTGTATCTATTTAGATATCAAACTTCACATTAAAACCGACTCATTCAAAGCTGATCACATCCGCTTAACTGTGAGCATGAGGGTGGTGAATGGAGGACAGTTTTTGCATGTGAATTCATCCACCAATGCAGACACAACTCGGTAATAAAACACTCTGGCAGTGTTTGTAGTGCCAATGCTGAATCTTCAACACCACAGCAAAATAAATTATGTTTTATGTGTTGTGATTACAGTAGCCTGATAATCAAATAATATCCCTAAACAAATAAATACAATTAAAAAAAAAAAAAAACAAAACAAAAAAACAAGAATGTTATTTGCAGTCATTCAATTTGCTTGCAAGTACATGTGTGTGTATATATATATATATAGATATATATCTATATATATTATAACACACAATACATATAAATTCATTGTGATTCATAAATTAAATGGAATCAATTAACTATAATAACATCCGAATTAGTACAATCAATAACATTAGTATTTTAAGAAAATTATATATATTATAGTATATATAGATATATATATTCATAATTTTAAAAATTTTAAATAACCACACAATGCAAATATATAATTAAAAAGAAAAATAACTAAAATACTTCTTAAAAGTAATAAATCTTGAAAGTCATTGCTGTAAATGTTAAAGAACAGAACTGGTTATGTTACTTTCAGTTCCCATCCCTGGTGAGCACATCTTGTGTAACCTCTGGTATTATCAGCCAGACAGATTCATACACATTTATTTTCCCTGCAGGCGCATCTCGTCTCAGCTGTGCAACTGTGTTTCTCTCTTCTAAAGCATGTGTCAATACAGCAGATGTGCACACAGTAAAATCAAAGAAAAGAATTATAGACATGATGTTTTTCATATGTAAATGCTGTAAGGAAAACATTTCTGCACTTTTTTGTCTGCTTTTAATTTGACACAAGCAGCTGGATTGACGATGGATTCAAAAAGTCATTTATCCAAATCCTAGGTGTTGCTAGACCCTGTTTAGGAGGTTTCAGACGCCTGTCTTTCATCTCAGACCCCCTAAAAATATCTGTGATAAACTCCTTAAATGTTTGTGATTCTGTGCGCTCTATTCACACATACATCCCGCTGCGGTTTTTGATATGACATCTAAGCATATTTCACTCTGAATTGTACCAGTCATTACAGTATGTTCAAGTTTGCTATACTGAGCATTATTCCTTCCTATCTGTCACTAGTATAGGTATACAATCAATTCTCAATTCTCATTAGATTTTTTGCTATTTCTAAGTCAAATGAGCTTCTAGCAGAACAACAGTGCAGACAGTCAGGCAATGCAAACTTGAATTGGGTGCAGTGTGAACACAACCAATTGAAACCACAGTGAAATGCATGAGTCACATACCTTGCAGATGGAGTTTGCTCTCTGGGCTCTGAAGAAGAACAGAACTGACAGAGTCTAGATTATCATACGTGCTGCAGCCGAGTGGACCCGTCCGCGTCTCAGTCACCTGAAGACAGATACAGATCACATCAAACCAGGTGTGTAAAATACCAGAGTAATTTTTTAATTAATTACTGTACTTTGGTATTATGTTGCAGGGATTTGTACTTCTTCTTTTTTAATACTTAAGTGCAGTTTGAAGTTGCACTTTTACTTTCACTCAAGTATGTTTTTAGCCAAATACTTGTACATTTATTGAGTAATTTGTGGGTACTTTAAACCCCTTGTATGAAACAGGTCACTATGAACTATGCATTATTGATTCATTATCAGCTGGATGTAAGAGCTAAAACATCAAAGCATAACATCAACAACTTAAAAACCTGCCGAGGCGCATTTCCAGCTCCATCTTTATGACTCCAGAGGGTCTTACTGTGTCTTGTTTCACATTTAATATGAATTGCCCAATTGGCTTAAAAATAAGACCTTCAGAGGCTTTATTTTGCATAAAAAAGTACTGCATTAACTATATTTTCCTGAAACATCTTAACCTCTGAAAAATATCTGGTCAAAAGTATGGCTACACATTTCTGAATTTATGTTCCCCTTCGGAAACTCACCCTGCGTCGGAAAACACTTTGGGAATGCCCCTGTGTGCCCACGCTCTGAATCACATGTGAAATCAGTCCAACGGAATGGCGAAACATCACAGGCGGGGTGATGTAGAGACCAGAGAGCTTAAAAAGCACATCCAAAACTAGCAATGTTAGCTTCTGTGTTTTCAGCAAGCGCTCTGTGTGAAATGTGTCAGTCTTATTTACTGTTGTTTGTATTAGAGTGCACAATCACCTCTATATGGCAAGCTACAGACATCACTTTAGACCGCGTGTTCTTCTCTGCCCGCGCTAAACTTTACGGGTGTGAATGCACAAAGTTGTTGTGTTGTTTGTTTGGGAGAGGGATCTTCCTCCGAGGAGGTTGATGTTGTTAGCATTATTGAGATGAGATTGAGGACTCGCCATCTCAATCTTTTGCATATAAAAAAACATACTGCATTTTAGATCGCTCGTTTCTCCCTGCTCTCGCTATAATATGGGGTGGGGATGTGTGGTTTGTTTTGGAACGGAGCACGTGCAGTCAGCTCTCGAGGGGGCTAGCTTTGTTCATTCATAAATTAACCCTAAGTGTACAAGTGAAAATGCATTACCTTAGATGTTTAGCTCTGCTCCTGCTGGCGTTTCTTCTCCAGGGAAGAAAGTTTTATACAATGTAGAATCGAGTGGCTCACGTGTTGCCAAGGGTTTGCAGCAAAATAATGCTGGGGGAAACTGTGAGCAGATGGAAGGTTTCTTTTTGTCTCCATTTCCCCCAAACACGTGCAAATGTATAAATGTGTTTGCAGGCTGTTATTCACGATTCTTTTATATTGCATCTTAAATTATTATCAGACCGTGTTGACTTGTCTGGTTTGTTTGGCTGCATTTCATTCTGAGGAATGACGGATGCCTCCCTCATGGGCTGGAGAGCGGTCATGAGTGGCTGCTCCACCCGGGGTATATGGGGCGGTCACCATCTCACGTGGCACGTTGCCTGGAGATGCTGGCCATGTTTCAGGCTCTGAAACACTTTCTCCCAGACCTGAGAGGCCATCATGTGCTGGTTCGTACAGACAACACAGTGTGTACGCTAATCCCAGGCACTTCTGTCACGGCAGGGGCTGAGCGCCGCGGGAATGGAACGTCCACACCAAGGTGGTGGAGCTAATTAGGAAGTTTGGGTGAACCCAGGTGGACTTGATTGTGTCTCAAAGAGACCCACAATGTCCCCTGTGGTTCTCCCTCACACTCACATCCACTTGGGCTGGATGCCATGGTACAGACGTGGCCGAGGCTTCGTCTCTACGCCTTCCTCCCCCCGATTGCTCTTTTCCCGGGAGTTCTGGAGAGAGTTCGCCGAAAGAGGTTCTCCATCTCTCAGGTGGGGGTACCATCTTTTCACCCCCGTCTGGAGTTATGGAAACTCTGGGTGTGTCCCCTGAGGGGGCACAACTCGTAGCTTCCGGTCTCTCAACTGAGGTTGTTGAGACCATACTCCAGTCCAGAGCTCCCTCCACGAGGAAACTATACTCCTTGAAGTGGATTGTGTTCACTTCATGGTGAAGAAATCTCTCAGATGGTCCCAGTTAACTGCACAGTTCGTTCAGTTCTGGAGTTCCTGCAGGAACGATTCTCCACAGGTTTGACCCCCTCCACCTTTAGAGTGTTCTTGGTGGCCATAGCTGCTTACCACGTCCCTCTTGGGGGTCGGTCTGTGGGAAGACACCGTGGTAGCAAATTTTATTTTGGTCTGTGGCCATGAGAAGTATGGTACCGCCCCCCAAATAAAAAAAAACAGCTCCAGATTCTCAGGTGCGTCTGTCTTAGCTGTGTTTGCCATGATTTCACATTAGACAGGCATTTGTCAGTATGGGGGCGTGGGCATTCTCGTTCCCAAAGCGTTTTCCGATGCAGCGTGAGTTCCCAAAGGGGAACGTCCCAGGTTACGTATGTAACCATGGTTCCCCGAGGGAACGAGATGCTGTGTCTCTTTGCCATACTTCCTGCATCCCTGTGAGTGACTTGCTTCAGCTTATCAGAAGCTAACATTGCTTGTTTTGGATGCACTTTTAAGCTCTATGGTCTCTACGCCACTCCGCCCGTGATGTTTCGCCATTCCGTTGGACTGATTTCACATGTGATTCAGAACATGGGTCGCCAAAGGCGTTCCCCCTAGCATTTTTCGATGCAGCGTCTCGTTCCCTCTGGAAACCATGGTTACATACGTAGCCTGGGATGTTTGCATTTATGTATGCATGTATGTATGCGTTCGTTCATTCGTTTTTTCACAAATATCTACGAATGTCCAGAGCTAGAGCTAGAATATGAAGATCGCTTCATAATTGCCATATCTCCATTTGTGTTAATTCATAGTGTTCTTGACTTCACAAGTATTCTGCAATCAAAAAAATAATGAAATAGCAATGAAGGACTGTGATTTGTAAGAATTCAAAGCTTTGCATTTCACCCTCTGCACATGAAAATGACGGTGAACATTTAATACACTTTTTTTTTCTAATATCACTATATTATTTACAGCCTATGTTGGTGTTGGTTATTGCTTCATACAGTATGTTGCTGCCTTGATGTGTCAGATCATAAAGTGTGCACACCACCTTACCTCCCAGAAAACTCAATCAATATATTCTTGTAATGGCCCTGGGCAAAAATCGTAAGCCTTATTGCTTAGAAAAGTAAAAGCAGACCTCCCTTGCAAGCTGCATGATTTAAAGAATCATTCCTCAATCCTCAATCAATCTGTAGAACAAACTCTGTGGGACGACTTGTGTGCTACAGTTTGGAAATAAATAGTATTAATAGTAATAGTGACAGTAACCTGAGTAACCTGGATACTCTGCAGTGAATGGGTGCAGTCATAATGAGGTGATAAAAAAAAAACATCACAGTAATCCACACCACTCAAGTCCATCAATGTCTTGTGAAGCAAATAGCTGAGTGTTTGTAAGAAACAAATCTATCATTAAGACATTTTTAAACTGTGCTTGTATCCACCCACATATTCGTTTAGAGCTGTTTTGGACTGTTTTGGCTTGTAAACTGTGCTTTATCTGTTCATATTTCTCTTCTGATTCAGACCAGATTACTTTTTCACTGGAGGAAGCACTGTGTATTTTAGCCGGAACCAACAGTCTGAGGCTAAAAGTTCTTAATGCTCGATTTGTTTCTCACAAACGTGCAGCTTTTGGCTTCTCAATATGTTAATTGATGGACTAGAGAGATGTGGAGTATTTGTGGATTATTGTGATGTTTTTATCAGCTGTTTTAACTCTCATTCTGATGGCATCCATTCACTGCAGAGGATCCATTGATGAGCAAGTGATGGAAAGCTACATTTCTCCAAATCTGATGAAGAAACAAACTCATCTACATCTTGGATGGCCTGAGGTGGAGCATATTTTCATTTTGGGGGGGGGGGGGGGGTGGACTATTCCTTTAAATGTGCAATTAGTTACTTTTCATGGTTTGCTATATGAAAACTAAATGTTTCTGCTAGATAGCATGTGAATTAATAAGGTGCACAGTAAATGCATTTTGGTAGATGGTCCTTTTGTTTAGATTGTTTAGAACAGTGAATGCCTGACTCAGAGGTTTGAGTTTCCCAGGTGTATTTGAGGCAGCATTGTTTTCTGATGTCTTCTTGATTTTTTACAGGTGTTTTGTAGTTTGTACATTTACCTCCCTGTGTATTTATAGCCCTTGTGTTCTTCTAGTCTTGTATTCCTTGTAAGCTGATGAGTTCTTGATTTATTTATTTGTTGTTTTCTGGATTCTAATTTAAACTAAATATGCACTCGGAAAAAGTTATTTCTGTTTCTTCACTGTTATTTTGTCATCTTAATGCAGCCTCCAGAGTTTGATTTACAGCAGCCTTTGACCTAAATGCAGTCTTTTGTTCTGCAGATAGTGTTACTTCTGCACACTCTCAGGGTCACTTTAATTGCAATGACACGGTAGCAGAACTGCAGCACGCATCTGACCTTTAGTGCCTGTGGGCAGGTGAACGCAGGCGACATGTCAGAGCACATCACAATAACACACCTGAAACCTACGAGCTGTTCGCCTGTCCCTGTTAGGAAAACACCAGAGAACTGAGAACGCGAAATCACTCTATTTTAAGAATAATTGAGGTAAAAATGAAACTAATTGGATTATCCGTGTGTCAATCCGGTGCATATGATCTATTTTCCTTGAAACACAACAGCCATATAATTCTGAATGTTGTACAAATACAAATGTGCTTCTTGAACAGATTAAACAAATAAAAAAAATTAAAAATAAATCCATTATGAAAAAGAGGTGCTCTTAATTGTATTGATCATGTACTTGTAATGCATTTTGAATCCTTAAAGTATATAAAAAACTGTACTTGCGGATAATATAATATTAATGAAATATGAACTATCTTAAGTGCACTTAAAGAGTGGCACTTATGTTTTTCAACATTTAAAAAGTGCATGTTGTACTAATGTCAAATTACTTTGTTGTCTTTAAAATATGGTTAAAGTGTTACTGCTGAATGTACTGACAAACATTTAGGGTAAGCTAATATATTCTTTAATGTCATTTATATTGAACTTTGTATGTCATGTATTTAAATATATTTGTAATTCCACATTTCTAATGATGAATTTATTAAACTGAATACAAAATAACAAAATATAGCAACAGTATAGTAATGCAATACTAAATAACACACTAGAGTTAAAATTATAATAAAGTGCTGTACATGTGATTTAGTATGTTAGTAAACACATCAAAATAAGTGTACTTCTTTAGCAGGACAAAAGATTATAAAAATACTAATTAAAAATTATACGTTAAGTAACGCTTTAGTTATGAAAATAGATTAAAGATTGTATTTCAGTCCTACTTAAGTGGGTCAAAAACACTCTGAAGTTCATCTATTTGCATTGCAATGTATATTTGAAAAAAGGCAAAAAAGAAAAAAACAAACCTTCAAACTTCTATAATACATTTAATGTTATTGTCAACCATATGCAATTAAGTGTCTGCAAACATACATACGTTTGTCAGAGTATGACTATAGTTATTTCGATTCCACAAGCTTTGATAACTACATCAAGATTTTCAGCAAGTACTGATTAATATGGATCTGTTCCTCACAAGTTATTGTATGACCTCAGCTGAATGTAACAGAGCAGCATGAACATTTAGATAAATATCTTATTTAGTGCTTTGTGGAAGAAATGACTATATTCAACTAATACTGTTATTTTCATATTTCCAGAACATTTCTTAAAAATCCCTTTATGAAGCTCCGTAACACATCACTTGGCATAGAAAGGGAATAATCTCTGGAGTCTAAAAGCTTCAGGACTCTCTCTCTCTCCTCTCTCTCACACACACACACACACACACACCACACACAAATAATCAGCGGATTAAGACATAGATTGCCAGAGTATAAAACAGAACCAAAGCCCTTGTCTAATGAAGACGGAGATTTGTGGGATTATGCACAAACGCTGAAAAGCCGCATGACTTGATGCTCATTCAAGCTCACACAGATAAACACAATAACACGCATATAAACATTTGACTTAAAAGACTGTAAATCTGCAAGCTTTGATTCCACCTGCCGCACATGTTCTGCATTTAGGAAAGGGCCGTCTGTCCGGATGTGCTTGTGTTGATGTCTTTTCTGCTTTTATCATGTATTCATGTGAAGATCGTCGGGAAGATGGCGACAGCCCTGTGTTCCTATCAAAGCTGGGACTGTTTTGTCTTATGGGGAGATTAGAAGCTCTTATAGCATTAAAGAACAAACTGTATCCAGAGAAATCTGTGATGAAGCAGGGCATCATGGGACGACAACTGTGCCTGTTTCTTATTACATCTGTCACCTGTCAGCCCTATAATGAAGTTCTATTTTGAGCTTCTCATAGTGACGTGAACCTCAGCTACCCGAGAGGCCAGTGATGTCTTCATTGTATTCAATGTTTTTATTTTTTGGTTAACACAGAGAGATATATGTTAGATTTTAGTTAAAAATACTTGTCTATTCACTCTGAAAAATAAGCAGTCAATGACAGCCTCCAGCTTCTCCAAATTTATTTTCTTCTCTAACATTAGTGAAACGTTCGAATGTGACACGACTGATGTTGTAAAGCAGCCAGTTATCAATGTAAATTGTGAATAAAATCCAAATATGTATATCACAGTGTCTGATGTAAAAGAAAGCTGACGTCTCACAGTATGCCGTAGCTTTAGCTGAGATCTCACAGCGGTCATATCATACAGTCTGAAAAGTACTGGAAAAAATAGCACAGAGCACACTGGGCTTTACTGGAGTCATTCTCAGGATGTGATGCTGTTCATGTGCAGAGTATTTATCCATGACTTACTGCTGAAATAACTCATATTATCTGACATATTCCACTATGTTTAGAGTGCAGTGCCTTTAAATAAAACAAATACAGTTTTATTTGTTTAGCATTGTATTTAAATGATTTACACTTTTGTTCGAAGGTTTGGGGTTGGTTTTTGAAATAAGTCTTTTCTGCTCACCAAGGCTGCATATTTTTTTACTGAAAATGCAGTAAAAAATACAGGAATATTGTGAAATAGTATGTCATAATAAAATAACAGTTTTCTATGTGAATATATGTTCAAATGTAATTTATAAGCCGAATTTTCAGTATCATTACTCCAGTCTTCAGTTTCAGATGATCTTTCTGAAATCATTCTAATATGCTGATTTGCTGCTCAAGAAACATTTTGAATTATTATTAATTTTGAAAACAGTTGTGCTGTTGAATATTTTTGTGGAAACTGCGATACATTTTTTTTTCTTGTAAATAGCACCTACCAATAGATAGGCCTACTGTTGTCTTCTCTAATGTTCGAGGTACTTTTGGAGTCACATGGTGTGTCCAAAATCGCATACGGTTTGAGTAAGAAAAGGAATTAACTTTGTGACCATTATAAATATATGCATATAATGTATAGAATAAGTCATGCTAAGCATTTTTGTGGAAACTGCGATACATTTTTTTTTCTTGTAAATAGCACCTACCAATAGATAGGCCTACTGTTGTCTTCTCTAATGTTCGAGGTACTTTTGGAGTCACATGGTGTGTCCAAAATCGCATACGGTTTGAGTAAGAAAAGGAATTAACTTTGTGACCATTATAAATATATGCATATAATGTATAGAATAAGTCATGCTATCACTGTCATGTGACTTACAGCGACAGTCGTGTTACTCCACTGCCTTGCACAAATGAATGCATATCGCCCTGTTACTTTAGAACTAATGTGGGGAAATCGGAATTATTTTAAGTTCAGCCGTAACTTTAAATGATGCAACTATATTACCATATTAGGCATTGTTTTCCCTGCTCTGTTACAGCAGCGTGTCAGAGCGATGTTGTACCACACACATATGAGTGATGTCATACAGCTCTTCTGCATAATCACACAGCTGATGCTCTTTGTGCAGGTAAAAAAATACAAATACATTTTTAAAAAGCCTCCATTTTAACGTCACCTGTTTTGGCAACGCACTGCTGAATAGCAACTAAAACTGGATCCTGGCTAACCAATAAATTTGTAAATAGATGTCCTCTGAACTGCTCGCTGCATCATCATAAATTTGCATATGGAGTTTAAAACTAAATCAGCTGAAAGCATTTGCGAGAGGAAGACATGACCTTGAGGGGCAACTATCACACAGCTCTCTCTCTCACAGCATCAATCTAGGCTTTGTCAATCCAAACACCCAATCATAAAAGTGCACCTTTTATTAAAGCTCTTAGGCGAGATCTTAATTTTATTCTTAAACAGTTCCCAACAGGGAAAAACGAGAAACATTTGTCAGGATGAATCTGCTTCTCTGTGGGATATGAAGCTGATTGCCTTCATTTCTCATTTGATGTGTATATCGCATACAACATACAAAACTGCACATGCATAAAAAAAATTACATACAAAAAAAATCTGTAAATACAAGAAGCTGAGATTTAAGTATTCTGCCTGTGATCTCATCGGGTCATTGCATCTAATGAGCTCCGTGTGTTGCTTGCTATATGAATTATTTGTGTTCGCTGCATTTCAGTGCTGTTATGTTTCTTTAATGAGTTTGTTTTCTATCAGTAAAAGCACTCCAGATCAAGACAACAAACCTACTTCAAATGAATTCAGGCAGTATTGTTTTCCAGCTCTAATAGGAAATATATAAAAAGAAAACTGGACTGACCTTAAGACCAGCTGTAAGGTTCCCATTTTATTATTGGTTTTGTGTATAATTTTACAAATGAAACTCTCTAAAAACATCAATAATGTCACATGGAGACTGAAGTCTAAAGCAATAGTTCACCCAAGCATTCTGCCATCACTTATTTACCCTAATTTCAAACACATACAACGTTATTTTCTGTGGAGCACACAAGCAGATGTTTAGGAGAATGCTTACGGCAAACCAGTTTAGATTAAACGCTCCCAACTTTACTTCTGTAAGGACCACTGTCATCAAAGATGACTGACAATTAGCATACAGTTTGGATTGGCGGTATGGTTCTGTATTGGGTAAGAACTCCCTGCGCATCCATGCAGTCTAGCATGGATAAGAGCAGGGAGAGCAGCAATAACCCCCCAGTGTAACAGAACAGAACATAAATGTATACATAAATATATTGCAGATATCATTAGGTTCAAAAATGTAATGTATCATTTTGAAATTAGTCTGATTCAAGGAGAATCAGAAGGATGAATCCTAACTGACAAGAGGGAGTCGGGGATGGAGGTGTGTAATTAGCTATTGAGCAACGTGAAGCTGGTGATAGTACTGAAGGACCTTATATATGAGTGCTGTGATAGGTGTCGCATTTCTATAGGTAGAAGGTTAGATAAGTGGGAGTCAGACTGATGCAGCTTGAATACCGCTGACCGGCCAGAACGACGCGTATGCTATGATTTGAGTGTAAGGTGGCATGCTACTAGTAAGAAATTTAATTTTAGAAAAAAAAAAATGAAATTGTAAATTATACAAGAAACTGAATTAGAAAGCTCTCAATGTAATTATTAGTGATAGAGAAGACTCAGAAAAAGCTCCTGTAATTATTACAAGAATTGAATAAGAAAACTCTCTTTTTATAATTATTACAAATAAGAATTGAATTAGAACGTCTTAATTGTTAATTGCTCAATAGTAAAAAAAGGAATTGAAATTAGAAAGCTCTCTGGTATAATTATTACCAAATTGAATTATAAAGCTCTCCAGTGTAGTATTTCAAGTAAAAATTCACATTAGAAGCTCTCTAACTGTAATTATAACAGTAAAAGAAATGAAATTAGAATGTGCTCAAATCAAAATGATTACAAGTAAGAACGAAGAGAAATTAGAAAGCTCCCTAATTATATTAATTGACTAGAAAGGCCTCCTCTAATTGTAATTATTAAAAATTAAAAACTGAATTATAAAGTTATCTAATTATTTTGTATTTATTTAATTCTTAACTAGTTGTTTATTAGCATGCATATTGCTAGAATATTAGCCATTTATTAGTAGTAATGCCTTATTCTACATGACCTTATTCTACATCCTTAATCATACCCACTATCTAAACTTAACAACTACCTTTCTAACTATTAATAAGCATCAAATTAGGAATTTATTGAGGGAAAAGTCATAGTTAATAGTGAATAGGTGTTCCCTATTCTAAAGTTTTACCAATTGTAATGGTAATGGGGGAAAACAACTCTAATTGTGATTAATGCTTGTAAGAAATAAATTGGAATACTCTCTAATAGATAATTGTCACTAGTAAAAATGCTGAGAATAATGCTGGGAGCATTTTAAGCTAATTCAGCTTGCCATACAAGCTGCTTTTTCCATACAGTGAAAGCAGGTAGTGGCTGTCAAGCTACAGAAAGTGGCTGGTCACAGTCTGCTTTCATTATATGGAAAAGAGCAGCATGGACATTCTTCAAAATGTCTCATTTTGTTTTCCACAGATGAAAGGCATAAGGGTTTGAAACTTTATGCGCCGTTTTTAAGTTAATGACATAATGTGCATTTTTCCATGCACTACTGCTTTCAAAGAAAACCATCCAGGGGTGATTGGAGATCCACAGAGTGAGAGTTTAAAATATAGAAAGGACACCCATCTGAAACATACAGTGACAGAGTGTCTTCTCTGTGATTTAAGTGTTGTAGATCTCTTCAACAGTGCTCAGACTACAGAAGACTGGGAGGCCATTTTCTACTCCTCACTGTTCATTTGTCTGCTGCAAGCCCCCAAATACATACTGAAGTGTCTAGGGCACGTCCCCTCCCGGCAGGACGGGGTAAGAGAGAGGCTAACTGACAGACGTCATGCATTTCATGCCTCCAGAGAGTGAAGCCTGACGCCATGCTGTCATAATGTGTGTGTTTGAAAAGCCGGAGAGAGTGTGAGTTTTTTTAGCAGTATTTTGGGCACAAAGTGTCCTCAGAAGTGAACGAAACCTGCCTTTGGGGGATGTCGTCAAAGATGAAAATGATTCCTAAAGTAAATCACATATTTATTTATTTATTTATTTATTTATTTTGGATTGTTGCAATGCAAAAAGGTCCTAAAACAAGCTTAATTTTCTTTACGCATAATGTAATTTCAAGTGTGTATAATATGTAAGTGTTGTAAACAATATAAATATATTTAAAAGTAAAACAGCACATTGAGAAAACTATAGTAGTTAAACATTTATTTTATTCAAGTAACCTTTTTTTTTGTTTATGTGAACTACAACTGTAAATAAACCCTCTTTTATGTGTAATTTCATAATTACTTCTATTGTCATTTATGATAAACTAAAATTAGATTAATTTAAACATTTTTTTAAGATGTAACACGTGTTTGTTGCACATACTAATTAGCATGTAGTGTAGTGTAGTACACTCAGTTCCACATACTAAGACATATATATGTGTGCCAATAACACACTGAGCACCAGTCTGCAGGATTCACAGGGAAGACACGCTGTCATATCAACACTTTAATTCTGTCTGTATGTGCGTGAGCTTCCAGAACTGTACTGCCATCCGAACTCAATCGATACTGTTAGCACATGTCTCTCTCGCTGTGTGTGTGTGGTGTGTGTGTGTGTGTGTGTGTTGTGTGTGTGTGTGTGTGTGTGTGTGTGTCAGCCTCTGTCTGTTCCTGAATACAGGAATTGTTTCCTGTCTGCAGTGTGACTCACAAACACACACACACACAGAGTTTAGAAGATTTTAGAAGATCTGCACCAAAGACTGGTGCCAGAGAAAGGGGACAGGTGGGAGACCACTTGCCAATATATGTGATCACATGGAACAATGTGGCATTCCACCATTCCCAGTGCAGTCAGAGCCTGGTTTGACAACCATTCGAGAATTATGTCTCTTTTCCTTGCCCCTTACTCCCCTTTCCTCAACCCCATTGAGGAGTTTTACTGAGCCTGGAGATGGAAGGTTTTTGACCATCGTCCCTCCAGATGTCCAGATGTCAGATATTATTCCCAAGATGCCTTGCCAGAGAAGATATCAGGTGTGATGTGGATGAGAACATGTGGCCAAATGCAGAAGACCAGGCAGATTAGATTACATTTACGTTGCAAATAAAGCCTTTACTGCAGCAATTCTGTCTCAAAACCCCCCACCCACTACCCACCCCCCAAAAAAAACCAAAAAGAAAAAGAAACTGTAGTGTAAAACACAATCTATGATCAATGCAATATACTGCCTATTGTATAAGGTCAGACCTGACACCTAAAATAATGCAGTTTCTGTAATTCCATTTGATGTTAGTGTTTTTATGATATTGTGCTATGATTGACTAAATGTTCTTGTTGGAAGAGAACATGCGTTAGTGTTTTGGAATAATAATTTGATTTTGAGTCATGTTTGCAGTGTTTTGGTAGATGTAGTGTATTGTGTTAGGGTATTATTGTAATTTGAAAATTAGTGTTGAAGTTTAGTTTGCAATGTGTGATTTTGAGCATGAAATTAATTGTGTGTTGTAGGTGTGTTGGTGCGTTAAGAGTTTAGGAAAATTGTTAGAAGTATTGAAAAAAATGTCGTAGCGACCGTAAAAAACTTTGTGCAAACTGAATTTGAAACTGTACTACATGAAAATGCACTATGTTTAAATGTATATTAAATGCAATTAGCTGAAACTTAGAGTGTTTTTTTTACATTGTGCTTAAGTACATCTTTATTTGTAATTTCATAATTCTACTATCTTTGCAATATTATAAACTAAAATATACTTCTATTCTGTTCTATTGGAAATTGTATGTCATGAATTTAAATATTGCACATTTGTAATAACGAAGTTCCAATTTAGTACATTTAAAATATATTAACTTTAAATGTAATATCAAATAACACACTATAGTTAAAATTATAATTAAGTACTTTCCATGTGCTTTAGTATGTTTTGCTGTCAACACATCAAAATAAGTGTACTTCTTTAAAGCACGACAACATATTGAACTGAATGACTTAAAATGCAAGTTTACATTATTTTAAAGTGCACTTTTTGAAAGGATATTTAAGTACACTACAAGTGCACATTCAGTACAATTAAACACGTTTTCTTTTTTACAAGGGATACCACTTTAATAGAGACACATAAACATAGACAAAGCACGCTGATGAAACATTTGTGAGCTTAAATGCACATGGAGATTTGCACTAGTTTGTCAGGTCAGTCGTTCTTAGGCCGTGTCTATATTTAAGTGCAGCACAAGTGCTGCGTCTGCTGCTTGCTGTCATCCTGACTCAGCAGCTATTGTCAATTCCGTTTAATTCTGTCATGCTTGACTTCCTGCTACCTCGAGCCCTGTCTGCCAGGAGCTCTTCAGCGGCCTGTCAACTCCAACAAGAAAAAGCTCCACGGACAGATGGACGGTGGGCGGATAATGGAGGATGTTGCTTTCTTTCTGACTTTATTCCTCTCCGTCGCTTTTTTTTGCTTACCTTGATGGAGTTGCTGGAGATCTGTATTTCATGGAGTTTGCGCATGGTGCCATCGCGGTCGATGAAGTATGAGGAGGCGAGCTGGTGCAGTGCCTCGACTCCTTGGGTGGCGTTGACCATCTTCCGGTCCAGCTTGTTCTTGGCCATGTACATGGTGAGAGCTTCCTCACCTAATGGCACAGAGCAATATGGTTAGTTAACGCAAGACTTCACTTCCTGTCTTTCAGATGCCAAGAGTTAAAATATCACACTCTCAAGCACCCATTCACTTTAAAGAATGATGCTGTCATCATTTACTCGCTCTCGTGTCATTCTGTGACTCCCTTTCTTCTCATTCAACTCAAATATGACATCAAAGACACTCGTGTCTTATTGAGTGCATCATCACTGACGGCAAACCTTACAGAAATCACATTTATGTTTATTTGATATCACTTTATATATGTGCATCTATAGATTTCATTTACAATCTATATTTTTAAAGAGTTTTTTTTCTCTCCATTTCAGAAACACTTACATAAACCAAACTTTACAGTTTTATTCCTATCTATATTCTGAAGGGTTTTACTCAGGGGTTTGTTCATACATAATTTGCTTAATTTTAATTATTGCACTTTATCCCTTTGTGTCTGTAGATTTTAATTTCATAGTATTTTTTTAAGCTGTGAGTTTTTTGTCCACTTCACCAGCTCTTTTCATTCTTTTCAAAACTTTTCAGTTTAATTCCTATCTATATTCTGAATGTTTTTATATAGAGGTTTGTTCTTTATTACTCTCATAATTGCCTGATTTTAATAAGCATTTTACTTCCTAAAAACATGTTTGTTTGTTTATTTATTTGTTTAATGATTGATTGATTTATTCATGTATGTATGTACTATCTATCTATCTATGGTATCTATCTATCTATCTATCTATCTATCTATCTATCTATCTATCTATCTATCTATCTATCTATCATCTATCTATCTATCTATCTATCCCCTGTCTGTTAATGTTTTTTGTGAGGATAAAGTGAGTGACGAAAATAATCCAAAAATCCGCTGTAAAAACCTTAAACTCTGCTTTGTCAACAAAACAAAACAGCACTTGATTTTTTTTTCCCAGTATTCAGATTTGTTTTCTGGAAATGTATGCAAATGTGTGCATATTTAGACAATACCTCATTTGCATATTCAAACTTACAATTTCCAGAAACATTATAATACAAAATGCAAGCCCTCTTTGCCCCTGTAAGGGCCCTATTTCACCGATCTAAGCACATGGTCTGAAGCGCATGGCGCAGGTGCACTTAGGCCGAATCCACTTTTGCTAGTTTAACGACTAAAAAGGTCCAAAGGGTTGTACCTATTCTTTTAATAAACCATGGGTGTGTTTTGGGCATAACGTGCAATAAACCAATCAGTGGCTCATCTCCCCTTCCCTCACCATGGCAGATTTGCTATTTACATGGCAAAATGTGGAAGACCAAAGACTGAACACATCTCCAGAGAGGAAACGGATCTGCTCGTGCACGAGATTAAAGCATACACAATAATAATCTTTTACATTGCATCCCTTTCATTTTTAATATTTGGCATGTTTTTGTGCTGCTGCACATCCCTGTGTGTGTAATAAGCAGAGTTTATGCACGTTTTGCACCTGCGGTGCATAATACGAACGTGCCCATTGAATTAAAAAAAATACTTTGCCATTGACTTTAGACCAGGTTTTAGTTGGACAATGGCGCAATTGATTTAATTTGCCTCAAAATAGCAATGTGCCAACAATGAACCTGAACACAGCTCAGACCAGCACGCCCATGCACAAAAAGATGGGTGCAAGTGCATTTGCTATTTAAAAAATGTGGCACTGTACATGAAAATGATAACTGCACTGGGCTGAAACTAGCAAAAAACACTTGCACCGCGCCTGGCATAGCATTGCGCCGGGTGTATGATAGGGCCCCCTGTTTCTCAAGTAGACAAACTTGAAATAGTATTTTCGGTAACACTTTACTTAAAGCCTGTAGTATAATGCATGTATAGGGTATTAAATTAATTTTATAATTATAACCGAATTTAAAATGCCTAGTGTAACAATGAATTGATAAGTGTAATAATGTATTAACTCTGGTTACAATTATTCATGAAATTGTAAAATGCATTATAAGGTGCATTACAATGAATAATTTGTAATGCTTATTACAGAAAGTCTTGAAAGCAAGTGTTACGGGATGTTTTTGTGAAACATACTCCAAAAAGTGTTTTATTTCAAAGTTGAACAGAAAAGAAAAAAAAATGTTACAGTATAACTGCAGCTATGGGGCATGTGGGACACATGGACTTATTCGTCATGTCGTCATTTGCTGTGGGCGCCTGCAGGTGACATTGAGTGAGCACTAATTATGTTCCCCATTGGCTTTACAGGAGATCACAATTTGTGTGGGAGCACAGGCAACAGCGTCGGAATGTATATGTGTTCAAGCTTGTTGTCTGCTGTTATTAAAAGTCATGTGTCCACGCCAGAGGATTGAGCCCCCCCTCGACTAGCTACACAGTTATTGAACGTGCATCAATTATTGCCAGCATGTGACCCGTGTCGTTAAGGATCATTGGATCGATCGCCTCACACTTATGTTGTCCATTCTTCTGATCGAGAGCCACACATCACGAATTTCACACGTGCAAGATGCACTTGTGCACTGGATTCCCCAACAGCCACCGCTGGGAAGGAACCGTGCCCCCCCCCACAAAAACCACTGACCCAAGATGGAAGCCGACACTCGTCTGTCGTGCATTGGCGTGAACTCAATTAACACAAAGGTCACCGAGGAAAATTTGCTTACAGTTGTCAAAATGACACGACCCGATGCCGTCTCTCTCTGCAGCCAAACCAACTCTCAAGGGTGGCACAACGATTCTCTCCATCTAGAGGGGACGAGCAGTGGGAAAAGCACGTTATGATCCGATTTTGACAAAAGCTGCAAACTGACCGTTTCCTACAAGTAAAATCATTCACTGGCGGGACACACCAGAAAGGAATATCTGTTCAGACATAGCCTGTAAAATCCAGATGACCAAAAAAAAAACGATAAGCTATGTGTTGACAAAGACATACACAAGGGAGCATAAAACCACGTCTCGCTCTCTCTTCTTCACTCTCTAGATGCATCGCTTTTTCTACTCATCTATCTTTAGAATGAACACTCCAAAGCTCTAATGGAGCTCGGTGACTGCAAACTCTAGTGAGGTGCCCTTCTCAGACAGCATTCAACAAATGGCTAGATACCATACTAATATATAAACACTACACTCAAAATGATGGGTTTTGCAGCATGCCATCAGAAGCCGCCTCCAGTCATCAATCTTGAAAGGAACCTATTTTCTTAGTGTGAAGAACATTTCCACTGTTAATTTACAGTGAAGTAGCATGAAACAACCATGAAATGCAATACATTTACAAATACAAAAGAAGAAAATAAAGTAAAAACCATCAAAACAAAACAAAAGTATATAGGTCTACTCACATATCCACACTATAATTTACAGTATAAAAAGGTGGTTGTTGATTCGTTCATGGCACTACTGGAGCTCACACCTTCATCCAGTCTACTGAGAGACAAGGTCACAGTGTTTTGGACGCTATCATTGACAGCTAAGTATGGTAAGTATATTAAATATATTCACATCTGTAAAAAAAATATATGCTACTCGTATATATACATATTTAACATGGCAAACATTTAAACCAGAAAAATAATTATATAAGACATACAATTGTTTACAAATAAACATAGTATATATGCGTAACAGACTCCCCTCTAAAGCACAAATGGTTTGGTCGGCCTCAATGTCAGCAGGTCAACACTCGCAAAAGTGACGGACCGTAGAACAACCATATTTGGTTCCTCAAAGATCCTTTCAGTGAACAGTTCTGAAAGAACCATTTTGTCTTAGTCTGTCAACGTTTTATTAATCTAAAGAACCCAGGCAACACACACAGCTATGAAATAGCACACTATTATACAGTATAGCGTGTGTATGCTGTGCATAGTATGCAAAACAGTATGCATGAAATAGCTGGATGACCTACATATTACAGCTGGCAAACTGTGTGCTATAAACCAGAACACAGTGTGTGTGATAACTCTAAAAAAAAATGGTTCTTTAAAGGATCTTTATATGTAGTAACGGTTATATTTAGAAGACCAAGCATTCTGAGAACCATTAGGGCTTGATAATGGTTCTTTGTGTAAGGAGTTTAGGGTTCTTTATTAAGTGTATACTGCGTATAGACTAACGGGATTGTCACACACTAATATTTGCTATTTTCAGGTGATTGCTCTAGGCTCAGCATTTTTAAGTCGCTTTGGAATAAGGGATCTCCTAACTGATTTAATGTAAATGTAATGTAATGTAATTATTACTTGGTTTTATGCATAAACATACCTAGTCACAAAACAATATTAAAGCTATCCCATGACTTGATATCATTTTTCTTTCTTTTAACATTGTGAAGGGCTCACATCCGTGTCCATTTTTGCTTTGGCTCCTTCAGAGAATTAGGTATTGTGCATAAACAACAATGGACACACTGTAACAACTAAACCAATTGGATTTCAATGCATCACATCCCACAACATCAACATCCCACGCAGAGAGAAACTGCCAGCTCAGGTCACACCAAAATGATGGACTTACAGGCATCATTGAGGATTGTGAAGATATTCAACTGGAATTTAGTCTTCATCACATATTTTTTGTTTTTATTTGGTTTTAACTGATCTTATGTATTTATGTTAATGTCAAATGTCAACTGTTGTTTAACAGCACGGACATTCCTAGCGCCATCCCCACCCCCGCATAAAAAAATGGCTCCATGACGAGAATTTGCGTGTCCTGCAAAAGCATCCGCTACACCAGACAGCACACACTCTCAACAGGTAAATTATGTATTTCTTAAAATGTCTATTATTTTTTAGTTCTGGTTTCCTACCAATCATGTCTTTTTCTCTTTTTTGTTTAAGAGAACATGTGAGTGTGACCAGCTCTGTTCAGTTAAGGATACTTCTTTCCTCATCTCGGTTCATTATTTGTTCATCTCATTGTTACTAAGTAAGTAACAGAGATATGAATTTAGGGTCTATATTGTTCGATTTATTTTCTTTTTTCTTTTTTTTATTACTTGGGTTTATGCATAAACATAACATTGTGAAGTGCTCACATACTACTTTTGGCCTTCATAAACAATTGTTTTTACATAAACAAATGGAAGGAGACGCATAGTAACTCTAAACTCAATTGTGCATTTCAGATAATGTCACAACCTCATCATCTGCAGAGAGAAACTGCCACTCAATCACACCAAAATATAGATAATGATTGACTTACAGGCATCATAGAGGATTGTGAAAATAGAGTATTTCACTGGAACTTGGTCTTCATTACACTATTTTCTGTTTCTATTTTTGTTTTACTTCAAGTATTTATGTTCAGTGTCAATTGACATTTATTAATGTATTCTGCTAATAACTGTTAGAACACTGTCATTTTTGCTACAATTTCACATGTCATTAAATAAAATAAAGTACCTAATTAAACCAAAACATGCGGTGTGTGGTGTTGTTTTTATGGAAACCTTAATAGAAGCTATACGATATTATAAGACCAGGCAAATAGAGGGGTAAAAATGCAATAGTAATAAATAACTTATTAAAATAATATGAATAAACTAATATTCAAGTTCACATATTTTACACTTTTCTGGAGTTTTCTTTTAGGTTTTGATGTCCGTAAGAATATATATTTGCAGTATAAGTAACAAAAACCATCTCAATATATTTTTACAACTCCTTACTCAGGAGCTCTGCTGAGAACAGGCGATTTTGGCCTGTCTATATAATATCAACAGCCTCATTTTCTGATGGGACCCTGTGTTTTATTGAGCTAGACGCCAGGCACGGCCCAGGCCAATCAACAGGTAAATAGGGTCAGCCGATAGATCAACAAGCGCAGCTGGAAGTGGGATAGAGCATGGCCCCCCCCACCTTTTCGGTAAAACAAAGGTGGGAATAACCTGAGGCGGACCACACTTCCAAACACAGCGCCGATTCGGCTACTATACAGAAGATCCTAAACCCTATCAAATCTATATGCCTTGATGAAGTGGTGGTGACCGAAATCAGACGTTAATACAGCTCTCAGAACTCGAAACTTTGGATTGCCATATGCTGCCACTGCCAGACAATAGACGGAACGAACAATAACCCACTGTGCACGGTAATAACACGATTGTATGAAACTAGCAGATGTCTGGACCGAAATCGATCGTCAAACAAGCTGTCGCGTGTTTGAGTAGCGCACACATTATCAGAAAAGGTTCAATAAAATATTGTATTTTGTTGTTATGTGCGCGTCTACAGATTTCTTGCCATATTTCTATGTTTCTTGCATCTCACGACTATTGTCGTGCATGAAATAATTTCTGTGTGCATGTGTGTAAAACAACAAAACTGACCATTTATATATAATCATTTGTAATTGTATATACATTGTTGTGAATAATTGTGGCTGGAACAATAATGTAGACTAAAAATAGTTGCCTGCTGAAATTGAAAAATATATACATCTTCATCATGACTAGCTAGACACGGTGAGTGTCTTTACTTCCTAAACATTAGAGTGGATCCACGCTCATGTAACAATCTGTCAGTCGTCCATCCTTGAAGTGAGTGTAACTTACAGGGCGCGGATTGGTTAGTGGTAAAGTACCTTGTTCAAACATGTTCGGGTTGTATGTTGCTCAGTCAAACACATGGCTTGGACGCGATGTGTCTGGGTGTTTGGCAAAGGAGAGATGGGGAACGGGGGGGCGGTGACCGGAGTGGTGGAATGTGAAGGCGGTGGAAATGGGTAGTTCTGACCTCGACTTTTTGACGGAGGAAATGTTAGAGTCAAAACGGTTATGAAAAAGATCATAGACTACTTCTATGCAGGCGTGTGCATATTTATGTCGGGACTACTGTTTTTGAAAAAAAACTTGATTGGTACTTAATCGCCACTAGACCTCAGTATTCATGGAAAAATAGCCAGGCCAATTTCAGTTTAGGGTTGAAGGTTTTGACAATATGGACCTTTAATGATATAAATATACGTAAATTACGAACCTTAAGGAAATTAAACTAGCATTAAAAAAGGTGACTTATAGCACCATTAAGGTTCGATATAGCACTGTTTAAAGCTTGGTTCCGTTATGAAACCCCTTTAAAAAAGGTTTCTATTTGCACCACAAAAAAGGTTATGATATGTACAAGCTGAAAGAACCCTTTTCTGGTACTGTCTTGGAACCAGGTTTTCTTAAGAGCTACAAGACAATGGATTGGACGGGACTTAGCATTTGTCAGTACTTTAAAAAAAATTAACACTAAATTGAATGTAAAATGCAAATTAACAATTTGCATTCTGAGATGATACGGGACACTGTCATAGAGATCATGTGACAAAAATGGGCTAACACTCATTGACAGTGCCTTGTTACCTGTATTTAGTAGGAGTAAGAAGAGTAAAGTATGTATATACAAGAAACAGGATCAAACCCCAAACCCAATAGGAAGTACATGTTGTTAAATAGTATTACTCTACTTCATTGTATAATTACACAGTATTAAGTGCACCTTAAATAAAGTGTAGCCCAAAAATATAACATGCTACTATTTGAAATGTGTATCATGTTGCGTAATGAATTCTGTCGAGGTCATAGTCAGTGTACTTTAGTGGACAAAAAACACTGATTATAAGCAAACTTGTATTTTACTCCACATTTTGAAATAACACTTTTGACTAAACATTTATGTGTGTTGCGTATTTCAACAATCAACTGTAAAACTACTGGAATCTGAAAGTCTGCCATTTCATGTGAGCATTACGAGAGCTGTTTCCTATTCAGAGCATTCCCAATCATTCACTTTGTGCAGTCTTATGCTGTATAACTAGAAGTGTTGAATCAGCACAACACCGCTGGCCAATCAGCTGTGAGCTTCAGGCTACACTTCAGCAACAGCAACACGGAAATAAAAAGATTGAACAAAAAACTGTTGGTATAAAAATGGACTTTACTTGGGTTCCCTTGTGGAAAATGCCAGCATACTTTTTTTTTTTAAGCACTT
>JADLZN010009064.1:0-132076 GCA_018155175.1 Sinocyclocheilus anophthalmus
CCTATGCTCTAAATGTCAAATGCAGAAATGTTCATTCATGCGTTCATGACCTCAAGGTTAGATTATTGCAATGCTTTATTGGATGGTTGTTCTGCACGCTTAATAAACTAACTCCAGCTGGTACAAAATGCAGCAGCTAGAGTAATTACTAGAACCAGGAAGTACGACCATATTATCCCGGTTCTGTCAACACTGCACTGAACTGGCTCCCTATTAAACATTGTATATATTTTAAAATCTTGCTTATTACTTATAAGCCCTGGATGGTTTAGCACCTCAGTATTTGAACAAGCTCTTATTGCATTATAGTCCTCCATGTCCGCTGCATTCTCAATTCTGGCAATTTGATAATACCTAGAATATCCAAATCAACTGCGGGCGGAAGATCCTTCTCCTATTTAGCACCCAAACTCTGGAAAAATCTACCTAGCATTGTTCGGGAGGCAGACACACTCTGTCAGTTTAAATTTCCCCCCCTTAGATTTAAAAAAAAAAACAACTAGAAAAAAACCCCATCTATTTAACCTGGTTTACACATAACAAACTAACACATTTCTAATATTCAAATCCATTAAAGGATTTTTAGGCTGCATTAATTAGGACAACCGGAACCGGGAACACTTCTCATAACATCCGATGTACTTGCTACATCGTTAGAATAATGGCATCTATGCTAATATTAGTCTGTTTCTTTCTTATTCTGAGGTCACCGTAGCCACCAGATTCAGTCTTTATCCAGATCAGATGGTCACCCGGATCCAGTCCGTATCCAGACCAGGTGACAGATCAGCACCTAGAGAGGACCTATACAGCCCTGAATGTCAGCAGAGATCAGGACAACTAGATGAGCCCCAGAGACAGATCCCCAGTGAAGACCTTGTCTCCTAGACGTCCACTGGGACAAGACCTTGGAACCAGATGAGTCCTCTGCTCAATGTGACTTTGCTGCAGCCTGGAATTGAACTGCTGGTTCGTCTGGCCAGAGGAAAACTGGCCCCCCGACTGAGCCTGGTTTTTCCCAAGGTTTTTTCTCCATTTCTGTCAACGATGGAGTTTTGGTTCCTTGCCGCTTTCGCCTCTGGCTTGCTTGGTTGGGGAGACTTAATTTCCAGCGATATCATCAACTTGATTGCACAGATACTATATTTAAACTGAACTTAGCTGGATGATGACATCACTGAATTCAATGATGAACTGTCTTTAACTGAAAAATGAGTGTTTACTATTGTCATTTTGCATTATTGACACACTATTTTCCTAATTAATGCTGTACAGTTGCTTTGACACAATCTGTATTGTTAAAAGTGCTATATAAATAAAAGTGACTTGTGGAGACTATAAACTGACAATCAATCAGGCAGCAAATCTGGAGACTTACCCTATTCCAAGAGTGGAGGACTTGTTCTCAGTGCTAGCGGGAGGCAAAACTTTCACTAAGCTCGACATGAGTCACGCCTATCAACAGTTGTTGCTAGATGAGGAGTCAAAGCAATACGTCATGATCAACACTCATATAGGGCTGTTTAAATATAAACACGGTTGGTGTTTGGGGGGGCGTCTAGCCTGGCCATTTTTCAAAGGACAATGGAAAGCCTGTTGCGGGGAATTCCACACGTGGCAGTGTACCTCGATGACATTTTGATCACGGGGAAAACAGAAGAGGAGCACCTCAGTAACCTGGATCAGGTTCGCAAGAGGATGTCAGAGGCAGGGCTGCGGTTAAAACGGGCAAATGTACATTCCAGGCTGATAGTGTAACATACCTGGGACATCAAATATTAGCCCAGGGCCTCTATGCCGTGCCAGAAAAAGTCAGGGCCATTAAGGAGGCCCCCAAACCAGGAAATATGTCAGAGCTTAAATCGTTCTTGGGCATGGTAACATATTACAGGAAGTTCTTGCCTTACCTATCAACAGTGCTGGCCCCGTTGTACCAGTTGTTGCAGTGATTGCCAGTGGAAGTGGAGGGGCGGCGCAGGTGGGTGCCTTCACGAAAGTCAAAAATCTGCTGCAGTCAGCCAGTGTGTTAGTCCATTTTGACCCAGAGAAAGAGCTGGCAGTGTCTTGTGATGCCCCTCCATATGGCATTGGCACCGTACTGTCACACATGATGGAGGAGGGCTCAGAGAAACCCATTGCATTTGCGTCAAGGATGCTTACTAAAGCGGAAAGGGGGTACTCTCAACTAGACAAAGAAGGCCTGGCTATTGTGTTCGCTGTGAAGCGTTTTCACCAATATCTCTATCGCCATCCTTTCACAGTTTTCAGGGATCATAAGCCGTTGATGAGCCTGTTCAGTGAACATAAGAGCATTCCTTCCATGGTGTCAGCTCGTATCCAGAGGTGGGCGCTGACATTGTCTGCCTACCAATAGCGCATAGTATACCGAGCGGGAAAGGAAAATGCCAATGCGGACGCGTTAAGCAGGTTACCACTTCCAGACACCCCTGCATCCACCCCACTGCCACTTGAAACTGTATTCATGTTGGAAAAGTTGAGTGACTCACCAGTGAGCGTGAAGCAGATCAAAACCTGGACACAGAGAGACAAAGCCTTGTCAAAAGTCAAAAGATTTGTCCTCCAGGGCTGGCCATCCATGGTGGTGGACACAGAGATGAAACCTTTTGAGAAAAGGAAAAATTAACTCTCAGTTCAGGATGGTTGCATCTTGTGGGGTTCAAGAGTGGTGGTACCGCCACCAGGACGAGCCAGAGTGCTGCAGGAGGTCCACATAGCCCATCCTGAGGTGTCAGGCATGAGAAGCCTAGCAAGGGCATATGTCTGGTGGCCAAATATGGATTGCGATCTTGAAAACAAGGTCCAACACTGCAAGGAGTGCCAGGAAAACCAGAAAATACCCAAACCCGTTCCTCTTCAGCCCTGGGAATGGCCTAGTAGGCCTTGGTCTAGGTTGCATTTGGATTTTGCGGGCCCATTCACAAGACTAAGAATGTTCTTAGTCATGGTGGATGCCTGCACCAAGTGGCTGGAAGCACACATCTTGAAAAACGGCTCCCATGACAATTGACACACTGCAACAATTGCAACATGGCTTACATGTTGTCGTCTCTGATAATGGGCCAACTTTTACGGGAGAGTTGTTTCAAGAATTTGTCAAGAAGAATGGAATTATATTATAGAATATTGGAATTATATTATAGAATTATAGAATGGACATATTCGTACACCGCCTTTTCATCCTGCTTCAAATGGGCTGACCGAGAGAGCGGTGCAGACGCTGAAAGAAGGTTTAAAGAAAATGTCAGGGGCAAACATTGAAACGAACCTTTTCTCGTTTTCTGTTCCAGTACCGAATTATGCCACAGACTACTACAGGCCTGGCACAAGACTAACTTACAGGCCTGGCACCCGCAGAGATGTTGCTTGAGCAGAAACCAAAATCTCATCTGGATTTGCTGCATCTGGACGAGGGGGAGCATGCAAGAGAACGGAGTTTCAGAGACGGTAAGGCTGTCTTTGTAAGGAATTTCGCCAGAGGACAGCGCTGGTTACCGGGAGCCATAGTAAAAGAAAGTGGTCCTCGTTCTTGTGTGGTGAGACTGTCAGACGGGCGAGAGGTCCGTCGTCATCAGGATCATCTGAGGAGTCGCCAAGTGTCAGAGCAGTGGAGTTGCTTCGAGCAAGCTGGTGGATTGGAAAACAAGGAGAGTTCTGAGTTTAAAGGAATGCCAGGTCCTCAGCAACTGCCACCCACACAGAGATCGGATGGAACGATTGTGCAGGTGCCACTGAAAACACACCTGTGCCCCAGGAAAATGCAGAGACTGTACGGAGATCAAAACGACAGAAGAAAGCATCTCAAAGGCTTAATTTGTAGCTCATAGTGGGAATAAGAGTTAAGGCAGGCCACCCCGCCCGTCCAGGCCCCCGTCAACCTGGCGGTGAGCGGAAGAGCAAGAGGCCCCGGGACAGGCGACCCAGAGAGAGAGGTAAACTGCGCTTTGGGGGATGGTGATGCACCTCTCCTGCCCCGGAGGAGGGCCGGGTGGAGAATTTGGTTTCCAAAAATCTTGACAAGAGAGCAGTTTTCTCTGTCTCTGGGTCCCAAGAGGGCATGGAGAGTCACAGACGGACCAACACCGGACCAGACTCATCCTCCTCTCTTGCCAGCAGGCAGCAGCGGGCGGTTCAAGAGCGTCATCAAAGGTCCTACTCACGCACCCTCTACTAAACCGTTGGAACCAAGTAAGTGTTGCACTGCACACTCAGACCCCACTTTGCTCCACCTACTGACCGGGTCCCCTATGTTCAAACGTCACTGCCGCCGCCACTGCGGGTACAGTCGGTGGTCCCTGCTGGTCCGCTTGTACGGTGTCTTGGTCTCAGATACCTCAGACAAGCTCTTTGTCTGTTACGGAGGCCGGCAGTAGGGGAATGCCATCTCTAAGCAGAGGTTGGCCCACTGGGTAGTGGATGCTATCACCCTGGTTTATCAGGCACAGGGTGTGCCTTGCCCGCTCAGGTTGCGAGCTCACTCTACTACTAGTGTTGCATCCTCCTGGGCGCTGGCTTGTGGTGCCTCACTGACAGATATTTGTAGAGTTGTGGGCTGGGCGACCCCCAACACGTTCTCTAGATTATATAGCCTTCTTGTGGAGCCGGTATCCTCCTGTGTTCTAACCTCAAATGGGTAGAGGCACTGAGAATCCCCGGCTTAGTGTCGGCTTGCTAAAACCGCTCCAGAGAATCCATACTGTAGATCCTGTCGATCTCCTCCATCCCCTCGGCAGCCAGATGTGGTGGAACGTCCGGCACCAGATGAATCCGTGAAAAACGGTAGAGGGCTGGGTTCCATATGTAAGACCTAAGTGGATCTCATATGTTTAAAGTTCACGGTATAGCCTTGAGCCCGTGTTTGCCCGGCAGACTTCTGCCATTCCAAGAGGGTTATAATCACATCTAATCTTCCATATGCACTTAAATGGTTGTTCATATGTGTAAGTGGTTTCCGAAACCTCCTTCGGGAAGGATGGTGCTTCCGAAACGTTCCTGTTCCAAGTGGAATGGGTACCTTTTCCCAGTGTTATCCAATCTCACTGAGTGGGTAGTGCTATGTCAACAGTGACTGGTCTTCTTGTTGCGAACCCCGGCCTACACCAAAAAGAGGCACAGGAGGCCCACACAGGACACTGGATGTGGCAGCATCTGTGGCGCTTTGGTAGGGATCCCAATTCGTCGTTCATCCGACGTGACGTCGAGAGTGACCGTCTGAGAGGGAACGTCTCGGTTACGTATGTAGCCCTCGTTCCCTGAAGAAGGAACGGAGACGTCACATCCCGTTGCCACAGCTCCTGTACCACCACTGAGCAGCCAGGTCACCGGCTCGGCTCCTCAGCAAACACCTGAATATGCACTGCATCTGCTGCCTACTTATACTCGTGCTGCTGCGATCATTGGCAGATGAATGCCATCATCACATGCCAACTGTCGTTGGCTTGTTTAGTTTACACTCAAAGTGGATTGGTCTCTCTAAGCAAGATCCCAAAGTCGGCCATTACCGACGTGACGTCCCCGTTTCCTGCTTCAGGGAACAAGGGTTACATTCATAACCGAGATGTTATTATGCCCTTGGAATTTGACTATAATTATGGTCAATAATGTGCTAATGAAAAGGATTATTCCAACTTGAATGCCAATGAGACAACATTCGACTCTCAGACAGAGAGAACTGAGCAGAACAGCATAATGACTGTGAATGTCCCTATATCAGTGGAAGTTACTGTTACTGTCACGGGATGACTCAGGAAAACAATGAAGATCCAAATTCAGTTTTTTATTCCAAATAATACCGTATTGGCCCGAAGCAACTAAAAGACACACCCAAACATATATATACAGTATATATATATATATACACAAGAGATTATTAACCTAAATTACACAGAGCTGAAAACAATGACAATAATGAGTGCAAGGGGTAATGGGAGCAGAGTGAGGGGAATCATGGTAGATGCAGTCCGGGTAAACATAAACTATAACCCAGAGGGCACTCCAGCAGATGGCTGTGACAGTACCATCGCTTTAAGGAGTGGATTCCAGACGCTCCAAAAAAAAATCCACAAAGTGAAATCCAGGAGGGAGGCAGAGCAGAGGCGAACCAGGGGGAGGGACGGCGGTCCAGGCCCATGCAGTGGAAGAGGGTCTGGAGACAGACCCTACCAAGGTACCGTAGCAGAAAATGCAGGGCAGAAGGCCAAGGAAGGGCCAGCAGGACGAATCAGCGAGGCTCAGACCAAACAGGAACCCCAGCAGATGGCCAAGGTGGGGCCGGAGGGACCGTCCAGCGAGGCTCTGGCTGAACAAGAACCCCGGCGCACGACCAGAGTGGAGCCGGGAGCTTGCCAGGCAACAAGGGTGGAACTAAAGACCACCTCAGCGGAGCTGACCAGCCAGATGACCCCCCTAGCGACAGAACTGCAAACAAGAGCACAGAGAGTTTATTACCAGCCTCGATGACTTCTACAGGACAGGCAAGCAGCTCAGCAACAGTCTCCTTAACCATAACAGGGCAGACTAAGAGTTCAGGAGTAAACTTATAGACTGGAACAGATTCTGAGGGCTCCCGGACTGGAGCAAGCTCTGGAATGGACTCTGAGGGCTCACGGACTGGAGCGGGCTCTGGAGAGGACTCTGAGAACTTCCGGACTGGAGAAGACTCTGGAGTGGACTCTGAGAGCTCCTGGACTGGAGTGGGCTCTGGAGTGGAGTCTAAGGACTTCCGGACTGGAGCGGGCTCTGAGTGCTCCCGGACTGGAGCAGGTTCATGTGTGGACTCTGTAGGCTCCAGGACTGGAACGAGCTCTGGAGAGAACTCTGAGAGGCTCCCAGACTGGAGCAGGTTCATGATTGGACTCTGAGGGCTCCCAGACTGGACCAAGCTCTGGAGTGGACTCCGATGACTCCTGGACTGAACCGGGCTCTGGAGAGAACTCTGAGGGCTCCCAGACTGGAGCGGGTTCATGAGTGGACTCTGAAGCGGCCCATGCTCACAGAACAGCCATGAGGTGAAAGGCAAAGACAGCTTTCTTAATTATGGCAGCAGCAGCAAAATCAGGCGGCTCTGCAGCAACCTCTGGGACCACCGGAGTCGGGTCCTCCAGGACCACCGGACCTGGGACCACCGGAGTCGGGTCCTCCAGGACCACCAGACTTGGGACCACAGGAGCGGTCCCTCCAGGACCACATACTAGGACCAAGCAAGAGCCGGGTACTTCCAGGACCACCAACTAGGGACCACAGGAGCGGATTTAGGAACTACAGGTGCAGACTTAGCTGCCCTCCTCCTTCTCGACCTCCGCTTGAGTGTGGGAATGGATGAATGGTCCTGGGCTTGACTAGACGAGGGAGGTATGGACAGAACAGTTCCTGCAGGTGGACTCTGGTGGTAGTAATTTACCTTTCCCTCCTTGCGGAGCTGCAAGTACCTCGAGAAGTTCCAGAAATCCAACGACTTCACCCGTTCCATCTCCCAATGCAGTAGGGATTCATCCAAACAAAGATACAATAAAAATAAAAATATATTAAGTTAAAAATATATAAAAATGTCTTTAAAGTCCATACCCTAACAACCCAGTCTCTCCGCCGTAGTCCAGAACTTCTGGGCGAAGGCTCACACCTCTATTCCCTGTTGGCGAAGCTTCTCCAGACCTTGAAAACAGACTTGTTCTTCAGGGAGCAGAATCCTTGTCCCTCAACTGCTTGCTCAATAATGGCTTCAGTCCTCTGTCACGGGATGACTCTGGAAAACAATGAAGATCCAAGTGCAGTTTATTATTCCAAATAATAATCCAAAAACACAGGGAAAAAAACAAGGCAAAACACAAGATAATCCTGAACATGAGCACGTAACAGAAAACAAGACTTAAGCAACTAAAAGAAAGAAACCAACCAATATATATACACGAGAGATAATTAACCTAAATTACACCTAAACCTAAATTACAATTTTTAAATCATTTTCAAAGTTCTTTCAAAGTAAAAATTTTTTGTTTTATTTTTGTGATTATTTTTTATGATTATTTTACTTTCCTTTTATGTAAAGCACTTTGATAAATTGTGTAAAAATTGCTATATAAATAAACTTGATGCCTTGCCTTACACACAGCTGAAAACAATGATAATAATGAGTGCAAGTGGTAATGGGAGCAGAGTGAGGGGAATCATGGGAGATGCAGTCCGGGTAAACATAAACTAAAACCCAAAAGGAGTTCCCACTGGTGACTGTTATGGGCACTCCAGCAGATGACTGTGACAAATACTTCAGAAATTAGGCATGAGCAGAAACAGGTCATCTTAGAAAAGCAAACAGAAGTCTTAATTAAATTTTAAAAAAATGTAAAAAACTGAAAATGAAAATAACAGGGCTTGATTGATACATGGATTACGAAGACTTTGCAAATACTGTGTTGAGCAGGGAGTTAGGTTTGGGTAGTTCATGTTCTTTTTTCCATTAAGACCTAGAGCTGGTGCTGTTCTATCTCTAGATGTTCATTGTTCCTTATTAATACTGTATTTTCCTGGTTCTACACTGTAAAAATATAGTCCCCCTAGGGTCACATAGGAGGAAAAAATGACAACCGCTAATCTGTAGTAATGATTTTGTAATTTGTACTATATAAACTATAAACCATCAACTATATACTGTACTTATTTTACATACTTGTAGTCTTTCCTCTTGATTTGAAAGTCTCACTGATGCCCACTGATTCATTTTAGGCATTAGTTCCCAGAGAACCCTTTGCATTTGCTTGCATAACTTTTGTGAAGGAAATAATATGAGGAGGAAAAATTTAAATGCTTTTGCGATACATTTGTGAACAATACTTTTGTGAGAGAACGCCAAAGCGGTTTTGCTTCCATCTCTTATTTTTTCCATCACCATCTATCCTAATGGGCTCCATACTATAGGAGCTCTGTATGTTTCAAATATTCTATTTCATTTCATTCTGTCTTAAAATGTAGCTGCCTGTGTAGACAGTAGACTAACAGTATGCCTGTCTTTCATCCACTGTCTATTATATTATCAGTTATTTTATTTATTTTAAATGAGTGACGTGACTTGGCCAAGGATGGTGACCCATACTCGGAATTAGTGCTCTGCATTTACCCCTCCAAAGTGCACACACACAGCAGTGAAAACACACCCACACACGGAGCAGTGGGCAGCCATTTATGCTGCGGTTGGGGGTTAATAACTGCCAATGCCTTGCTCAAGGGCACTTCAGTCATGGTATTGAAGGTGGGAGATAGCGCTGTACATTCACTCCCCCCACCTACAATCCCTGCTGGTACGAGACTCGAACCTTTGGGTTACGAGTCCAGCTTTCTAACCATTAGGCCACGACTTCCCCCAAATATAAACATAAAATTAAAATGTTTGCCATTTATCAGACACTTTTATCCAACGGTCACTTTGGAAGCAATTAAGCAGTTATGATGCTGTCTGTATGTTATCATTTGCTATGTTGTACAGTATGTTTGAGAGTGTTCATGTGTGTATCCAGTTTGCCAGTGTTTCTCTTATGTCTTAAATACTGGAGCTATTCAGCTGACCAGATGCAGTTGCTATATTTAGTATAGTGCATTGATGCCTTTGTCTCTGTGTCACTCCTGAAGACATGGTAGAGAAATGCCTGCAAATGACACAGAGACCCAGTTTTCTTTTATTTTGTTTTATTTTATTTTATTTTATTTTACTGGTATATTAAAATGTATGCAAGTTAATTTATTTGCTCAGATACAAAGATTAGATTTGTTTGCTGATAGTGTGCCCTCACATTTTTGAGTGAACCCCCATCATGACCACATAGTTGTTTTATCAGGCTGGAGTGACTGTGATGGACATCCCATACTCAGAGGGGCAGGAGGGAACAGGCTGTCCTAAAGCTCATTTAGCACTGTGTTTTCTGCTCTCCATCAGTGCCAGAACTTCGCCTGATCTCCTCACAGGTGACATACAATGAATGATATCTATAAAGCAGCGGTGAGTCTATGCATTTGTTTTTTCTGGCAAATTTTCCACATAGCACTTTCTTGGCTTTCTTGCCTTTAAAACAAAGTTTGCCAACAAAAAATGTTTCATAAATAGTTGTAACTACAGTATTATAACATCATAACACTTACATATTCAAGGTTGCACTTTTGAAAAATGGGGTGTTATTTCTGTTGTTTGTGTGTTTTTTTCCCCTTGACATTGTCATTGTCTTTAATTTGCCGTAAAAAGCTCAAATTAAACCCTTGGGGTAAGACGCCCCTCCCAGAACTGGCATAGAAGACTGTTATTATTATTAAATGTCATTATTTTCAGTTTCATTTTCCTTGTGGGTTATTATTCAGTAATTGTATTTACTTTGATTCATTCATTAAAATCTATAAACTAACTGAATGAATTACTTGATTGTAAGTCATAATAAATTTACCTTATATAATCCAATTTCTTTTACTGGAATTCTACTTTTTCTGTTAGCAGTTATTCAATTAAATCAACTAAATTGTCAAAATAAAAATTTAAATAGAATAGTTGATTTAGTATTTTACATTAATGACACTTATAAATATAAAAACTAACTAAATTTAGCAAAATGTTTATATTTTTTCTTTCTCTAAGACCACATGGGCTAATCCATTCTGTACATGCCAAATTTCTATCTAAATACTTTACAATTTAAAAGTAAAGGCACATTGTTCTTAAGGGGGGCATCTTCCCCCAACTTATCTTATAACACATTAGTATAACACATTTCATTTGACATTTAGTGCTGATCATGTGTTGTAGTCAACTCTACCATTTAAAGGTAACCATGAATATCCACAAACATTTATTACAGCTGTGAAAAAAAAACAAATTATTATAAAAATTATTTAAAAAACTATTATGAAAACATACTTATTATAAGGTGCATTATAAGGCTTCACAAATTACATTGTTTAATAGAAAGAGTGAATATCTGAGGCTAAGATTATATATTACTGATTTATACAACTACGTATGAACGGTCAAACTATAATACAACATTATTTTCTCTATTGCGGCAACAATGACTCACACTTAGAATGCAATTAAAATGTGTGTAAATGTTAGTCATACAGGATAGTACATCACTCAACTGGCCAACTTTATGCCATACGAGCTAAAAAAAGAACAGAAAATACCTTGACTCTTGACTATTATCAGAGTTAGATAGGAGCTACTCGAGAGAGCAGAGATGCTATCATTCATGACTACACATGGAGCACCGCCTACTTCCCATGGCTAATTTTGGCATGCTTTGCTCAGCCATGCATGTATGTCTGCATGCTGGAAAAGCAGGCGCTTAAGATAAAACACTCAAAGTCAGATTCCAGCATCGATTGAGTGGTGTGGTGTGTGTGTGTGTGTGTGTGTTGTGTTTGTGTTTGTGTGTGTTTTGTGTGCTCTAACTGGACTCTCTGAGATGAGTACATGAGACTGTCTGAGAGGAACATCCTGACACATGTTTGTGTCACACTATTCTGGTGGTTTGTGTTGGATCCGACATGGGACTATAGACAGTAACTTACTTAAGCAGCTGTCTCATGAGTTAGCTTTGCCAGATTACCCATCCATTGTCATGTCACCTCTTATCATGTCCTTTATCTGCAGTTTGTTATTTTTAACTCCAGATACCTTTATCTGCTGTGTGTAATCCGCATTACTCAGATCTAACCTCAGTCTGTTTTTGGATAAAATATTGGTTTGGACTAAAGCAAACATGATGCTAATGATGACACAACTTTTAAATAGCCCATATGCAAATACATGTACATATATTAAATGTCCATATATGTGACCCTGGACCACAAATTAGTCCAACCAAGTAGCACGGGATAAATTTGTAGCAATAGTGCCAAATACCTGATGTGTCAAATTATCTATTTTTTGTTTTATGCCAAAAATCCTTAGGTTATTAAGTAAATATCATGAAGATATTTTTGTGAATTTCCTACCATAAATATATCAAAACTTAATTTTTGATTAATAATATGCATTGCTAAGAGCTTCATTTGGACAACTCTAAAGGCGATTTTCTCAATATTTAGATTTTTTTTTGTACCCTCAGATTCCAGATTTTCAAATAGTTGTATTTCGGCCAAATATTGTCCTATCCTAACAAACCATACATCAATGGAAAGCTCATTTATTTCAGCTTCGATGATGTCATAAATCTAAATTTCCAAAATGGCCCTTATGGTTTTGTGGTCCAGGGTCACATATGAAATATATTTCCATGACCGTAAAACATAATATGAAGATTAGAAATTGGAACAATTTTATTTATATATACAGTACATATATATTACCATATATAAACATCCAGATTTTTTGTATATTCTTTTTTGTGTATATTTTTTTTAATCAAGCTGCATATATAAATAGTGTTGTATTGTTGACATATGGTTACTACATATAATACCATATTTAAAAAATCATCATATAGATATTATTATCACATGCACACTTATTTGTGATTGACTGGTGATGCTTCCCAAGCAATAAAGAACAAATGTACAGAGATAATGAAGCTTGTGAAGTTTAAGAATTACACATTATATTAGAGGAGGGTTGGAAGTAAATCTCCAGACGGAGCAACCGTGCCCAACTGTGTGAGGCAACCCTGTTACTCTATAATGTTTTTTTATTTTATTAGATCCTTTGATTTAGTAAATATGTTTAATATTTTATTTCATGTTCAAAAATATCACACAAATCACGTCATTATTTGATTGCAGGGTTAAGTAACATGATCACAACAATCGCAAAACCCATTTAAAATAAATGTAAATCCTTCCACTGACCAAAATAATTGTAATATATGTGTGGATGCATGTTTGCGTTAATGTGTGTAGAGTGTATTATGTGTGTATACAGTACGACTATTGACCCATGAATGTCTTCATCAGGTAGAGCAGCTCACCGATGAGCAGAAGAATGGTATGGTATAATACTACGCATCAAACAGCATTTGGTCTCAGAATGGCCATGAGCATTATGTTTTATAATCTACAATGCCTCTTGATTACACCTTTTTTGCTACATACAGTGCTGTGACAAAAGTCAATTACAACCATGTAAAATGAAAATGCTTTAAGTCCACGTACACTATTTCAACTGGATTTGAGAGCTGGACTTTACACTGGCCATTCCAAGTCATTCATTTGTGTTCTTGCATGATTTGGGTGATTGTGTTGAAAGGTCCACTTACACTTCAGTCAAACGTGATATTTGAACTCTACGTTGACTCATCTGTGCACATTGTATTTAGAATTTAATTTTGGTGTTGGACAGTATCTTCTTTTTGTGCAGCCTCTTTCTAATGGTTAACTCGTTTACATTTGCTGTGAAGAGCTGCCTGTAGATCCTATCATAACACCCTGGGCTTCTTTTGGACTTTCTGTAGTGTCTCACGCTCTGCTTTTAAGGTGAATTTGGTGGGATGGCCCAGCCTGGACAGATTATTCTGTCAGTTGTTCAAAGCCCACTCCATTTGTAGTTTATTTTAATGGAATTATAGAACAGCTTTTTCAAAGTACTGTATGTTTATGAATTTGAAGCACTTGTAACATTGCAGGACTACCGATTTAAAAAAAAGAATCTGCCTGAATTTAACACCTGTGCCCAACTAATAAAACAACGGCATTATTCATAGCCTATGTGCAATAATGACTTACTAAACTGACTCACACTATCAATATGTGACCCTGGACCACAAAACCGGCTACGTCCATTTTTTGCAAGTGGATTTATACATCATCTGAATGGCTGAATAAATTAAGCTTTTCCATTGATGTATATTTTGTTAGGATAGGAAAATATTTGGCCAAGATACAACTTTTTTAAAATCTGGAATCTGAGGGTGCTAAAAAATCGAAATATGGAGAAAATCACCTTTAAAGTTGTCCAAACTAAGTTCTTATCAATGCATATTACTAATCAAAAATTAAGGTTTGATACTGTATATTTACAGTAGGAAATTTACAAAATATCTTCATGGAATATGATCTTTACTTAATGTCCTAATGATTTTTGGCATAAAAGAAAAATTTATAATTCTGACCCATACAATGTATTTTTGGCTATTGCTACAGACATATACCCCCTCGACTTACCCTGCTTTTTGTGTTGCCAGGTCACATATTATTAAGTGGTTCCATGCGAGGAAACGTACTGTACCTGAAGTTCTGTGTTGGTGTTTTGTAGAGTTCCGCGCAGCATTTGATATTTTCGTTCAGGATGCTGAGGATGGATGCATCAGCACTAAGGAGCTCGGGAAGGTGTTGAGGATGCTGGGCCAGAACCCCACGCCGGAGGAGCTCCAGGAGATGATTGATGAGGTGGATGAGGACGGTAAACCCAGAACAATCCAGAACATTCCAGAACACTTGCTCCCTCATGTTGCTCCAAACTTAGCATAAAAATAATCTTTATAACTATCAAGTAGTAGTTTTAATTTTTTGTTTATCAACGTGTTTACCATTGATACTAATTTTCAGATTTAACTGAATAATAATTGAAAAACAAAAGGAACATTCTAGAGGGAAAAACAAGACTGTAGAATTAAAATCTCTTAACATGAAATGTCAGTGCAGGTACACTCTTAAAAATAAAGGTGCTTAGGTTCTTCACAATGTCATAGAAGAACCTTTTTTTTGGTTCCACAAAGAACCATTCAGTCACAGAACCATCTCTTTCTTACCTTTTAATAATCTGAAGAACCTTCTTTCGCCAACAAAGAACCTTTTGTGAAACAAAAGTTCTTCAGATGTTAAAGGTTCTATATGGAACCATTTAGACAAAAAGGTTATTCTATTGCATCGTGAAGCACCTTTATTTTTAAGAGTATACTGTCATTAAAATTCAAAAATAAGCTTGTACTATAATGACTGTTGGTGTACTTATGCAGGCAGTGGTACGGTGGATTTTGAGGAGTTTTTGGTCATGATGGTGAGGTGCATGAAAGATGATTGCAAAGGAAAGTCAGAAGAAGAACTGGCAGAACTCTTCCGTATGTTTGATAAGTATGTTTTGTTCTTGAACTGAACTAAGAGAACTGACCTGCGGTGGGTTTAGGGGTTTCTGATGGGTTTTGATTGTATTTGGCCAGGAATGCAGATGGTTACATTGATCTTGATGAACTGAAGCTGATGCTGGAAGCTACAGGTGAAACCATCACTGAAGATGACATTGAGGAGCTAATGAGGGATGGAGACAAAAACAGTGATGGGAAAATTGATTATGATGGTAAGCTTGTGTCGTGTTGCATGCAAGTTATCTGGTATTAAAAGAAAAAAATCAGTGAACCAGTTTGATGCAAATGTATCCCAATGTGTCCCTTTCCCATCATTTCCACTATCCTTCTATTGCAGAGTTCTTGGAGTTCATGAAAGGGGTGGAATAATTAATGAAGAAATGTCTTCCTGGTGTTTCTCCCTGGATTGTCTGAACACAAAAGCAGAGTAAATATTCAAGCTTGATATGAGAGATCAACAGAGAGTCTATGATATATCTCATTATTTTGCTTATCATTTTCAGCACAATATTTTCAGAAGATTAAATTATTTTATGTTATGTGTAAAAAAAAATATGTGTAAAAATTGAAGTCAAGGCCAATTTGTGTATGATGTAAGACTTTGCTTGGGTTTAATTTGTCTCTTTATATACATCTATTAAAAATATTTAGGAAATTAGTCATAGTTCCATAATGTAACAAAATCACACCACACTGACCAGCCTTGGAATCTGAGCCTATAAATGTTATAAATTTCATTCTATTACTATTTTTTTATACCTGGAAAGAAATAACTATTCCAAAGACATTACCATGATCCACATCTGTCGATCTATTTTAGCAAAATCTGAGTTTACATTTGAGAGCCTGTGCTTATTGTTTTCCAGCCTATCTGTCAAATTTAACAAAATGCTACCGTCCACTTGTCTGCGAAAATAGAATAAAGCATTAGAGAATTTTGCTTTGTTTTAATCATTGAGCCATGCATTGAAACATTGAGAATGAGTTACAGTTGTACTCATAAGATTACATTCCCCTTGCTGAATATGCAAAAAGTTAACACTTTACTTGAAGGGGTGTGCATAAGACTGGCACCTTCATAATCATGACATGACACATTTTTATGCATGTTTATGACAACTCTCATTAAGTGTCTTCGATCAGTTATTCATTTTTATGCAAATATGACAGTATTGAACCTACCCTAACCTAACCCTACCCCTACCCTTACCCTAACCATAGCCCATAACAAAGACATCTCAAATAATGTCATATTTGCATTAAAAATTACATACCTGAGCGAATGACACTTAATGACAGTTGTCATAAACTTGAATAAAACCTCCTTCATATTCATGACACATGTCATGAATATGAAGGAGGTTTGATTATGATTATGTAGGTGTCATGTCAGTCTTATGCGCACCCCTTCAAGTAATGTAACCCAAAATGTTCATTATTTTATCAAAATAAGAGGGATCATACAAAATTAATGTTATTGTTTATTTAGTACTGACCTGAATATTTTTCTCATTAAAGATGTTTACATATAGTCCACAATACAAAATAATAACTGAATTTGTAAAAAGACCCTTTCAAAAGTTTACATACCCTTGAATCCTAATAATCTTAATAATCTGTGTAGTTTCCTGGATGATCCACGACTGTTTTACTTTTACTGTGTTTGTGATAGTTGTACATGAGTCCCTTGTTTTGTCCTGAGCAGTTCAACTGTCTGCTGTTCTTCAGAAAAATCCCCCAGCTCCTGCAGATTCTTCAGTTTTCCAGCATCTTCTGCATATTTGAACCCTTTCCAGCAGTGACTGTATGATTTTTGAGATCCATCTTTTCACACTGAGGGACTCATACACAGCTATTACAAAAGGTGGATACATTTACTGATGCTCAAGAGGGCAAAACAATGCATTAAGAGCTGGGGGGTGTGACCTTTTGAACAGGATGATGATGTGTAAATTTTAGTTATTTTGTTTAAGATTCAAGGGTATGTAAACTTTTGAACGGGGACATTTTATAAATTCAGTTATTATTTTGTCTCATGGAGAATATATAAACATGTGAAATAGCTTATTCAGGACAGTATTAAACAAACAATAACAATGTTCATGATCCCTCTTATTTTGTTAAAATTATTAACATTTTGCATATTCTGCAATGGGCATGTAAATGTATGAACACAACTCTCTAGCTGTAAGTGACAGTATTTATGAGGTGCTGTGGTGTGTTCCAATGGCTAAAAAAACTTGACTGGTTTGTTGACTGAGGATTCAGTCCCCTAAAAAGCGAGCAATGAGACACACCACCCTGACCAAGACACTAAACCTCAGGTTACTCCAGGAGGACTTAACTTAACCTGTACGAAATGAACTTTAAATGTGTTTGAATAAAAGTGTCTGCTATATGACTATAGCGACGTTTTTACTAATTAAGTGGCAAAAAGAAAAGAAAAAAAAAAACTTCTGCCTTATTGAGTGTATTTACTTTGCTTTATTCAGGCCCTCTCATCCTAATCTTCTCAGAGAGCTCTTCTTTCACTGCAGCCTAAGATAGTGGAGGAAAGTGAGAAAGAAAAGCAGATGGCTATAGTATAAGACACAAATAGTATCGCAACACAGAAGGGCTTGGGTTCTGGCAGCAGAGGCCCTGCAGCAGGGCAAAGGGGTGACAACCCGGTGACATAGCAGCTAATGACACCTCTGCCATTCCTGTGAGGATTCACAACCGTTTCTCCTTCATCAGCATTGGTCAGTGCGACACAGAATGGCAGCAGATATTGCTTCAGTGTTTGCCAGTTAAAACTGGAAGGAAAAACTGGAAGGTGAGGTGTTAAGAGGCATAAAAGAGACAGACGCTGAAAAGGTAGACTCACAAGCAAAGCTGATTTAAAAGTATAGTTCACCCAAAAATGAAAGTTCGGTCATCATTTACTCACCCTCAGGTTGTTTCCACATTCTTCAAAATATCTTCTATATCTTCTACTTGAGAGGGAGTAAATGATGACAGAGGTTTCATTTTTGGGGCCCATCTCTTTAGCCATAATGGGTGGGTGACTAGAAGTCAAAAATAAACAAAGCTGAACAAAGCGAGTTTTTGGCAGAATCTAAAATAACAGTTTAGGATGAGATGACTACCGAAATAAACATAAAATCCAAGATGCTACTGTTCAAACAGAAGAAGCCACTCGATCGTCCATTCTTGAAGGGGGAGCATCAGGAAGGTGTCCAGGAGAAACTGAGGTTATCAGAAGAGGAACAGAGAAGATTTGTGTCTAACCCCCTGTGGCATAGAGATGTTGATTATCAGCTGTTCAATATCTGCTTGCAGAGAGGAATTATGGCTATGGGAAAATATATATAAATCCCACTCCTGACATGGAAAGTGCACTGACTGAATAGGGTATAGGGTCAAAATAAGCATTTCTATGTTTGGTCATAATTACTGACTGATATAAGTAGTGCTAACTTGTGAACCACAGCTCATTTTAGGTAGTTTGTTTTCTTTTTCTTTATTTCATTGGCGATCAAAGGGCCCCACCTTGTGGCTGCTCCACCTCATTGACACAAATGTTCCTCTTTATTGCGAGTTTGTCAAAAGAAAAAGGTTTTTGGTATCTTTTTTTGTATTTTTCAGGTTTTTGGTATCCTATCTTTAAATGTGAATGGGCTAAATTTAAAGGAGTAAGCTAGTAATTAAATGAAAGAAAGAGCATTTTTGTGCATTTTTGCAAAAAACTAACTTATCCAATGATGAACATGAAAACTAATTACATGGGTTTTCCTTACAGTTATTATTTATCATATAAAGCAGGTAAGAAAAGTGGAGTCGCAAAACAGGCAAACCATCAATATCATTTGGAGAACCCTGCATATTACTGGTCATATGAAGAAAAAAAAAGTAAAGCAATCTCCTTAGATCATGACTTTTGATTCTGTCAGTTCGGAATTTCCTTAAGTTATGGATAGCTTTGGATTCAGTATAGCATCAACGTTAGTATTTCCAATTCAGTTGTTTTACAATTAGGATGCAGATAGATCCGTCCCATTAGACTTTTTATGTTTTTTACTGAACCATTGGCTCAAACATTTAGTGATCATATTAAAAAAAAGGATACAAAATCTATTTATATGCAGGTGATGTACTGGTAACATTACAAAACCCAGACTCAGAAGTGCCTTTGTTGATGAACATCTTAAAGACATATTAGAGCTATTGATACTGAACTTTGTTCCCACACAAGAACTGGCAAATAAGTATCATTTTAATTGGAATTTATCTACATATTCAGTGTCCTGGGATGTATTTATTGAAGGATTTGTCCTCTTTGTACACTTTAAATTACATCAAATAAATTAGAACATTTATAAAGATTTGGACAGATGGACTTTGCTTGCCCTAGATCCATTAAGATGAGATTACACTGGGTAACGTTGTTGCGTAAACGATTGTATTTTGCACGGTTTTTCACACATACATAATATTCGAAGGATATGAAAGACCTCCTCATTCCAAACAACTTTGCCTCTAGAACCACTGCTGTCAATCAAATCATTTGTCAAATGATGGAGATGAAAAAAAAAAAAAAAACTTTTGCAAACTAGTACTAGGTTATTTTGGGGGGAAAACACTGCAGTACAATTCTCTGAAATCTCTAGGACAAAAATAATTTTAAAAAATGTAGATTTTAGCTTCCCAAAGGGTAGTTTAGAAAAGGAGCCAGTCCAAATGTACCTTAACAAAAACTCAAAAAACACATGCGACAATTAAGTGATTCTAAACAAGAATGCAAAGTTTTAGGCAGATTAAGATTTTAGCCACAGCTGCCTGGTGCTACAACAGTCATACGTTTTTTTTTTAAACATATTTCTATTGTAATTACCTGGTTTTGCCAAAAAAGTTTTTTTAAGTCATTGATTTAGGTGGATACAGACTTGATAAATAATGTAATGTTTTTTTCATATGTGCTTAAATGCCTTAAAGTGCTTGAACCCTGGTAATCGCTGCTTGCAGATATTTCCCCTTGCAATTACCGAGAGAGAGGGGAGGCATGGCATTACAGTGAGATTGTCAGTTAGCTGCTCAGTTAAGATCGGTGCTGTCGAAACTATGTATCAGATTGGGAAAATATAGACTTCTCTGATGGACACACCAGTACAGTCAGCTCCAGGCTGTCTACACCTGGTGAAAATGATATATATGTATACAGTGGGTACGGAAATTATTCAGACCCCTTTAAATTTTTCACTATTTGTTATATTGTAGCCATTTGCTAAAATCATTTTAAGTTATTTTTTTTCCTCATTAATGTAACACAGCACCCCATATTGACAGAAAAACACAGAATTGTTGACATTTTTGCAGATTTATTAAAAAAGAAAAACTGAAATATCACATGGTCCTAAGTATTCAGACCCTTTGCTGTGACACTCATATATTTAACTCAGGTGCTGTCCATTTCTTCTGATCATCCTTGAGATGGTTCTACACCTTCATTTGAGTCCAGCTGTGTTTGATTATACTGATTGGACTTGATTAGGAAAGCCACACACCTGTCTATATAAGACCTTATAGCTCACAGTGCATGTCAGAGCAAATTATATTCATGAGGTCAAAGGAACTGCCTTAAGAGCTCAGAGACAGAATTGTGGCAAGGCACAGATCTGGCCAAGTTTACAAAAAAATTTCTGCTGCCCTTAAGGCTCCTAAGAGCACAGTGGCCTCCATAATGCTTAAATGGAAGACGTTTGGGACGACCATAACCCTTCCTAGAGCTGGCCGTCCGGCCAAACTGAGCTATCGTGGGAGAAGAGCCTTGGTGAGAGAGGTAAAAAAAGAACCCAAAGATCACTGTGGCTGAGCTCCAGAGATGCCGTCGGGAGATGGGAGAAAGTTGTAGAAAATCAACAATCACTGCAGCCCTCCACCAGTCGGGACTTTATTTATCCTCAGTGCAAGACACATGAAAGCCCGCATTGATTTTGCTAAAAACACCGAAGTACTCCAGAGGGTGAAATAAGATTCGCGTGTCTGAATGAGACCAGATCGACGTTTTGGCCTTAATTCCCTAAGCGTATGTGTGGAGAAAACCAGGCACTGATCATCACCTGTCCAATACAGTCCCAAATGTGAAGCATGGTGGTGGCAGCATCATTCTGTGGGGGTGTTTTTCAGCTGCAGGGACAGGACGACTGGTAAAAATGAAACCAAATCGAGGGAAAGATGAATGCGTCCAAGTACAGGTATATCCTGGACGAAAACCTTCCCCAGAGTGCTCAGGACCTCAGACTGTGCCGAAGGTTTACCTTCCAACAAGACAATGACCCTAAGCACACAACTAAAATAACGAAGGAGTGGCTTCACAACAAATCTGTATGCCATGTTCTTGAATGGCCCAGCTAGAGCCCTGACTTAAACCCAATTGAGTCTCTCTGGAGAGACCTAAAAATGGCTGTCCACCATCGTTTACCATCCAACCTGACAGAACTTGAGAGGATCTGCAAGGAGGAATGGCATAGGATCCCCAAATCCAGGTGTGAAAACTTGTTGCATCTTTCCCAAAAGACTCATGGCTGTATTAGATTATTAAAAGGGTGCTTCTACTAAATACTGAGCAAAGGGTCTGAATACTTAGGACCATGTGATATTTCAGTTTTTCTTTTTTAATAAATCTGCAAATGTCAACAATTCTGTGTTTTTCTGTCAATATGGGGTGCTGTGTGTACATTCATGAGGGAAAAAAATTTACTTAAATGATTTTAGTAAATGGCTGCAATACAACAAAGAGTGAAATTTTAAGGGGGTCTGAATACTTTCCGTCCCACTGTATTATATATTATATATATATATATATATATATATATATTATATATATATAATATTACATAATCTGTTGGAGGTGGATAAATGCCTCCAGCTTCATAAAGAGGTACAGGGCTGTGATCAACACTTTGCTCCAGTTTTGTATGACCACAGATATACAGTAGGGTCTGGACCTCCCATGGCATTAGCACCCTCTGAAAGATTTTATAAAACGCACTCCAATAAACCATGTTGGACCTCACAAAGACTGAACAGTTGCCACAGCTAATAATACATCCACTGCATTCGCAGACAAACCTTTAAGACACTTTTTACTGCATATTTATGCTTTATTTGCTTAGAAGCACTAACTTGAATTGTTCATAGAAGCTCAAACTATTAGCTTTCTGTGCATAGACATTTTATTTGCAAGTCACGTTGAAGCTTCTAATATATTAAGAACTGTCTTTCTGTATTGTAAATAAGTTTTCATTTCACATATAAGAAGCATTCAAGAACAGGTTTCGTGGCATAAGTTGCAAAAAACAAACTCTCTTAAGGAAAGAAGTTTTAGGCTGATGATACACAGGGCAACTTTTTGAGCAATGTTGCCGTCAATGTGGCATCCAGGTGAGACACAGGGCCCATGACCGATCTGAAATATCCAGATAGAAATTTGTTACCCATTCTCAGTGGGAGAGTGCCCAAGCAAATGGTGTTTTCTTTCCATGCCACTGCTCATCCTGTAGATTGCCCTATATGCATGCATATAGTTCTCTCAACTGAAAATAATCTTTATGCATTTATGCATATGACGTCAACATGAACACAATTTAACTTAATTATAGCTGTCAAAGAAGCTGTAAAAGTTTAATCTAAACTGTGATTTAGAGAAGAACTATTTACAGATCAAATTGGATGAGAAGAGACTGTATCTTCAGGCTGAATTTCTTTCTTTTTTTGAAAAGTGAAGGCTATCGAGTATGTATGCAAATTCAGGCCATTATAAAGTATAGAACATTAATATTTCTGACCCCTCTGCCAGTTCTGAGTCTATTCAATGTAGGTGTTGAATTCTGGGCTTTCGCAAGTGTCCTGTGCTGACTCTGAGACAGGTTCAAATATAATCAAATGTTTTGAAACCTGGACCATACCCATATTCATAACCACAAACTGACAGCTAAAACTACATTAAGTTGAATGACATTTTGTACTGCAAGGTTATGTCTCAATTAAGTTTATTCAACACTGGCACAATATACACATTCAAGAGCATCTCCAAAACATGACAACAGATCACTTTTTATAAGCCATGTGCCATCAACATAAAACATTATTTATGAGAGCTATTTGTGCAAATTATTCACTACAATAATAGTACACAAAGAAAACATTATATGAGAATGTTTCTGGTACTCTTTTTTTTCTCTAATATTTAAATACAGCACACAACATATTTTCCTTTAAAACAAAGTCGAAATTTCAATATTATGTGGTCAAATAAACATGTCAGTTCTCACAACAATACACAGAAACATCTATGGACACACACCAGACCACAGAACTATGTGGGAAACAGCAGAGAAACTGGATGCAAACATATATGCACACCACCAAATAATAAGAGAAACTGGATGCAAACATATATGCACACCACCAAAAAATAATATTTAATGTTAATATTTAATCTAATACACAGCAAAAAAAATCTCTTTTCATATTTACAGTTATAGCACACAAAACATTAAGCTGTCTGTTAATAGATATTTACCTTATATCATTAATTTATAATGTAAAGTGTACAGTTCACATTAAATGGTGCCTCAGTTTGCAAATACAATAAGGTTATTCTGGAGCTTCAAAAAAAAAAAAAAAAAAAAAAGTCCACAGAATACTCAAGAATGAATCTCACAAAACTTGTCAAAGCCATGCTCAGGAAATTATATTTTGCATAAAAAAGAAGGTTAAAGTTTTACACTGTAAGATGAAATGTTATTTAAATAGTAAAGTATTTATGCACTGCATCTAACATATGCGCTTGAGTTAAAAAGCTTTGTATTACAGTAATTTAGGGGAGCTAAATTACTGTAATGCCACAATAATGCCACAATAATGCCACATAATGCAATAATACCACAATGCAAACAAATCTTAACCATCCCAAAAAATTATCCTTCTTTATGCAAAATATATATTTCCTTTTTTGTTCTAATATGATCAGGACATGTATTCCTGAGATTCATCCATAAACATGCATATTAAAGGAATGATTATCACAAAAAAAAATCCAACAGCACCCCGATGACATGTAATAACAAGAAATTAATAATCAAATCAATAACCAAAGTAAACACTAGTGCTGTGAGGACGAGAAAGGAAACTGGCTTTGTGTCTTTTACTCCGTCTGGGGAACAGAGATGGCAGGACCCTTGGGGTCGTCGAAGCGGTCCATGGTGCGCAGCTGCATGATCATGTGCAGGCCGTAAGTGAGAACCAGCACCATGAGAAGAGATGTGACGAGCCCCATCCAGATTCCAGGAGTGAAGAAACTAGCACAGTCACTGGCATAAGAGAAATCCTTCCCAGCCACATTAAAGCCCTGGATCTGTCACATGAGAGAGATTCCTGATTAAATACCATTCCTGGGTTTCATCTCACTTTCATTTTGTTAAGTAAAATATGGTATTTAATGGAAATCAATGTAAGATGGAACCTGATTTTAACTATCAGGATTTAATTTGGGTTGTGAAATTTTGGCTATTACATTATGGGGTAATATTTGTCATTTAAAGGGGTCATATGACGTTGCTAAAAAGAACATTATTTTGTGTATTTGGTGTAATGAAATGTGTTTATGCGGTTTAAGGTTAAAAAACACATTATTTTCCACATACTGTACATTATTGTTTCTCCTCTATGCCCCGCCTTTCTGAAACGCGTTGATTTTTACAAAGCTCATCGATCTGAAAAGCAAGGTGTGCTGAGATTGGCCAGCTATCCAGTGCGTTATGATTGACCGAATACCTCAAGCATGTGACGGAAATGTTACGGCCCTACCATATTTTGATGCCTTGTCCCGGCCGGAGCGACGAGACAAACACATTAAAACCCATTATAAATGAGGCATTTGTTGTATCCAGTGGGGACATAATTACGGATTATAATGACTTATATGGTCTTTTTACTTGTTGCGTTGCGTGTCGCGCCGCATAAACATAAAGCCATGTCTGCATTTGTGATCAGAGAAATTAAAACAAAAAGTGCTACTCTACACTGCTTAAAACTTGCGTTTGAATCATCAGTGGCAAATTCTTTAAATATGAAAATGTACTTACAGACTGTGTGTCAGAAGTGCCAGACCGTCCTTGCAAAGTTGGAACTGCCCAACTTTATAGAAACAGCCTTTGAGCACAGACGCATTGTAGGCTACTCTACCAGGTTCAGGAAACAGTCCTCCATAAAACGCGCTGCACACATCTGAATACTTGGGCTGAACAGTTCTGGAACAGTGTTGTAAATACAAAATAACCACTGATTTCTAGTTGTGTCCTCTTTTGGAAGGCCAAACAAAGTAGTTTCGCGCTCACAACGAAACACACAGCGTCAAACACGGTGGCTTGAGTGAGCAAAGGCAGGCGGGCTTGAGAACGGCGCGGCCAGCGGATTCGACGAAGGAGCGTCCGGTGGGCTTGCGTCAACCACATGTGACGACCCCGGGTTGGATTCCGCTTCGTCCACGGTGAAAGCTGATCCGGCGATCCACAGCGCAAAGTTGATGTATTTCCTCAGCGACCAGCAGGGATCAGCTTCAGGCATGAAGAAGCGGATATTGTCCTCTTTTGGAAGGCCAGACAAAGTTCGCTTTCACAACGAAACACAGCGTCTTCATGACATGGCGGCAGCAACAATACTACAGCGAGAATAAAAGTTACGCCTTCTTTCTTTGCGTGAACATTTGGGCGGCGTTATGCAAATCTTCCAACATCGTGACATAGACATGTGGGGGCGTGTTAGAACGAGCCATTTTAGGAGGGTGTGGTTGATTCTTAACTTTTATAAATAATAACTCTTTGGGTTTGAGATTTTAGTCTTTGCAACTTTAGGGATCTTATCTATTCACGAACAGCTTGTAACACTCCAAAGAGAAATAAAATTTTAAATCGCATCATATGACCCCTTTAATATAGCAAATGTTTATTATAGACTTTAAACCATGGGAACCATGAAGTAGTTGTCTTTGGTTTCATTGTTTCAGAACCTACCTGGAAGTCATGTAAAGAGATCTGCCAGTCGTTGGCGTTGTCCTTGTCTGAGTGGGGTGACAGCTGAGGGTAGCGGGAACTGCTCACGGACTCACAACGGTACGAGTATTCGGCCGGGGCATAGATGTAACGGCTGCCATTGAACGTGGCAGTTTTCCCATCATACTCCAGATGAACCAGATCCATGGTGAACCAATGGCGGGCAGAAACCTTATAGTGACGGCGGTTCATTACAAAACTGAGGAGAATACAGAACACAGTTCAAGCCCAACACAGAGACATAGAACACAGAGATTGTGTGTGTGTGTGTGTGTGCAGGGCCGTTTCTAGGCATAGGCGAGCTAGGCGGTCGCCTAGGGCGCCATCAGCTGAAGGGGCGCCAATGAAGCTAAGTTCAAAGGCCAATTTAAAATATTGGTACAGTAAATAAAGTGCACAAAATCAGTATTTTGTTTAGGCAGTATTTGTGGCACATTTGTCCAAATATTTGTGGCAGATTTGTCCAAAAGGTGTGCGTTTTTTGCGCCAATGCATTGTTAAAGGATCAGCGCGTCATGTAATATTCCTATATAAAGTTTAACATCCAATTAAAAAATATTTGTATAGTAAAATTTGCTAATTCACGAGATCAATATCCTTTATTAGACCGCTTTGTTGAGTTAAATGCATCCTTACGGAGGTGTCGAAATGCGGAATCAATTCATTCATTTCCAACAGCGCTTAATGGGAGCAGCGTCATAGAGGGCAGAGCGTCACGTTATTTAAAGGGGACGTTAACGCGTTAACGAGTAGCAAATTATTAAGTAGCTGCATTGGTTACTTTTATGCCACTGATAAAGCTTTTATATGTAGTTTGGGGTAACAAAGGGGTTTTATAGGTTTGACTGAAATAATGCAACTGACACTTTAAATCAATGTTTCAAGAAACAACAACAAAAAATTGAACAAAAAACAGATAAAGACAAAAAAGTAGCCATTGATAATATCTAAACAATATGTAGTAGTATAGTATATAGTATCCCAATCAAAAAGTAATTAAATAAATTTATGTGTGATTTATGTGTAAATTATGTGCAATGTCTTAATCACTAGGGATTGTTACATAGGGCTATACAGGCATCTAGTGGCAACACAATGATATTACACATACTAAATTGTGCAAAATGTTTATCTTAACAGTCAATTTACAAATATTGCATTCAGATTTGTGGAACTCAATGCACTGAATCTCCACAAATTAGTGTTGTTACTATGACAACCAATTTGAATGTGAAAAGCAACTGGTGTCTGAAAAAATGTATATATATATATCTATATATATATATAAATATGGGGGGCAATAGGAGTTCGCCGAGGAAGTCAAATTGGCTAGCAACGCCTGTTTTTGTTTGTTTGTTTGTGTGTGTGTGTGCGTGCGTGTGTAAATGCGAAAATTAAATGCTTACATGAGCTTAAAAGAATGGTAATTCAGGATGTCTTTGTAGTTCAAAACCAACCTGTATTTCAGGAGAAAATTGTGGTTCATGAACTGCCAACATATACATTTATATGATAATAGCATAGCACTTTAATTGTTTTATTAAAAACACAGTTTAGCACTGTTGTCTTGCCATGCTGCCTACTGTATACTGAACACATCAAAGTGCAAGTTTCAAATCCGTTTGTCCTGTGGTTATAAGTTTTGCAGTTCCATGGAGAATGGGAGAAACAGAAAGGAGCACAGATTCACTGTCGGAGCATCACTGAGTCACGCATCCAGTGTAGACACAGTGTAACCCTGCTGTCTCCAAAATTAAACCCTATACCAGGGGTTCTCAAAGTTTACATTCAAAGGTCCCATCAATCATCAATGTCAAAAAGGTCCAAAATAATCGTTATTACAAAACTTGTTTTTAATAAACATACTTATAACTTTATATAACAATTCAACTTTATATATGCTTAATTATCATATTCATGAAGTTATCAGGTCGTACTCGTATTTACAAATATTAACCATGGTTTTACTACAAATAAAACAAAAAAAAACATGGTTACTAGAGTTAAACCATGGTAACCACAAATAAACCATGGTCTTGCTACACTAACCGTAGTTTAACCATGGTATTTGTAGTAAAACTGTGGTTATACAAAGTCTAATCAATATGCCAAAAAAACATGGTTACTTCACTTTTACTATAATAAAACCATGGTTATTTTAACTCTCTGAACTGTAACAGTAGGCTACAGCATTTAATACAACTAATGCCCAATAAAGCCATTCTCGTTTACAAATTTTCTGTTTCTGAAATAGTACTTCAGTGTAACTTGCAGTCACTTCAACTGAATTGCTAAAATCTTGAATTAGAACCGCTGTTATACAGCAGTGAATATTACTTTATTATATATATCATGCAGCACAAACGTCCGTCTGTGTAACAAACCATGTGCATATTTACAGACGAACTACATTCATGTTCATATGCCCAGACAGTCAACAGTGAGAGGTTTTTGAAAATGCTGTTTTGTACTCCTTCATTCACAAGTCTGCTGTGGTTCAGTCCATTGAATGTCAAGAAAGACGAGCTGCGAAGCCACTGACATCCGGACCGGAGTCCAGACATTGAGAAGGGCTGCCCTATACCCTCATTTACTATTCCCTATATTATTCCACTAATATAGTCTACTAAATGAGTAAACAAGTGAATCTGAACAAGCCATCTTCTGACACAAAGAGGGAATGGACTACTTGCACTAAACTAGCGAGCCGTACAATTTGAAAAAGGATGCAAATCAAAAAAATTGTATACGCATTTCTTTTTTAATGATTCTGAATCTAAATTATATATTAAAATGTTTAGATAAAAATTAAAAAATAAGAATAAAATAATAAAAAATCTATTTGTTTTTGCATATTCACAAGTGCACGTGTGTGCACTAGAGACAGGACGCTCACCGCAAGCAGGTGTGCGTGATTTGCGCAAGCGGTTTAATGCACTTGAACCTCTAAATTTGCAATTGCATCTTATGCATCTTAATAAATCTAAACACAGTCAGTTATGTCTCAAGGACAGGACAAAACATCTGAAACGTGCAAACAGATCTTTGCATTAGTGTGAATGAATGCATTCAATTATGATAAGAATTATTACTGCCAGAATCAGAATCAGATCATGAGGTGCCAAACAGTGTATGATACAAGAGTATACAGAGCGATTTAAAACACAGCCCCCTTCTTTGCTCGACTGTGAATGGTCCAAACCCTGAAGGCCAACCTCCACAGGTCAGATTTTCTATGAAGGGTCAACACGCACTCTACTGAATCACAATGATCAACATGACAGAGTATGTTTACATATCAATGGCTATTTAGTATGGAGGGGCACTGTTACTATTTTCACATGGATGGCCAATCATAATAAAAGCAGTAGTAGTCTTAAAGTTTATAGTCATTTCATCTAATTCTCAAAAATGGGTGGAAAATTGGCATGATGGTGATAATGACTAACCTAAAACTAATATTAGAAGTGGTTTTTAGAGGACAAATAAAATCCTGAAAAAAATGTTCCCTTTAACGTAAACCTCACATGCAGTTGAGCACTATTTACCGGGAGTGCGTCTCATTGCAGGATGATCCAGACAGGCTGGGTTCCACACCTTCACCGAAGGTATTGGGGGCAAGGTCATGCCTCTCCCACTTTCCTGAGCGATACTGGCTGACCACCAGCTTCTCCGCCCACAAGAGGATGCAGGTGGAGCCCTTCTCCTTAAACTCCAAAGGCGGGTTCGTAGCGGTAGGCTCCTCACGACGGGACTGCAGTAGGGATCGTGACCAGACTGAGTGCACAGCTGGAGACGCCTCCTCTATCACCTGAGACAAACACAAGCCACCTTAAACTCCTACATCAGTTTGATATAATCACACAACCTCCCATTGAAAATGTAATGCAGTTAGGCAACTTGCCTAATTAATATATTAAACCTGTGAAAACTTATTTGGTAGTCTTGTGTTGACAAATTAATCTCTTTTGAATTCGAAACCGTCCATTTTACGTGGGCACATTTTCGAATGTGACTCATCCAACCAGATATTACAGAGGGAACTATTCCTTTTAAATTATTAGTTTTATGGTTTTTGTTTTTTGTTTTCTACTTTATGTTGCGTGATAAGCTTTAAATTGTTTGTTTGCGTTACATTATTAAGATCCAACAAAAAAAAATTTTAAATCATCAACTGAGACAAAGTAACTTAGATGAAAAGTATTTAATTAAACGAAAGAATTTACAATATACGTTATTTAGCATATAAACCATTTTCGTTTGAATTTCCAGTAAAATTAAAATCACTTCAATGTATATCGTTACACTCATATAAAATCACTCATATTTCAATTTTGGTTTGATTTTGGTTACACTAGCCAGCCCTACCTGAAGGTGTGTACGTGCATACAGGATAGTTGCAGAGAAGTCTTACCCTTGAGGGCCAAAGTGCAGTAAACACTGCAGTATACGGCACAGACTGAGCTTTCATGATGCTCAGCACCTGACCAATCACCTCATCTACAGCAAACAACATAATCCCATTCATTTGCAGGAAAACACTTCATTGTATTAGTATCTTGGCTTGTTTTACAATAATAATAATTGTTAGAGCACAAGGCTTTTGATACTTGGTGATGTTTGAATATGACACGTACCGTTTCCGCTGAGCACTTCTTTAGTAGACATCATATCAGCCCTGCAAGAAAAAGACATCTTATAGTCCTCATAAGATCAAGAGTTCCTTTTCAGGTTTTAAGAAGGTCCCAAAAGTAAGGGATTTTCATCTATTCACCCTGTATTACTTTGTGTTTCCAAATTCAAAATTAGATTTTATATAAAGAAATGCTCACCCGACAAATGGAAAACAATGGCTGAGTTCAATTGCATACTATACTACTGACACTTTAAATTTCTGTCACATGGTGAAGAAAATTCTAAAAGAAGACAGAAAATAAAATTCCGTTCTTGGATTTTTCAGCTCTGCCTCTCTCATCCTTTTTACTATGTGGATTTCAAAAGACACTTTATCTCTATTTCTACCATTCACTCACTATATCCAAGATAATTATCCATGGTAACATACACACTGGCTACAATTAATGGTTTTATATTTTTTTTATCATTAATTATTATTTCATGCGTTTAATCTCATGTCACAGCTGTAATAATTTCTGTCACAATGCATATCCTATTGCCTTAAAATATAGTTAGATCCCATAAATGTCCAACATAGTTTTCTCTTCTAACTGTGCTTATTTGCATCATTGGTTGCAGAAGGTGGTAACAGATGAGAAATCTAGTTATATCTTCTTCATGCATTTCAGCATTTACAGCATAAAAGACTTTGTAAATAAACTTTATTTAATAAATATGTAAAAGAACCATAGTTTTTGGAGAAGATAACTGGATGGGGCTCACTGAACAGCATTAATGAGGTCATGTGACAACTTAGCATAGTACAATTTGAAACAGTATCCAATTGCATAATGTATCAGTTCATATACTATTTAAAGTAAATATGTAGTCAGTGTACAGTATTGATTTCATTCTGAACTCCAGCCAGTGTCAGAGATTTGATTACCCGCCGCTGTAAGGGAGGCGGAAGACCAGCAAGGCAGCAACAGAAGCATTGAGGCGGAGTTGAGCAAGCGTGTCTGGGTTCATGTAGAGAGGAGCCGCATCAATCTGGTTCTGGAGCAGTGTAGAAACCAAAGCAGTGGCGGACGATGACACCGATGGCAACCATAAGGAGGAGGAGGACAGCAGAGCCGCCTGTGAACATGCCACAGTCATACATCAACAAAACCTGAGAGCTGCTTTTTAATCTTTGAGCTAACAAGCGAAACAAGTGATTTCAACTGAAATTACTGAAAGAGAAAAACTGAAATCTCAGTTAATACCAACAAACAACTTTGTTTATGTCAACTAAAGTCAAAAACATAAGAAGTAATAAATATCATAAATTGTGATAGATGGAAAAGACATCAACATACCTCAAGATTTTGGAAGACACTATCCTGTTTGTTTCCAAAGACTCCACCATACAATGTGAAGTCATCGACACTCAACTGAATGAAACACAGAGAATTCAGCCAATAAGATTAGCACTACCTCAACTAGCAATACAGATTGTTGTCTTCAATTTAGAAATGTGTATCTATTAGAGATATTGTGAAATTATAGTATCTCTATCTCTCTCAATGTCTGTCTCTCTGGCCTCATTTACAACTAGTATTAATGTATTCTGTAATGTGAGCTAAACACAAGTGGACAAAGCAAACCGTATATGCTAGAATGTTGTTTTCTTGTTTTATTTGTTGTTATTAGTTTTGTCTTTTAATCAACAAGCGGCACACTGACACATTGATGATAGTATGCAAAATCTGTCAAGAAATGTTTATATATATAGATATAATATATATATATACAGTATATATATATATTATATATATATATATATATATATACCTATAGTCATCAATACTTGGGAATGCCAACAGTAATGTGCACAAAAAGCAGTAGATGCGTATACCCCGCGTTCTATTCCTATGGGCACACTAAAGCAAACGATATAAACCTGTGAGTTATGAATATAGTGCATACTCTATCCTGCAGGAAGAGTAGCAGGTTATGCGGCGCAGTGCTCAGCGCTGTGTTCAGGTGTGACTCCAGCTCCTCCACAGACACAGTGTGACCCGCTGATGGAGCATTCACAGGAGACAAGGCAAACCTACACACAACACATTAGAAGAGCACATGGCTAGAAAAACACATACGTGACCCTGGTCCACAAAACCAGTCAATGGTCAATTTTTTATTTAATAAATTAGCTCTCCATTGATGTATGGTTTGTTAGGAATAGGACAATATTTGGCGAGATACAACTATTTGAAAATCTGGAATCTGAGGGTGTCAAAAAAAATCTAAATCTTGAGAAAAGCATCTTTAAAGTTGTCCAAATGAAGTCCTTAGCATTGCATATATTACTAATCAAAAAATTAAGTTTTGATATATTTACGGTAGGAATTTACAAAATATCTTCATGGAACATGATCTTTACTTATATCCTAATGATTTTTGGCATAAAAATCTATAATTTTGACCCATGCAATGTATTTTTTGGTTATTGCTACAAATATCCCCGTGCTACTTATGACTGCTTTTGTGATCCAGGGTCACATTCCGATCATAATACAAACTACACAATGAGCATCAGCAGGAGTGTAACTTTGACAAACACAAAAACCGGATTGACGCAGATTCGAGTAAACTGTCTAAACATCCACGACGGCCAAAATGTTTACTAGCTTTAAGACTTTAAGCCATCACCGCTCAACACTGCTATCTGGAGTCTAATGTAAGCACATTGAAGCTCGTAGATGCGTATATTGTTCGATTACTAAACGTGTGCGGTTTATCAGAGAATGTAACTGTTTAAAGCTCATATTGAAGCGTTTACACGGGTTTTCAGGACTGGACAGCGACCGTGTCATCCAGCTAGCAAACCGCTAAAGCTAGTCTCCCGAACTACACTCATATACTGTCGGTCTTTACCCGTCGCTCGCCCAGGCGACCAGGCAAGTCCCTTGCTCGTCGCTTTTCGCTGCTGCGATCACACACAGAAGAAAAAGCGCAATCATCCCGGTGTTACCGGAGACCGTCCTCACAGCAGCCATCTTCCGCGCAGATGAGGCGTGACGTCATAACCGGCCGTCTTCCGCGGGGTCGATCAATGACGTGTAGAGGGTATAAATGCAGCAGGTTACAAACGCTGCCAAATTACACTGTAATTTCAGTTTAAATATACCTTAACTTTTTATAAATGTTGTTCACACTTTGGATTCTAATTGTACCAAGTTTTTGAGAAATGTTCTCATTAGCCTACTAGCAAAAATGTTGTTATTGTAATGTTGCTAAGGCAAAATGGTTAGCACTTTACCCAAACATTACTTTTTTTTTAAGGAATAGACTGTGCCAAATACATTTTTGTTTAATAATAAAGTTAAAGGAATGCATTTTAAAGTCAATTTAACCATGTTTCTCCACTCTGCTCTTTCTGCCAAGAGGAAGGAGAATCTATTTCACATTTACTCTATTTCTGTTATTATTCTAAACAATTCTGGCTTCAAATATCAGCTTCCCTACTTCTTGTGTTCCAGCAGCTCTGTAGTAGCCTATTTCCATCAATAAGGTTATTTTCCATTCTGATATTTATGATCATAAGGAGTTAGATGATGTCTTAAACTTCATATGTAGGATGGGTAAATACCATATCCACAAAGCTAGATACCTCCAATTTAAACCCAGCTGCAAAATATTGACTTCTGATCTACATTTATTATTGTCATCACTTTTAAAATCTCCTCCAATAAAAAGCTCTGAAGACATCTCGTATTATAGAATGGTAAAGTAGTAAATTGTGTCATTTTTCTCTCTTCTGTATTCCCCCATATGTTCTGTTCTTTGGTCTATATTATTTGTATCTTTTGTACTGAATTATACATCTGAAATAAAAAAAATAAAGAAAAGAAAATGATGAATAAAGCTGTTCTGTACTGTTTGTTGTGCTTTCGTTCTATAATGTATTTATCGATAGGTTCACAGAGGGAACAAAATACACCCACTCCCACACATCTAAATATATATATATATTCCCTAAACAGCTTAAAACTGATTTTCTTTTCTTTCAGCAATCACATTCTGTAACTGCTTACTATGTGAAATTCTAAAGGTCACGGTGGAAAAATAAACGGTGTAGGCTACTCATCATAGCTCTGACAGGTTTGTAGCTGCGTTCACCACTTTTCTTTTTTATTTAGTCTGTCCTAAAGCTTTGGCAAGATATTTCAGGTTCTATTACGGCTAACATTGTATATTATAATATATTTTATTGTATAGTGTGCATTGTGGAAGAAGGATGTATGCCAAGCCTTTTAGATTGATCAGTTTTATCTAATAAATCTGATTCTGTTGCTTGCTAAATTCCACAATCACAAATCCAAATATTCAAATCTTAGACTTCTTTTTTTGTTTTAATGAAAGAACTTGAGTAATACTTTATATTTAAAATAAGCTTTCACCCCCGGCTCTTAATGCATGGTTTTTCCTTTTGGAGCATCAGTGAGCGTTTGAACTTTCTGTAATAGTTGCATATGAGTTCCTCAGTTGTCCTCCGTGTGAAAAGATACATTTCAAAATCATACAGTCATTGATGGAAAGGGTTCAAATACACAAGAATGCTGGAAAACTAAAGGATTTGTGGGACCTGAAGGATTTTTCTGAAGAACAGCAGGCTGTTTAACTTCAGGACAAACAAGGGACTCATGAACAAATATCACTAAACAAACACACAAATGTGGATCATTCAGCAACAACACAGTATGAGATCAAATTTTTGATTTTTATAAATTCAACTATTATTTTCTCTTGTAGACTATATGTAAACGTCTTATTCAGGTCAGTACTAAATAAACAATAACCTGCATTTTGTATGATCCCTCTTATTTAGGTAAAATAATTAACATTTTTGCAGATTCTGCAAGGTGTATGTACGCTTTTGACTTCAACTGTGATTGGAAGATTAACATTTTTATCAGATTCAAACAACTGTTTGTTGTCATGTTTTCTGTTTGTGCCTTATAGGTCACACAAGAGAGAGATCTTTCATTTAAATCTTTAATATGTCGACTCAGATTTTCATCACTTTTCATCGTTTAAAATGTAGAAGTTTTTGTATGAAAATGCCTTCTAATGGATAATATCAATTTTGTTAATAAAAGTTAGTTTAACAGTTTAGCAAAACTTTAAGGATTTTTATTTTGAACAACAGATCAAATGTTTATCTACCTCTAAAATGTATTTCATAAACATGTTCTACGATCTTTCCATCATGTTTATGATTTTGTTTAGAGATCATAGTACATCAGATATTAAAGTATTCTGTCTGTTTCATCAGTTGACATGGCAAACGGGAATAATTATATTCCGCAATAGGCACAAATGCCTATTCTGAAATAATTCTGTATTTACAGTATTTCTGTATTAATTATTCTGTATTTACAGTATATTTACAGTCAAATACTGTATCAAATATAAAAAATCTAACAGCTAGTATCTTCCATTTAAAATGTCTCAATCTGTAATTAAAAAAATTACTAAATGCTTCAGCAGTCCCACTTTAAATCAAGAATTTGACTTCTTGTCACGATAATCACTGATCCAGCTATGACAACTGCGCATACAAATTCAGATGTTTAGGAAACTCCATACAAAGAAAAAAAAGAGTGACTCGCTGACATGCTATGATGTAAAAGAGTTACTTCATCATTCTAAATGCTGCTATTTTTGATGGGTGAAGTATTCTGTACAATTAAAATTAAAATAAAATGACTAAGAATGCAACATATCGTGCTTCACAGTCTACAAGGCATTTCCAGTCACTGATTTGCACACAACATGTCTCCTGAAGTCCTGCACATTGCTCAAAATTAATTTACTTTCTCTATAGAGGTGTAACTCCTCTACAAAAACAAAATATGTTTTCCTTTAGCCCATGTCTGACTGTCCACACATAAACGAACGGACACCCATGGATATAATTTTACTTAAAAGGATGCTGTAAACCTCTTTGGGTGTAGTCATCTGTATGATTGTTTCTCCTCAGTGTCTACGCTGAGTTGTAAGGCCCGGGTTAGCTAATGGGTAATGTCCTGAATAGCCCTTTATTCTGTAAAACGTCCCTCCATGGGTCACGAGTGTTTCCGTATCCTGTGATGAAGCGCCTCCGCCTGGGCTTTCAAACTGAGAAACTCCCCTTGAATAAAGTCTGTCAGTGTTTTCCGCATTTCCATCTGTAGAGAAAAATAATGTCGTACTCTGTACTGCAAGACTACTACTACTATTACTATTATTATTATTATATCATCTTTTTAAACACTCTACCACCTACCGGACTTGTGTTGTCAGCTCTCAGGGCATTTACCAGATGTCTGACTGTGAACGGCTTTCCAACTACAACAGTTACTCGCTGCACAAAAGAAAAGTACACTCAGAGTCAAAACTGTTCTGTAGGTGTGACATTGACAAATATCAGGTATGACACATCACACAAGCAAAATATGTATTGACCTGTCCTACTCGAGGGATGTATGGTGTTTGATTCGGTAAAACATTATTCATACCTGAAAAAATATGGTACATAAACATGCGCTCAAATATGAATTCATGAAGTTATGTGCTACGGTAACAGCTTATGTCATTTGAATGTGCACGTGCCTAGCTTACCTACATGCCACATGGGTAAAATGATTGGGTGAAGAGAGCACTCTGCAATCAAACGCCCGATTCCTGTCAAGGAATAGAAGGATTAACAACCAAACAAATCAGGGTAAAGCAAACTATTTGCCATTATTGGAGCATAAATCTTACCCCATTTTATCCTCATGAACTCTCCAGTCATGTTAACTTTACCTGAGACGAGAAATGTACCATATTTCCTTTAGCTTGTACCACAAACAACTGTCAAGGTTAAAAATATGAGTGTCCTCTGCTGTCTGTACCCTCTGGAAATAAGTGCACCCACTCCCCTTGATTCAGCCTTTCCACAAGGAAATCCATTCCTTTCTGATATACTCCATCTCCTAAAACACAGGACAGTTTAATGCATTCAATGAAATGTACCCTTAAAAAAAGATATTTACAAAAACCTTATCAACTCCAGAGTCTCCTTATATGTTTTTCATACTTGGTTAATATATCAATTAGATTTTAAAAAAGCACTGACAACTGTTATTTTTATCATGTGTTCATGATTATAACATCTAACAGTCAGCTGCAGCCAGATAAATTCCTCTTCTTCTATCACTGTGCATTTCAAATGTTTTCTGCAGCACTGATGAGATTAAGCTTAAACTTAATCTTTACCATCTCTTTCAAGCCATAATTACCAAACTTATCCCGCATACCTTTTAAACACAGGTACCTGTCTCCAATGGCAGGCAAATTATTTTAAGTAAATTTTTTTATATAATGACAGTCAATTTGTGCTTTACTTTTTGTGTACAAAAACAAAAACTACTTTACAAAGTTTGATTTTGTTTAATTTAGTCATTTAAAAAAAAAAAACTGTGGAAAATAAAACACGCTGAGGAAAAAAGCGTGGCATTAGATGAGTTCACCTCTAACAACAGGCACACATTTCCCTCTGCTGAAGAAGCTGGAGTGCAGTTCTCTTGTGAAACAGATGTCAGAGGCAGCAGGTGTCCTGAGCACACACAGACAACAAATATATGATACGATATAAAGTGACGAAACACTTTTGCACGAGTCTCCAGATTCTGCTTTCATTCACTCACCATCTCATCCTGTTAAAGCTCCACAGATGCCGGAGCTTCAGGACTCCTGTTATCAGAATGTGCACAAACACTTTAAATGCATTTACATTTTCTACTGCCAAATCTACTCTAAAACGTGTTACCTCAGTTATATTAAATGTGCTTTTTTTTTGTTTTGTTAAAGCCATGATTTTATAACTCAAAACCAGGTATCTGAGGCTCTGCCTACCCCAGACGTGTGGATCATCCATACAAGATTGATGATTGCAGACTGTGATAAGAGGCGTGTCCTGAGGACGCTCATCAACCAGGTCCATCAAAACATCCTGGTTGTGCACCACCAAAGAGTTAAAATAGTCTGCAGAATCAGATAAATTAGGTTGAAGTTAACATCTTTCAGAATTTATAGTACACATTATTCAAAATCTGGATATGGAGAAACAGGCCCGTAGCCAGCTATGAGGTCACAGTAAATTTTTCATGTTCAAAAATAAAATTTGTCCTCTGAATGATTAATTTGTTGTTTAAAACTCCTTATATGAATGTCTGCATGTATAGTTCAGTTTAGACAGTTTGCAAGAATGCTTAGCATCTGTGGTATGAAAATAATCGCTGCGAGATGCTGGCGGATGTGAGAAAAAAGGGGGGCCCTTCTGTGTGCCATATCTATGTTGTTATAATATAAAGTAATTATAAGCATTTTTGGACTTGTCTTTTCCACTTAATTTGACACTTTAGAAAGTCAATAACGTGGGAAGTTGCAGTTTAGGGTCAGCGATATCTTTATCTTATTTGCAAAACATCTGAAATAATTTCAGTTTATTTCTATTTGTTTTTAGAGCAATATCTGGCAACACTGCATCGCCGGCACTTAAACTGACAGTAATCAAAAAAGCCCACGGACAGGTTATTTCTGACAGAATAGCACATTCAGTAAGGGAAACGCAAAAAATATAATTGTATTATCTGTCAGAAACGTTATTAACTAAACGCTGTCAAAAAAGGCTTTAACATAGTACAAGATGTAGAACAAGTAGGTTACAGAATGAAATACACAAACATTAGCCATGAAGAAGTCTATGCCAAGTCGTTCAGTATAGTAGTTAAATTTTCACAAACATTCATAAGAGCATTAGACAAATTCATCATCTATACAGCAATGATTATGAATGAAAACTATAACAGTTATATGTATTGTTGCATGAAAAATAAGCAACTGATAAAATTATCCACCCCATAGTAAAGTATTAACAAATTTCGATGCAAATGATCATCCCTCCAAAACTGGGAAAATATCTTTCACAAACATCTACATGCCTGTCTCTTTTAAAGTGTTTATATTGAGTTGTATTTGTAGAGGTTATTATAGCACAATTCATGAGGAGAGACATCAGACTCACTGGTCCAAAGGTAGCTGTATGAGCCCACCATGCCCATGACCACTCTGCTGGATATTCTCCAGCCCAGCCGGGGGCATTGTGGGAAGGGCCACGTGACCTCCAAGGGCATCGCACAGCATTCACCCGCACTGATGAGATATTACAGCGAAGACATAGAGAATACACTGGTTTTCATCGGTTAAGAACAGACATATCTACTGGCAGGGATACAGTTCAGCTGCTGAGTATATATTTAATCAGATATAGCATGTAATACTTTTGGGATAGATCTGTTTAGCATAAGCAAGAGCTTTATGTCCAAATAAAAACAGAGGAGCAGTGTGGCAGCTGTTAACACAAATTACACAACCTTGAGAAATAGCGTGATGTGTGAAAACACAAAACACGGCGAAAAAACAAACATGACATAAAATCTGCTTTAGTCAAACAATAAGAAACTTCCTCATTTTAAACGTAAACTTATGTAAACAGGGTCATTGTACATGACTGAATTGACTAATGGGTGTAGTTAATTGTTCGCCGCTTTTCTGTAACGGCAACGTTAAATTGTAATGTGAATTTGTTTCATTGTAAAAAGTATAATCAAGAAAATGTAACCCTCCCACCTTCCGTGCCGTCAGCCGATGGCCGCAGAAATGCAGCTGCACCGGAAGTACTATACCACCGCGAGCGATCATGGGAGCTGTAGTTTTGTAGTCGTCATTGTTCTTCTTCTTCTTTTGGTGTTTTATTGCGGTTGGCAAACAAACGATAGGTGCATTCCCGCCACCTACTGGGCTGGAGTCTGGACCATTGATGGAATAGGAAGAACTAAATAAAATAATTTAAAAAACAGATATACTTTTTTTTAAGTATGTCATTAAAGCATTATATGTTTTATAATGAATCAAGCCATTATTCAACAGAGTTTTAAGTGTAATATTTTCTATCCTCTTTTCTTCCAACAGAATTGCCCTTTCATTATCATAAGCAGAACAATGTAATAGTACATGCTCTACTGTTTCTGCTCATCCACACAGACTACAGACTAATGTAAAGTCTGGTAATGATTGTATCTTCTCTTCTACTACCAAAATTAACTCTTTAACCCAACTTGATTTTGAATATGATAAAGATGTCTTCCTCTCTCCTCCGTATTACAAAGTTCTTGCCATTTCATTTTTATTGCTGCTCTAATTTTAGCCTTAACTTCTTTGCTTAGTGGAATATTAATTTCTATATGTGATCATTTCAGCGCTTGTTTGGCAAAATCATCCACTCCCACATGTGCTGGAACCCACAAGAAACATATCTTAATTCCTATTAGTTTCCTCGACCTTCATGTTTTCACTTTTATATTAACACCACATCAATCTTAAAACATAAAACTGATGATATTATATTAAAAAGACAAAAAAGAGTGTGGAGGGACTGCTGAAGCACGTTTTTATTTCACATTTTACGTCACATGCGGAAGTGGGGGCATAATAAAAGAAGTCATACTTAAAAGTCTGGCGTGAAGCATAAAAATCAAAATGTTGTATAGTATAATTACAATGTTCTGTCATAAATGCAGAAACCAAGGGCTTAATTTTAAGGATTAGTCAGCGTCAGAGCTTGGAGGCTAACACATTTTAGCTTACACATAATTACTTTTAAATAAATAAATAACTGAAATATAGACTTAACCAACTATGTGTGCGTGTGCCCTTATGAAAATAACCGTGGTTTTGTTATAGTAAAAGTGTTGTAACCATGTTTTATTTGGCATATTGATTACCGTGTGTAAAAGCACATTTTTACTACAAATACCATGGTTAAACTGTGGTTAGTGATTCCCCCCCCCCCCCCCGAACCATGTTAATTTGTGGTTACCATGGAGGGTAACCACATAACGTTTTTTTTTTTTTTGTAAGCCATGGTTAATTTTCGTAAGGGAGTGTGTGTGTGTGTGCTTGGTATTCCCTATGTTATGGGGACCAAATGTCCTCACAAGTATACTACCAGTAAATTTTGACCTTGTAGGGACATTGTTGGTTCCCGTGAGGAAACAAGCTTATAAATCATACACAATGATCTTTTTTTTTTTATCTTTTTTCAAATCCACAAATGCAGAGTGTTTTGTGTGAGGTTTAGGTGTAGGGTTTGGGTAAGTGGATAGATAATACAGTTTGGACAGTAGAGAAACTCTTACGCCAATGAAATGTCCCCATAAAACATAAAAAACTAGTGTGTGTAGGGTGGCCCTTATTTTTTAAAGACTTAAATAGTAACATTTCTAAAGATTGGTTTAATACTTTTTTTTTTTTTACAAATATACATAAGTTGTCTCCTAATAAGTTTCACACAGTTTTCAGCTCAGACTGTATGTCCTCGCTACAGAATGGGCCTTAAGGGACAGCTGTCACCATATAAACTCACTCACATTATACTTTCAGGGTTTGCAGTAACAAAAGTAGCATCGGGGGGAAAAAAGGTTGTTTAATATCCACTGGCAAACCAATTCCTTATTCTAAATGTGCTATTATTAATTTTCCTTGTTCAACTCCTTATTCTAAATGTGCCATTATTAATTTTCCTTGTTCAACTCTTTATTCCATTATTTAACTCCTTATTGTAAATGATCTGTTACAATGATGCTTAAATCTGTTGCTATTTGTAAATGTTCCCCCATCTAGATTCTAGACCATACCAAAGGGGTTATAATACTATTTAATAATACTACTTTAAAACAAAATTTTCCCTAAGAACAAGTTGAAATTGAAGAGAGTAATAGGTCTCCAAATCCGTGTATCATTCGATCAATCATTTTTTGATTTAATATTGAAAGTAGAAAAATTAGAAAATGGCTCCTTTTTCATTTTTTCGTTTTTTTTCCAAAAAACGAAAAAAGAGAATTCAGCTTCAATTTAAATTTTTCGTTCATGGGTGGAAAAATTAATAAACAGCTTGAATATTTGATTTCTACATGTGGGCAGGAATTAAACGCACCTTTCTGCTGATTGGTCAGCCGAAGATCAAACCGTGCCATCATCAGTTCTTCTGCAGTATCACGCAGCAGAATAATAGTCCTCTGCTGCTGCAGTTGTATGGATTAATAACCCATTTTATTAATTTAATATTTTTCTCATCAAACAGACTAATAAATAGCTCAACACAACTCGTACCGGGGCAGAGTCTAGACAGGTCTTTCTTCTGTGTAGACCAGCAGTTCTTAAAGTGATAGGGGGTCCAAGAAATAATATAGCCTTAATATTGCTATAGCCTAAAGTTTTTATCATGATACATAGGCCTACTGTGATTTATTCCAAAGTGACTTATATGATGCATTTAATGTAAATCTAAATGAAGCCTTTTAAAAGACAAGTATTCCCTGTGGTTCATGTTTGTGGCATGCACCAGAAAGATGCTCAGCTGATGCAAAGAATAGAATTTATATCTACACAGAAGAAAGTCCTGTCTAGACAATGCCCCGGTACGAGTTGTGTCGAGCTATTCATTAGCCTGTTTGTTTGATGAAAAAAAGATTAAATGTAGTTGCAATAAATGCGTTAAGAATCCATACAACTGCTGCAGTGGAGGACTATTATTTTGCTGCAGAAGAACTGATGACGGCACGTTGATCTTCGGCTGACCAATCAGCAGAAAGGGGCGTTTAATTCCCGCCCTCATGTAGAAATCAAATATTCAAGCTGTTTATTCATTTTTCCACCCATGAACGAAAAATGAAAATTTAAGCTGAATTCTCGTTTCTCGTTTCTCGTTTTTTGGAAAAAAATGAAAAAGGTGCCGTTTTCTCATTTTTCTACTTTCAATATTAAATAAAAAAACTAATGATCGAATGATACACGGATTTCTCCACCATTATTTATTTCACTGTTTATATTACAGAGCCATTGTTTTTGATTCAGAACTCCAGGTATGTAAAGCTTGATGCATCGCACCGGTCATGGTGCTACTGTGTTGGAGAGCGGAGCGAGGAACGAGGAGACCAGGAGTACATCAACACAGCAGATTTTAATTGTAACCAGGAAAACACACGTAGCAGATGAGGTAGACATAAACAGACATTCACAATACCGGATGAGAAAGAATGGAAACACACACAGATTAAATAATAAGGGAGCTAATGGGACACACCTGGGAACAATAGAACAAAAGGGGGAACACCTGGAAACACAATCAGGACAGGAACAGGAACAGGAAGGAAACCAAACATGGACATAAAATGAACATGGAGCACGTGGGGGAAGAAAACACACAGAGACACGGAACAGAGTCTGACATTACTCCCCCCTCCCAGAAGGCGCATCCCGCGCCATAACAATTCCACCAAGGAGGGGGGGTGGGCGTCCTGGAGGTACCTCCAGGACTGGGAATACCTCCAGGGTGGATCAGGCAGTCCAGGGTGCCATGGCGGCACAGGGAGCTCGGGGAGCCACGGCGGAACAGGGATGGCCTCTGTAGCCTGGGCCTCGCCACTACGGACAGACCCATACTACCCCCCAAAAAATCCTTGAGGAGAATATCGTCTTTAGAGGCCCTCAGTAGGCCTAACTCGGGAACAAGCCTTGGGCTTGACTTGGGGACTGGAGCCCTCCTTGGGCTCGACATGGGAACTGGAGCCCTCTCTGTGCTAGACTCGGGGACTGAAGCCTTCTCTGGGCTAAACTCGGGGACTGGAGCCCTCTCTGGGCTAAACTCGGGGACTGGAGCCCTCTCTGGGCTAAACTCGGGGACTGGAGTCCTCTCTGGGATAAACTCTGGGACTGGAGCCCTCTCTGGGCTAAACTCGGGGGCAGGAGCCCTCATCCAATACCGGACGAGGAAGAATGGAAACACACGTGGCTTAAATAATAAGGGAGCTAATGGGACACACCTGGGAACAATAGAACTAAAGGGGGAACACCTAGAAAAAAAAAAAAAAAAAAAAAAAAAGCACAATCAGGACAGGAACAGGAAGACCAAATAAAGACATAACCTGGAGCACGTGGGGGAAGAAAACACACACAGACACGAAACAGAGTCTGACAGCACCCACAAGAATAAAGAGTCTGAATACTTACATCAGAGTGATATTACAATTTTTCATTTTTAATAAATTTATCATCATACAGTTTACATAGAGATGCAAGTGAGCTGTTGTAAAGGTAACCAGCTATATATACAGTACGATACAAAGATTGTGATTTGCACACATAGTAATTGGTCTATAATTACTATAAATTTTTTTATACACCGAAGTAGAAAATAATCTCACATGAGAGTTAATGCATGATTTTCTTTCTAATTTAATAATTATTATTTATACATTTAGCAGATGCTTTTATCCAAAGCAACTTACAGTGCATTCAGGCTATACACTTTTTACCAGTATGTGTGTTCCCTGGGAATTGAACCCATAACCTTTTGCGCTGCTAACACAATGCTCTACCACTGAGCCACAGGAACATCTTTCTTCTTCCTTTTCATGACAGTTCCACTAATGCATTCAAATTACATATTATTAATTTTTATATTTGCTTTTATAATTTTATTATTACAATTATTCAATTGAAAATAATTAGCATAAGATAACAAATAAGAGAGACATATGTAAGAGTGCATCATTCAAAAGTAACATACATTACTGTAAACTTTCTTTGGATAAGGCACAGAATTCTGTCATATGTTCTAAATTAAATGGTAAAGAAAAGAGAAAACATACAAATCTAAGTCTTTCTGCCCCTTACTGAAGACATGCAAATGAAAAATGTCTAAAATGACACCAAAAAGGGCTGTAAAACAATGCTACATAGAAAAAAAATGGTATTCAAATATCAGTCGTATCAGTCGTAACTGTGAAATCACCAGTCTGGAGCAATGTAGTTTAAGCACTTTAGCGCAACCTCAAAGCCTAGAAAACAAGCCTGCAAGCAGGACAAACAGAGAGAGTAACACTATTAAGAAAAGAAAATTTAAAAACATATTAACACTCATTTTAGCATTCAGAATACGTTGAATAGCAAATGTATCATTGGCCTATTACAAAATGCACAGTTGTAAGAAAATGTTTGTAAAACTTAGAATTTAGAATTGTTCGTATTTCACCTGTAGGTGACGGAATAAGAATAAGTTGAAACAGAACAGGGTACCTTGTTTTTCCTACCCTGGTTAGTTATCTAACTAGCAGTTTATGGGGCCCATCAGACCTACACTGGAGCCTCTACGCAATGTTAGTTTTTGCGTCTGTTGTTCTACAGTGGTGTGTCTGCATCGTTCTGCAAGTACACAGCCAAAATATGGTTTGCCAGTGTTGACTAAAGGTTTGCAAAATGTGTTTGAATTGGATTACAAATCTTACAAATGTTCTATGAGTGTATCTAAATGTAAATGTGTTTTTATATGCTGCTCTGTAGAGCTAAGATCTGCAAAAGGCCAGTCAAGAGACTGACAGGGGCCTCAAAGCAGCATGATTTACCTTAACTGCAGGAAGTTTGAGAATTAATCAGAATATGATATTAATAAAAGTCTGTTTTATGTTGCTACATGTCCATATGTTTGTGCTCAAAGAGACTTGGTGACCAGATGATCAGATCTAACTCATGGAGCCTTTAATTCTACTAATTAAGCTTGGGCTGTCAAGCGATTATTTTTTAAAATCTAATTAATTACATGATGTGCCAATTATTTTAATGATTCTAATTTATCATTCATCCGTTTTGGCTAAGAAATTACCCCCCAAAAGATTAAAGTCATTATTGTGTTAAATGAGAAAAGCATTGAATAGACATTACAAAAAGTAGCTTTAATGATAGACTTTTATGATAGTGTGGGCAAACCTATGGTAAAAGAGCAGATGTACAATTAATTTATCAATTGAAAAGAAAGTTACAAAATCAACATAAAAAAATATTTAAAGAAATATGTAGCTATTATGACTTGATATAACCACTCAATAGCTGAAAAGGCAAATGGAGCTCTAGAGTAGTCTATTGTCAGTTCATAAGAATTTATGAGTCAAATAAAGGTGACTTGACTTGACTATTGTAAATACAGTAACTGTCCCACATGAAAGACACTGGGGCATAAACTGAAATGAGCTCCCTGATTCCTAATCTTTTCAACAAAAAAAAACCCCTAAAAGCGACAAACTCTTAATTATGACTTTAGAAGTGGGAGGTAGGACATTTCTGAAAGCACGTGAAGGCAGAATATATAAATGCTTTTATATGGCATATTTATATGGCAGATTTTGTTACTGTTTTTATCAACCGCTGTGACCAACTGAGATATATTTAGTCAAAAATCCATAAAATCCTAAATGGCTCACCAAACCATTTTATACAACTTTACTAGAACTCTGTAATAAACGTTTTCATGACAATAGGCAAATTAAGTGCTGATACTGAAAAATGTATTTGTAGCATGAGTATGTTTTCTCACCGCATTAGCAGGAAATGCTCGTAACATGACTGCGCTCAAGCCTTTGTAGAGAGCATGGGCTCCTTCCTCCCGTAACAGTGTTTTTAACACATCTCTCAAACCCCGGTAACGCCCGTCTGTGTCTGCAGGACAGAGCACAGAGCAGTGTCTGCATTTTCTGATCACACACTACTACAACTGCTACATGCTTTTGGTATTAAGTGCAACCCACTAAAATTGGCACGCTTGGTAATTGTGAACATAACATACTGTGAAAAAATTTTACAACCTTTAATTGAAGTAATAAACATTAAAAATGTGATAAATAAACATTAAATAGAAATATATTTTCTTCAAAAAGTGTGTCACAATTACTGGCACCTCTAAAAATTCTTATGAATAAAATCTAACTGAAGTAAATTCCTCTTCATATAGTACCTTTTAAAGTTTACTTGAGTCAGTAAATCACTTAAGTGGCACTGGGTTTTACATATGAGGTGATATAAAGGGCAAATTCCTATTCTCATGGGAAAGACCCCAGAATACAGCAATGAGTGACAGAAGATGTTGAGCCACACAAATAAGGAAATGGCTATTCTGTAAGATAACGGTTGAAATGCTCATTTAAAAGTGATTAATCCATGAAAAAATTCTCCATCACTTCAATCAGACACCACCTACATAACCATAAACTTGTTTGAGAGGGTTGCATAATTAGGCCTTTGATGTCATCATACAACAAAAGCACTAGTAGTTTGCTAAACATTACTGGGACTTTCATTGGAACCATTGCTATTTATTTCGTGACCAAAACACAGCTTTTTTTTTTTTTTTTAGAAAAAATTACAGATACAAGAAACATATGTGGGTTTTGATGGCCAATAATTGTGGCACACATATATTTAAAGAATATGTATTTTGTATTTTTTTCCCCTTCAATTATTTTATTTCAATTTTTTAAAAAAGTCTATTTTGAATGAAAAACCAATAAGATAAACAGCAAAGACATTTTTCCAAAGACTATTTGTTCACATTTACCAAGAGTGCATATATTAGTAAAGGACACGGAAAGACGCATTATCCATTATTGAGCAAGTACATGAAAATCAATGTTCAAAACAACATTCTTGCAAATTCTGTAAAGCTAATGTCTTATTCTTGTGTTTATGCCATGCCCGTAAATACAGAAAAGAAGGTATATCTACTATACAGTGTGTTAGGCAGATATGATACTTACTCATATTTCTTTTTTGATATACAATAACACTTTTTTGGTAACACAATACTTAGATAAGAATTGCCCAGCTACCCACACACGATCTAGCATACTTTACTGAGACTATACAGCAGTGTGATCACCTGAATTGGCTCATTAAAATGCCCTTGGCTACCCTACTCTCCATCATCTGATAAAATACTGCTGCTATAATCTCCAGAAAGTGTATGCAGATGACTCATTTAAATGAAAATCTGCCTACATTTAAATGTTTGTAAATTAGTAAACTAGTTTGCTGATGGTTAGTTAATACGGGGTATATACAGGAATCATGGAGTTAAATTTAATACCTTTTAAGACCTTTTTTTAAGACTCTTTCCATACATTTTATGACCTCATCGCCAGTCCAAGTTTTAACCGGTTACATCGGCAACACTTTAACCTACATTTATTATATATTGATTATAAGAAAGCACAAATAAACAGTCTTACTTTGTGATAACTCCATATCAATGCAACATAAGTCAGAAGGGCGGAACGAAGCACAAGAGAATTAATTGAGTGACTAACCCAATGCAACCCAAGAAACAAGAATTAGACCAATAAACAAAACAACTGACAAAACTTATTGAGGAGGGTAAATAAAGCTCTCCGAGCTAACGGGGCAATGAGTTCACACAGTATATTCAAAATACGTATTTGTAACATCAACTCTTATAACTGTCTGCAAACCATAGCTGTTTTGTGGAGCACTTCTCATGACAAACACCTGACTGATCAGACAGTTTAGCTGTGATAACGGAGTGCTTGATTTGATGTAGACTTGACAGAGTGTCAGTAATACTGTACCTGATCGTGTCTGAATGATCATTGAAGGTAAAATAATGATCAAAACTATTACATCACTTTAATTGTGCATCCCAAGTCCATGCCAGTAAAAAAAAAAAACAGCCCAAAGTAGCGCAATTACCATGTCCCAAATATAAAAATGTAATTTCCATCCCTAAAATACATATTTTACAGTCACTGTTATGCACATTTATCAAACACAGCTCAAATGCTTCCTACTAAAGTGGCCAAAAACATTGAGCACAGTTTTATTACAGGTAGAATGCAAAATTTTCAGTACAAGCATTTCAACCAAATGTAATTTAAGCAATATTTCAAACCTTTAACCCACTTGGGGAAATCAACCCATGGCCAACAGTTAAAAGCAGCCAATTCGGGAAAAACAAACAACACGAACAACCCTGCATCCAACACGAACTGCAGAAGTCAGATTTGACTGATCAGGGGTCAACAATAAGGAGAGATGACTGACAAGATGTTGGAGGATTGCTCCTCAACAGATCCTGAGCTCATTGACAAATATTTTTTATCGTAAGATGTGCTCCCTTTACACCGTGCGCGCGAAGTGAAAGTGAACTGCGACTGTGACTGCGAGCGCTCATTCAAAAGGGGTTTAAATACGCCACATATTGATAGCGGCGCCCTGATGCGTGAAAATAATATACAATATTAAAATGTTTGCCGGAGTGCACACAAAAATAGCAGGCGCGGAGGGAGCATGCGATACTGGCAGAAATTCAGGCGCCGGAGACGGGATCAACAAGCCACCGCCATCACGCTGCAGTCAGCCAGTGGAGCGCCGTAACAGAGACGTCAACATCTTGCGGGATTCCAAAAACAACAAAGAACCTCACTTTCGGACAATATACACAATGAAAGAGGATACCAAAATCGGAAGACTTTTTTAATACTATAAGGGCTTAATTGTCTCTTAAATTGATTTACAACTTTAATACTTTTTTAAGACCCCGGGACACCCTCATGGGATGCAGGCTTGTGCAGTGAATGAATACCACAAAAAAATACACGCAACTGTTTAGTGAATCTCACTGAGCTCCTTTTTATAGTGTATTGTGTCCCTAGGACACAATGTTGCAAGGCCATGTTATGGCATATAGTCAATAAATTATGACATAAGTATCAAAAACAATGGCACAATTCAGCAGTTGTGTGTGGTGAACTGTTGGTAGTTGACTAAGCACATCTGCAGCAGAGCAATCCGCCAGTTTTAACATGCCAGCAATCCCACTGCCAAAGAAGAACTTGGATGTGCTGAGTTAATGAACACTTGGAAGAAATAAATGAACATTAGTGCTAAATCTGATAGTGTGTAGCTAGATAAACAAAGTAGTGGACTCTCACACTCCCCTCTGGGGTCAGAGGACTGTTTAGTATTATAAGTTAGAAAGTATACCCATTGGAAGGCCAAAGTCTAAAAAAAAAAAAAAGGATGCATTCATAAAGGCCACTATTAATTTTAGTTTTTAAAGTCAGTGAACAGATCATGTCACACATGCACAATATCACACACAAATCCCCACACAACCTCTGATTAGGAGTAAGGAACAGGCCCTTGTAGGCCAATGCGAATTCCATGTTTCCTTGATAAAGTATCAGTGCACAATCCAATGGCCCAGTGACTTCAGGACTGGCGAGAGGATGGATCTAAAAACTATGGCCTATATGTCAATAAACACAAATCATAAACATTACAGGATTTTAATGATTGAAGAGGTCCTAACCTGAGGAATCATAATTCACCTTGATCTTTTGGCAAGTAAGAGATATGTACTATAAAAACATTCTGTAAATTTCAAAACTCAAAAGTTTCTCATTAGTCTAAAAACAGCTTTTATTGAATCTAGTCTGCCAAAACAACAGCTTGTGGAACGTTCTACTCTATGATATAATAGTGTGGATAAACCCCGCCTCTGCAGAAGAAGATCAACACCTACTTCTACATCACTGCCTGTTTAGCCCCAACCACCGATTCTACATCACTGCCTGTTTAGCCCACCCACCGATTACATCACTCTCTGTTAGCCACGAACCACCTATCTACATCACTCTCTGTTAGCCCCGGCCACCGATTCTACATCACTGCTTGTTTAGCAACGTCCACCAATTCTACATCACTGCCTGTTTAGCCTTGCCCATTGATTCTACATCACTGCCTGTTTAGCACCACCCACCGATTCTACATCACTGCCTGTTTAGCCCCACCCACCAATTCTACATCACTGCCTGTTTGCTTGCCCATGATTCTACAGCACTGTCTGTTTAGCTCCGCCCACCGATTCTACATAACTGCCTGTTTAGCCCCACCCACCGATTCAAATCACTGCCTGTTTGGCCCCGCCCAACGATTATACATCACTGCCTGTTTAGCACCACCCACCGATTCTACATCACTGCCTGTTTAGCCCCGCCCACCGATTCTACATCACTGACTGTTTAGCCCCACCCACCGATTCTACATCACTGCCTTTTACTTCCGAGTCTACAATCCACTGCGCCTATTCATACAGAGCTTCAGATGAGGGGGTTAAAAACAGGACAGAAAATAGCCTGTTACTTCTAAATTATGATGTTGTTTCGTTTTGACTTCTTAGAGTGACAAATTAACCAAATTGACAGCCTTCTGTTATAGTTCTCTGCTTTCTGGCTGTAAAAAAGGTTTACAGTGAATGAACATCCAGTGTGCTAATACAATGTGGCTATGGTAATGTGATAATTGTTTAAAAATGTGTTCTTTTGTTTGTTTGTTTTTTTAAGAATATTTTTTTATTCCTGAGTGTTTTATTACCATGCTAATGGTGTCTATGGACACAGGTGTATTTATGACAGTAGTGTGTTTGCCCTGCCTGAAGTAAACACTTGATTCTCTCGCCCGGGGCCACGATCACAGTGGTGAATACTCCTGCCAGCATCCCCGCCAAGTAGATCTGTGTGTTCCTGACAGAGGGTCAAATAAAGTCATAAAAAGGAGAAGCAGAAAAGAGAAGCATCAAACTATGTTGTCTCTACAGCATTTATTCATATATACAGTATATAAAACTGTGAACAAGCCAAATGCAGCAGCACATAAAGATAAAAAATACCCACTAGTTTTTATTAAGACTACACACTTTTATCTCGAGACTCACCTTAGAAATTCAAATTGTTAAATGTGGCATATATTCAGCACAAAGTTGACATCACAAACATCCCCTACTAACGTACTAACGTGATTGGTATGGTGCGGTCACTTTGCAGAAGTTCCTTTCCCAGCCCAAAGCCAAAGAAATTCAAAGCCATCATTGGGGTAACACCGGCTAGCGGGACACCCATACCTTTATACAGGCCAAATATTCCCTGCAGACAATAAAACAGGGTAAAGGTGATTGGAAGTGGGGCAGAGAAAGAGAGAGAGTATGGTAATCAAATCAGTGCTTCTCAACCACAGAGTTACATGCCTGTTGTGATAAATATGCAGACAGAAAGAAGGCAAAATAAATATGCTTTTTAAAATCACTTATCATTTATTTTGTTGTTGATTTAAAGTATTTTTGGGCAAATTCATCTATCACTCGTCATATCCAAATAGGTTTATCCCAAGAGTTGTTATGACTGGAATAAATGTACTGATAATTTAAGCTGAAGACCTTTTTTGTTAAATTTGAATTATAAACAAATTTGCTACTGTGTCTGGTTGGCTGATGTCCAATGTGAAATCTGAAACCTGACCAAAATCCTGTAGCAAAACCAGCTGAGAGTCACTGAGCAAAATCACCAAAACTGCTCAAACTTGGTATTAAATGTTAAGAAAAAGGTCTTGTGGTCAAGAAAGGTCAAGGTCTTGTCAAGAAAGGTGCTGTTTTGCGAACTTTCACTGGGTTTATCTAATGAAATAGACACATGTCCTCTCTTCCCAACACTGCCCTCTTAAAGGGGTCATATGATGCGATTTCAAGTTTTCCTTTCTCTTTGGAGTGTTACAAGCTGATTGTGCATAGATAAGATCCCTGAAGTTGCAAAGACTAAAGTCTCAAAACCAAAGTCTCCCCCCTAAAACGGCTCGTTCTAACACGCCCCCACATATCTACCTCACTATGTGGAAATATTTGCACAATGTGCCCAAATGTGCACGCAAAGAAAGAACGCGAGATTTCAGTAACCGCAGGCTCTGTCTTTACATTTATTTTGAAAGATCAAGCTTGCAATTATGGTAAGGGGCGTTACATTTCCGACGCGTGCTTGCAGTGTTCGGCCAATCACAATGCACTGGGTCAACTGGCCAATCAGAGCAGACTGCGCTTGTCGGAAGGAGGGACTTTGTAGAAAACGAAGCGTTTGAGAGAGGCGGGGCATAGAGGACCTACAATAATGTACAGTATTTGAAAAATAATGTGTTTTTTGAACATTAAAGCATGTCAACATATTCTGTTACACCAAATACACAAAATAATGATCTTTAAAAAAGCATCATATGACCCCTTTAAGACCCAGTCCATCAACCTAATGTCAGTAAACCCTGAAGATGCCAGGTTTTGTGTGTGCTTGTTTTGGGTAAAATGCATGTGCTGCTCCCCTGACTCTTTACAGTGTCTAGGGGTGTCACAGTAACAGAAGTGATTTCCATGACACCTATTTCAGTAATAAACGGTATCTGTCATGTAGTGGGGACACTTTATGTGTGCTATAACAACAGCATTTGCTTACAGAAAGCTATTACCTCTTTGGATACAGTCTTTCGTAAGCAGTCATATGTTCCTCTGTAGACAACACATTCCTGTGTTTGCAGACGGACCTGTGGAAACATGAAAATTCACATGGTATAACTCACAGCAATGACACATTGATCTTGGGGGTGTCTTAACAACAATGTGAGATAAAGCATGGTCTAACAAATACTGATAAAGCGCTATGTCAGAAGAAACAGTCGTTATCTGTGCCATTTGCTCCCTCTGTGTCTTTAGATAACATATCACTATAGTCTCGAAAGGTCTTATTGCTGAAACTTCTGCGTGAACATATAACTTCAGTTGTCTTCGAAACATTAAACAAAAATGCAAAGCCGTCAGTTATTAAAAGCTTTGTGAAACAATACACATTTTTAAGTCTATGATGTAAATGTTTGGCAGCTGAGGGAATTCTGTCACATGAACCAGAACAGAATTAATGTTACACTGTAATTATGATGTATTCAGATCTTGTAGTTGTACTGTAAGTATTTTTCTATTTACTTATTATAGTGACAAACAGTTCGTCTAGATGAATGTAAAACATTGAAAGTATCACCTAAATACACTCCTATTTAATCATGCTAAAGCAGATAAAAATAATTACTATGTTATAAATTACTCCCTTGTCAATGCATCCTTATTTTCATGACTCTTATCATGAAGCTTTCTCCTCTTGGGTGAAGTTTTACCTTGATAGTGTCCAGCGGGTGTCCAGCGAATAAGAGACAGAGCCCACCGACCCCTCCAGCCACAAAGTTCTTCAGAGGAGAAACCCTTCTGTCTGGCTCTACTGCATCCATCATCACATCTGTGCTGACCGTTCAAGAGCACTTCAGGAGCTGTCCGTGTGCTCTCTTATACGATCATCTGCTTTGAATGGACTTTTACCACTATTTCCCTGAGCTTGCAGAACCTCATTCAATCCAGTTGCCTCCTCTAACGGGCATAGATGTGAATTGCATGATCGCATGATTCGCGTTCCTATTGCTAATAAACTGGATGCTTTTTACGTTGTCTTGCTTTTATATGAAAATAAATATGATAAACAAAGACATCAAAAGTAGTTATTTAATTCCACAAGACGTGTTTTCCGTTCATTTTAGTTTAATGCAGACTTGCAAAAACACGTGGTAATTAGATTTTTTTTTTTTACAACCGTTTATAAAAGCAATAAGCCCCGTGAAGCCGTGGTTTACAGTGAATGTATAACAGCTAAGGGGCGTTGTTTACGGTGGCCGAGAAGTGCAGAACAAATCCCAATTCTGAAAACAAAATTACAAATTACAAACGCACATGCAAGTTTAAAAAACAAAATAACAATTCAGAAAGCACAACAACAATTCAGAAAACATTAAACAAGTCAGAAAACACAACAACAAATTCAAAAACAAATTAACAAGTCAGAAAACACAACGACAAATCAAATAAACCGGAAGAGGTAGGTATAGTTTGAGACAGCCATTGGGTTGGGATTACTCACCGCTGACTGGACGAGACATCTGTCAATCAACGTGAACCAGCCGAAGAACAGCAGAGTTGTGGTAGAAAGTTTGGAGATGGTATTGAAGTAGCTCAGTTTAAATGTATTGTATGAATTGCCCTTACTCTGGAATAAAAAATACGGGGTGTATATTTAAATTTAGTTAAAAGTAGCTGCAAACCGTCAGCTCCAGTGGCGCAGATGGATAAGCGCGTGTTGTTGTCTTTTTGACGCGATCGACCCGGGATCCATCCCGTCTTTTGCCAAACTTTTTTTTCCTCCCTTTTCAAATCTCGTATCACATCGTAAAGGCATTTATTTTCAATAAAAATTAAGGAAATAATAAAAAAGTTTAAAATAAAGTACCGGGTAGGGTTAGGGTAGGTGTAGGGAGCGCTATAGTACCAATAAGGTGGCGTCCATTTAATAATTTAAATTTAAATTATAATTAACACTCAACATGTTATTATTGCATACTGTTTTATAATGTACTACAATACTGAAGTGCAGATAATTGCCACTATTTGCAACAAGTAGTATACTTGATAGTAGAAATCCTGCTATTTTAACATAGTGTAAAATAGTGTATTTGCACTTAGTGTAAATAGCATATTGATAAAAATACTGCTATTTTCACTTAGTGTGAATAGGATCCATTGCTAATACGATATTTGAAAAGGGAGGGAAAAAAAGTTTGGCAAAAGGCAGGTTCGAACCCGGGTCGATCGCGTCAAAAAAATGGTGACACGCTTATCCATCTGCACCACTGGAACTGATGTTTCACAGCCACTTTTAGTAAATGTAAATATACACCCCGTATTTTTTATTCCAGAGTAAGGGCAATTCATACAAAACATTTAAACTGAGCTACTTTAATACCATCTCCGAACTTTTTACCACGACTCTGCTGTTCTTCGGCTGTTTCTTCCTGTATACGTTGATTGACAGATGTCTCGTCCAGTCAGGGGTGAGTAATCCCAAACCAATGGCACAGTCTCAAACTATACCTACCTTTTCCGGTTTGTCGGATTTGTCGTTGTTTTCTGACTTGTTATTTTGTTTTTGAAATTTGTCATTGTGTTTTCTGACTTGATATAATGTTTTCTGAATTGTTGTTGTACTTTCTAAATTGTTATTTTGTTTTTTAGACTCGCATTTGCGTTTGTAATTTGTTATTTTGTTTCAGAATTGTGATTTGTTCTGCACTTCACGGCCACCGTAAACAATGCCCCTTAGCTGTTATACATTCACTGTAAACCACGGCTTCACGGGGGTTATTGTTTTTATAAAACGGTTATTCCATATACGAAGTTAGGTTTCACAAAATAAAACAGATCAAACAAAGTGTAATGATATTAATAAAAACAATATTCTTCCACCAAACAATGTTCCTCAGAAACAGTTGTGGTTCCAACAAAGTGGTTGCCGGGCAACACAAAAAGTAAACAAACGTTGTTGATTTAAGGCGGGCATACACGGTGCGATTCTGAAGGTCGGAACGCCGTGAGCTCTGGCACATGTCACAGTTGAGTTTATCCGAAAATCGTACGGAGGCAGTCACACACGACACAAATTTACTACGATTTTACAAACTCTGAAGTAAGCATTACATTTCGCGCCATTCATAAAAATATGGATTCTGAGGACGAAATAGTTTTCTTTGTGGCAGACGGCTTGTGACGTCCAAAAAAAAAAAAACTAAGACAAAGGACATGGCAAAGAGAATGGCTTAAAAGCAGAGAAAAGCATGGACTTTCTGTTCTTCATAAAGAACTCGAGGGAGTACCCAGTCAACACGTGAGATCATGTGATGCTCACAGTGACATCACACGATCCTCATACTGTGATCCTCACGGTGTGAGTACTATATGAAATCATTGTGAGTTCAAACGATCCTCATACTGTGATCCTCACAGTGTGAGTAGTATATAAGCTTATTATGAACTCAAATGATCCTCGTACTCTGATCCACACGGTGTGAGTAGTATGTGAGCTCATTGTGAGTTTCAAATTTTGAGCAGGTTGAGAGAAGGCAGTTCAAATATCAGTCACCGGAGATAAGATCATCTACATCTTGGTTAGGATTACTAAATGTTTCGCACCTACAGCACACATTACATACATTGATGCAGAAATGTTCTACATGCCTAAAGTATATAGAGAGATAAACCTTATAAAATGCTTGATTTTGGTAACAGCTAAAATATAATTGCAAAAATACATAAAATATAGAATTATTCGTCTCTCAACAGAAAGGTTTTTGCAGGTTTTAATAAAATGTTATTTAATAAAATTAGTAAGCTAAATAAGAATATTTCCAGTATGTGCCTCAGGCTTGCAAAGTATCGTCAACTCCTTTATGAGTTCAACGGTAATCCTCTGCAAACTTTCAACACTTCGACGGTCAGCAAACTTTGGCTGTGCGTCTTGCGTCATCAGCCTGGAACTAAAGTTCAATTCAATTCTGTTACTTCCTATGAACAGGCTCAAAGAACAAATTGTTCAGAATTGAACAATCAAATTTGAAGCAAAAGCAATAATTAAGCATATATCATTAAGGAGTGGCAACAAAAATGGGAAATGTGAAACACAGGGCGTCATCTTTATAAAATACAGCGAGAGGTAGGAGTAGTGAGGATATCAACATTTTATCACGTTTAAGGGTTGGTCACATGTTGAATAAAACTTTAAAATGAATAAATCCAACAGGATTATGTGAGCAGTGTTGCACACTTGAAATACGAGACCATAGACAAGCATAATGGAATGAAGATCAGGTTCATCTTTAATAAACAAAACAAGTGAAGACAAAACGGAGCAAACATGGCACATCTCTCTTTCTTGCTCATTGCAGAATGTTCAGGACCCCAAAACTTTTTCTACCTGAGCTCACAGTGAGTGTGCAGTGACCTCACATTGTGACCACAGTATGAGGGCACAGTGAGTGTGCAGTGACCTCACATTGGGACCACAGTATGAGCGCAAAGTGAGTGTGCAGTGACCACAGAATGAGCACACAGTTATGAGGCGCAAAGGAGTGGCAGTGACCGTTACATTGTGACCACAGTATGAGCGCTCAGTGAGTGTGCAGTGACCTCACATTGACCACAGTATGAGCGCACAGTGAGTGTGCAGTGACCTCATTTTGTGACCACAGTATGAGCGCACAGTGATTGTGCAGTGACCTCACATTGTGACCATAGTTTGAGCGCACAGTGAGTGTGCAGTGACGTCACATTGGGACCACAGTATGAGCGCACAGTGAGTGTGCAGAGACCTCACATTGTGACCACAGTATGAATGCAGTGAGTGTGCAGTGACCTCACATTGACCACAGTATGAGCACACAGTGAGTGTGCAGTGAACTCACATTGTGACCACAGTATGAGCACAAAGTGAGTGTGCAGTGACCTCACATTGTGACCACAGTATGAGCGCACAGTGAGTGGGCAGTGACCTCACATTGTGACCACAGAATGAGCGCAAAGTGAGTGTGCAGTGACCACAGAATGAGCACACAGTGAGTGTGCAGTGAACTCACATTGCGACCACAGTATGAGCACAAAGTGAGTGCGCTGTGACCTCACATTGCGAACATAGTATGAGCACACAGTGAGTGCACTGTGTGCTTACACTTTTAGCTCACTGTGACATACATATTGTGACCACACCATGAGAATCATGTGAGCTCATGGTGACATCATTGTGAGATCAAAGTGTTGACTGGGTAGGCCATTTCTGAATTTCTGCTCGTTCTGCCGGAAATACAACAGGCATATTCATTCACAAAGCTGAACGGCAAATTTGGCACATTAGGAATAACAAAAAAAAATAGAACTGTATAATTAAACTAAAATTATTATAGACTACATGGTTTTTGTCATCTTCTGATTGCCGCGACTATGGAATAGGGACGGGGGAGCGGTATCGATACTCAAACAAAATATATCGATACTAAGGTGCGTTTTATTTACCGGTGATTTTGTTTATTTAACAAAAAAAATTATGCTTACAATATGCATTGAATTGGAAGAATAACCTTTGTTAGCGAGTAATTGAGTAGGATATAACTATTATTTTCCTGCTCATCTGAACACAAGCAAATGCTGAAAGACAGAACCAACCAATAACAGAGGCGCATTCACTCACTTCTAAAAGTGAATCAAACAGGACTGGTTTCCCAAAGTATCATAAGGAAAAGCATTAAAGCTTTTGGGATGGCAAGCCCTGAAACAATACTTATCAGAGACTAGACACTAAAAGTAAACTGTTGAGTATGTTCCTAATAAACAAATTGGAATTGTAGCCTACATAGTTTGTGCAAACGCATTTATTTAAATTGAACGTTAAAAGTTTATATTGATCATGTTCTATTCTGTAATTTTAATAGAAATCATACACTGTCAGAATAGAAATGTTGCATTTTATGCATGCAACAGCCTTTCAGCATCAGTCCCTTATGGCAGTACAAAATATTGCACTAAATCAAAAGTTAAAATGTTACAAATAAGTTACAAAATTGACGTTGTAATACTGGTAGCACTAATATAAAAAAAATTGTATTATATATTTTGCAAAAAAGTAACAATTTTGAAATACGTCGATGGTTGTATTTGATCTCAGTATTCCTATCAATGATGTATAAGGTTTTTTTTATGCATAATAGTAACCATAGAATGTGATCAAACAGTTTAAAATAGCTGGGCTACGAATATAACAATTTAGACTGCAGAAATGTGTTAATCAGTATACCATTACCCCACCGATTACAATGTGACTGACCATAAGATAAAATTTTTCACACACTTTTCCAAAAAAGAAAAGCTGCAAGCCAGCCTAATTTCAACAGCTTTGAAAGCGGCTCAACCAATCAGAATCAAGGACCAGAACTCTCCGTTTTATAAATTTCTTTTAGAAACAGTAAAATATAACAAAAAGCAACTGTGCAAATTTAGAACCCACCCCAACCCTGGTAGACTTAAAAAAATAAAATGCGCGCTGGTCAACGATTAAGCGCGAGAATCGCATCCAAAATAAAAGTTTTTTGTTTACATAATATATGTGTGTGTCCTGTGTATATTTATTATGTATATATAAATACACACAAGAATGTATATATTTATGAAAAATATGTTGTTTATGTTAAATATATTTAGATATAATATAAAATATAAGAATATAAATAAATAAATGTATATACATGTAAATATTTAAAAATATATACTCTATGCGTGGGTGTGTGTAGGTATATAACATCATAAATAGACACAGTACCACTACAAAACAACTTGTATTTTGGCTGTGAGTAATGCGTAATCGTTTGCTAGCACTACATAAAATACAGGTAGACCTAAAAAAAAAGAATAAAAAATAATGTTTTTTTTTACAATGATTTTTTTTTTAAAGAGACACCATAAAAAGCCAGAAATGCCATAAATTTAAATTTCACATTAGATCCCGTATACGCGAAGTAAGCATCCATCCGCATACATTTTGATGCTTCCTGAGCGCAAAACTCGCACTGGAGAACTGTTTTCAGAAACAAAGTTTACCAAAAAGAGCCGGCTTATTGCAGTTATCTGACTTATTGTCAAAAGGATTTGGGTCCTAAAGCCAAATGTAACACAGGGCCTAGACAAAGTAGTCATGTGGCAATTTATGCTGGGGAGAACTAATTGTCTAAACAGCTAACTGTCAGGCTAAATTAGCTCCTATAACACGAGCCAATAGAGAACCCAGTTAGTTACTACTCTTCACAAACTATATTTGACTTTGTTTACAAGTATAGCCATGCAGCCTTCTCTTTGGTTTGATGACAAGCTGTACCTTTTATAGTTACCTAGAACAGATAGCAGAATTATTAGAACCTTTACAACCTCAAAATGCTTTTAACGCATTAAATAACCAAAGTAAAAGTAAAATCAATGAATTAAATATGAAAATTTAAATAAAGAAAATGATGATATTTGAACTCTATAAGATCAAAATTACGATTTTGTTAATGCAAAAATCCGTAGATATTAAAGATCATATTACATGAAGATTTTTGTAAATTATCCTTATTATAAAATCATACCGTAAATATATAAAAACTTAATTTTTGATTAGTAATATGAGAACTTCATTTGGACAACTTTAAAGGCGATTTTCTCAATATGTAGGTTTTTTTGCACCCTCAGATTCCAGATATTCAAATAATTGTATCTCGGCCAAATATCGTCTTATCCTAACAAATCATACATCAATGGAGAGCTTACAGAATATGCATAAATCTCAATTTTAAAAAATTGACCCCTATGACTGGTTTTGTGGTCCAGGCCAGGGTCACATTTCTGAGCCCGTGTTGCTGTGAAGACGGCGGTTGTCCAGCAGGGGGCGGTGTGCTGCTGCTCAGCTGTCGGCGGAGCGCCGTTCATCAGCAGCAGAAGAAATCACCGGGAAACTGCGCTCTCACGCTTTCAGCGCGGTACATAGAGAATTAAACATCACTGACAGGTGAAACCCGTTTTAAACATCTCACCATGCGTTGTTGTTGTTGTAATCTACATAATTTACTCAGATAAAGCGTTAGCTTTGTTTAAACCTGCTGGTCCTGATGTTAATGCCATATTGTGCCTTGCGTTCGTAACATCCGAAGTGACAGAGAAATACAGTTCATTGATTCGTGTATTTTATGTATTCACATTTTGTGTGTTTCTTATGTATATAATTCTCAAGGATCGATCGCCATGTCCCAGAGGAAGAGAGCGGTTTCAGCTTCACAGAGCAAAACTCAAAGAGTAAGAAAAACCGCACGCAAACAAACGTCCTCCTTACAGATGTACTGGTTTTAAAGTTATTAGTGTTGAAACTATGTGATTCAGTGATTTTAAAACTTTTAAAAGTGTACACGTTCACATTTGAACCGATGTATAATGGCAGTATATGATAATCTATGTAGAAAAATAACGTTGTGGAAACCAATATTTCAATTCAAGATGGTGTTTTCAAAGTGTTGATCTTACATTCAAATAGTTTCATTCAATACATGCAATAGTATTTATACAAAAGCTCTGTAAAATAATCAAAGAAAAAGACATGTTTTGTTAATAAGTCATCAGACTTGAACAAAGATATTAACAACACAGTGTTAGTGATATTGTGAGTTTGATTGTTTTGTTTGTGGTGTGTGTGCATATGTTGTGTGTGTGCATATATTGTGGTGTGTGTGTGTGTGTGCGCGCGTGTGTGCATATGTTGTGTGTGTGCATATATTGTGAGTGTGCGTGTTGTGTGTGTGCACATATGTTGTGCGTGCGTGTGTGTGGTGTGTGTGTGTGTTTGGCATGTGTGTGTGTGTGTGTTTGGCATGTGTGTGTGTGTGTGTGTTTGGCATGTGTGTGTGTGTGTTTGGCATGTGTGGACTGCAGCGCTCTCAGGTATCTCTGGATGAGGATGACGAGGATGCTAATTTTAGCCAGATAACCTCATCTCAGGTCCAGCGAGCCCGAGAGAACTTCACGCCTGACCAGATCGACCGCAAGGTACCTGTCAATCATTTGTGACATTCAGTTCTGTTGTCATAAGCTCTATGTGTGAAAGCGTTGTCTGGTAGCAGATGCATGGGGTACTTGAGTATTTAACAGAGTTTGAATAACACTGAACATCCTCAATTCAAACATTTTAGTTGGTAAAATTGTTCGTCACTTACCCAAACAAACAAACAAAAGTTAGTCTTATGTTTATCTATAAGTTAGTGTGTTGTGTTCCAGAACAGTGACAGTTTACTCAGCCCCAAACCGTTCAAGACCTCTCTTCAGCTGATTACTTTCTTCCAGGACTTTTCTCCTTTTAATGCAGTAATAGGGGCCTCAGCGTAGACCATTTTTACATTTTTAAATAAAGTCATGTACATCTTGGATGACCTTGGGGTTAGTACATTTTTATTTTGGGGAGGACTGTTCCTTTATGAGCACAAGCAAATTATAAACTTTCTTGACGATGATACTCCATACTAATAAATGGAGCAGTGGGGGGACACTGGCCACACTCCTGAGGGTCTTTCACACTTTCTAACTCTCAGTAATTTTTGTCTTTTCTCTGTATGTACACTAGACACTTTTATAAACACTCCATGCTACAAAGACTCAATATGATAATATATGTTTACTTGTGCATTGCACTGCAAATCATCTTGCACTCTGCGTTGCTTCCCCTAAAATATTTCTTTTGCACATTTTCTTGTGCAGTGTTTATGTAAAGTTCTTGTACAGTCTCAGATTATGTGAATGTATAGTCAACTATTTATAGTGTACGTATAGTCAGATGGTCAACTGTTTGTATAGGTTTATAATTGTTTTTCTTATACTTCTATTGTTGTATGTTTATATTTATGTTTAACCCTCATGTTGTGTTCTGGACATTTTGACACAGAGAGAAATTTCTTTCTCCCAAAAATGTTACTTAATGTTATCCAATTGGACTAAGATTTACTGACTTTGTTCACACAGGGCATAACTACTTCCACCACAAAAATTGTTAATTTACGTAAAAAAAATTTTTTATTTTATTCAACCTTGTTACACTTGTGGTGTTCCTGGTCAAAAAAGACCGGCCTACAAAAAATAGCTTATAAATCTCTTGTTATGCAATATTATCACCTAATATTGGTATCAATCTTTTTGTCAGCTTGTTTTCTTCAATTAGGACTGGTTTTGTGTTTGTTTATGGAACAAATTTTTGTAGGCCTCATTAATCTGAGCTTACATACATCAGTTTTTGAGTGAAAAAAACTTGTAAAATATAAAAAATGTTGTCATATTAAATCAAATATGAAAAAAAATTCACTCTAATGTTTAACAAAGAAATTTGTTTTGAAAAGCTTTTATTTTTTGTAAAATTGCAAAAAATCACCCTTGTGGTGTTCCCAGTCAAAAATGATTTGCCTACAACAAATAGCTTATGCTGCTATATTATCATCAAATATTAATATCAATCTTTTTGTCTAATCTGCACTGACTGCACCTACTTCTTCTTCTTTGGTTGGTTTTACATTGGGTTTTTAACTGCTTTGTTCTGCTTTTATGCCAAGGTGGCAGAGGTGGTCCAGTTCAGCTTAATTAAAGACCAAAAAAAAATACCCATTCGAAGAGCAGGTTTGTCTTCTATGGTCAATGAATTACTTTCATTAGATCCCCACTGCTTTATAACTAAATAATTATTCATAATAGAAAATTATATTTATATTGTATAAATGTATTTAATACGTTGTTTGTGTTCACCCTCTTTTGACTGATTTCTGCAGATATTAGCAAACATGTGATAAAGGAATACAAAGCCATCTATACAGAAATCATAAACAGAGTTTGCCGCAAATTTGATCAGGTACAACAGATGGAGCATACGGTGACTAAACGGCCTTTTATAGATGTGAATTTGAACAGAGGTGAATTTTCTGTCTTTGTTGCAGGTGTTTGGATTAAAGCTGGTGGAGATTGACCCCAAAATTCACATTTATATCCTGATTAATAAGCTGGAGCCCATTCATGGAGAGCCAGTGAGCATGTAAGTAACACACAAGATCCGTGATCCCTTTGTTTTTCAGTGTTAAGACTTCATGTGCTTCTGCAGTAATTCAGTACTTTATTTTGTCCATTCTGGGTTTGTTTAACAACGGTGTGCTGTTAAGAGGTTGTTTCTCTATTGCTTATGCCTGTTTTGTATAAATTACATGTGCATGTTTATTTTTGTTGAATGGGACAATTCTTGAACGGACTCTCAGCAGATCTTATCTCTTAAGCTGTCCGTTGCCATGAAATGGAGATAATAGACAGACTACCTGACTAACTTTGGGCTGAAACATGAATCGGAGATTGTTTTTGTGTGATTCACGCACACATACCTGCACTAGTTTTGCTGTCTGTTTCTTCTGTCCACACAGGCGTCCTGGAAACCCAAGGACAGGCCTGCTGTTTGTCATTCTGAGTGTCATCTTCATGAAGGGCGGTGTCATTAAAGAGAGTGAGTGGTGCGCTATTCACACGGTCATGTTACGTCATTACTGATCAGTTTCTGTGGGTGGTTTGTTATTAATGTGTTGTCCATGAATGCTGTAGATCTGGTGTGGAATACACTCAAGAAGCTGCGGGTGGATCCAGGGTTTGTGCACTAGATCCTTTTGAAAAACAAAATTTACGTTTTTGTTGTTTCGGGTGGTTTTTCACTTCTGATACCTCTGTCTTCTCACAGGGAAAAGCATGACGAGTTTGGTGATGTAAAGAAGGTGGTCACAGATGAGTTTGTACGGCAGAAGTAAGTGAAAGTGGCTTTCAGATAGGGCTGTGAAAAAAATCAAATGTGATTTTCATGCTCATCTCGTCAGTAAAGCCGGTTCTGTGATTAGTAGTAAATCTCCAGCACTTGCTTTCAGATGGAGCGGCATTTACTACACAGTCGTAGATCACTGACAAGCTACGCAAAATCACGTTCATAATTGCAGGGGGGGCGATCATGCCGTTATACACCCGAATTTTTTTTTTCTTATCTGAAAGCACGTGCTGGAGATTTACTACTAACAGTTACTTTACCACTTACAGAACCGGCTTTACTGACGAGATGAGCATGAAAATCGCATTCAATTTTTTGCACAGCCCTACTTTCAGAAACAAAATGATTGGCTTTCTATAACCAGTGCAGTGTAGCATATGCTATTTGATCCATGCCCTGACTTTGAATACTCAGTAATGTTTTACACTGTGTTAGATTAGGCTGTAAGAACAGATGCACTCAGAGGTTGTGGGTTTGAGTCCCAGCAGATTTGGTGTGTTCAGAGCTGCTGTTCTTTAGACCATGGACAGGTGGTTTATATCACACCATAGACAATGAAGGGGTCTAGTGGAATGAAGACAGAAAGATTCATGTCCTTCATCAAATGACTCCTGACATGCTTCTTGGTCCACTGAACCTTTTTTTTTTTTTTTTTTTTTCATGATTTCATTTTGTTTTTCATATGTCTGATTTAGATATTTAGAGTATGTGAAGATCCCTCACACAGAGCCGGTGGAGTATGAGTTTCGCTGGGGTCAGCGGGCAGAGAAGGAGGTGTCCAAACTCAAGCTACTGGAGTTTGTTGGAGAGGTTTGTGCATTTTTGTTTCTGTTGCATTCACCAATACAATTAACCAACCTTTCATTTACAGTCATTACAAATGTAATGAAATGTGCATTGATCAATCTTTGATTACAAATCTACACATCACACCCACCCTTGATTACTATACTAAGAATACAGCTATTTTGAAAGTCTGTAGTCTCTTCTTTTATGTGCACATTTGATAAATACAAGCAAAACAGAGATATCATGTTCATAATATAGCCACAAGTAGCAATTATCTGGGTCTAAACACGAACGACTCATGCAACGGCTCTGTTCCAGGGAGATAATATGAAGATGGTAGCCTTTAAATGTGCTACTGGGGCAGGAAGAAGTTTGGTGCCCCAAATCTGATCAGGAGGGTTTTTTTTCATGACGTCGGCGGGGCTGGACCGATTGGCCGAAATTTATATCACATATCTTTCTGGTAAGTTCTTCGTACATATATATAATTCCGATATCAATTGCCTATTAGGTGAATAAAACAATACACATATCCACAAGTAAAAAAACTGGCCAACAACCCCAATAGGCGGACAGATGTCTGTACCTACAAACCTTTGAAAAAATAATTTTCCAAGTATATGAAACTTCCTCCTATAAAACTATATATTTTAGGAAAAAAAACAGCGAATAAGCAGGGGGATGTAATAGTTAAAACCCTCCTTGGTATATTATTGTAGGGTTTTTAGCCTTCATACAAAAAAATAAATGTCAAATAATCATTTCCTTATTAATATTAATATATTTAACATCAAACTTAGGCTAACATACACTACCAGTCAAAAGGGTTTTGACCAGTAATATTTTTATGTTTTTTTTTTTTTTAATTCTCTTCTGCTTTGCCACGCCCTCATTTCTTTGATTGACCAAAATAAGCAAAAACATTTTGAAGAGTCGGTTTTGTTACTTTTAACTAAGGCTGTTTTAATATTAAAAAATGTCGTTTCAACCGCTGGATTTTTACATCATTACTCCATCACATGATCCTTCAGAAATAATAGAATATTCTAATATGTATTATGCTGCTCACAAAAACATTTATTATTATTATATTATTGTTGAAAACACCGATTAAATTTTTGCAGGATTTCTTTGATGATAGAATTTCGAGAACAGCATTAGGTTGAATAGAAATCGTTTTTAACATTATAAAGTCTTTATTCAGTCCCTTTTGTTTGATCAATTTCAAAGGGTCATCGGATGCGACTCACTTTACTAGTTTGTTTTTGAACTAAATGGTGTGGTGGCAGTGTGTGTAACACAACCACCCTATAATGGATAAAAATCACACAGTGTTTTTGTTGTTAATCTACGAAAATCTTTACCCCCTTTTCTGAATTGACAACTCTCAGATCCCTATCTGGTACATCACAAAAACGGGCCCCCTCATCCACGATAGTTTGATTGACAAGTAGCGTTTCAATCACCGACTGGACTGGCGTCTTAAATCCTTAACCCCCTTAGTGAGTCTGTCCCATCATTGTTTCACAAATACAAACAAAAACACAACCCGCTGGAGCCGGTGTGTACAAGAATGACTCCTAAGCGATTGAGTTGTTTTGTTGTTGGATGTAATAATGAGCATAGCAGTCGTCATTTACTTCCGATATTTGAGCCGCTGAACTTGCAGTGGATTACGTTTGTTTCTGAAGAGAATAGGCCCCTGATCTGCCTAAATGCGTTTGTTCGTGCGAATTATTCGAGATCCAGCTTCACCTACAGAAGAAGTGAGTATAAGGGTTTTTTTATGAATCTTTGCAATCACCTTTCCTAATAACGTGCTAGTTAACAAGTACCGCGGCTAAAGTAGACAGTCTCATGAGAACGGCTCGTCCCCCCACGGAAGAGAGGGGCGGAGTCAGCAGAGCTCATTTGCATTTAAAGGAACATGGACTAAAACAGCTTGCTGTAAACAGAGCTGATTTTGATGGTAAAAAGGGTGTTGTTTGTAAAACACTACATTGAGAAATTTTAGCCAAAGTATGTTATAGACTTTTCATTAAAGGGGTCATATGATGCTATTTCAATTTTTCCTTTCTCTTTTGAGTTTTACAAGCTCTTGGTGCATAACGAAGATCTTTAAAGTTGCAAAGACTAAAGTCTAAAAACCAAAGAGATATTCTTTATGTGAAAAAGTTAAGAGTCAACCACGTCTACCTAAAACGGCTCATTCTAACACCCCCCACATGTCTACCTCACTATGTGGGAAGATTTGCATAATGCCGGCCAAATGTTCATGCAAAGAAAGAAGGTGTATCTTTTATTCTCGCTGTAGTATTTTTGTTGCCGCCGCCATGTCGTGAAGGCCCTGTGTGATTCGTTGTGAAAGCGAAAACTAGGGGGCTTTGCTGTGGCTCCAAAAGACACGATAAATCTGCTTCATTCCTGAAGCTGATCCGTGCTGGTCGCTGAGGAAATCCATCAACCGTTGGCACTGTAGATCGCCGCTCGGCTTTCATATCCACGCACACCTCGTGGATTAAGTGGAGTCCAGCCCGGGGTCGTCACATGTGGCTCCTTCGTCGAATTCGCTGGCCGCGCCGTTCTCACGCCCGCCACCTCTGCTCACTCAAGCCGGCCAGCCAAGCCGCATACTCAAGGCCACGGCGCACAAGGCAGGCGGTGTTTCTGACGCTGTTTCATTAGTTAAAGCGAAACTACTTTGTACACGACTAAAAATCAGTGGTTAAGTTGTATTTACAACACTGTTCCGGAACAGTTCAACCTAAATATTCAGATGTGTGCAGCACATTTTATGGAGGACTGTCTGAGTCTGTTCTGACTCACAGACTGTAAGTACGTTTTTTATATTTAAAGAATTTGCCACTGATGATTCAAACACGAGAGTAGCACTTGTTGTTTTTTCATTTCTTCTTTCTTTCGTTGCTTCTCTCGCGATCATTCACAAATGCAGACATGGTTTTATGTTTACGCAGCGCTATGCAACGCAATGCGTAAAAAGACAGCCTCTATTTTTTTTTTTTGTCAGAGGTTTATTTAACTCCGCCCACCAATTCCTGGCTGTGATTAACAGAACTGCAAAATACACTTGCATTTCTGAAGTATCAGTGGCGCAGCGAGTAAAACGTGAGCTGTTTGCTTTTGACGCGGTCGACACAAGTTCGATCCTGGCTTTTGTCAAACTCATGCTTTTTCTTTTCCCATCACATACCAGATCAGAAAGAAATTTATTTTCAATAAAAATTAAGTAAATATTTGATAAGTGGAAATAAAGTGCCTCAATAATACAGTGTTGTGTATGCTTTAGGTAGGTTTTTGTCCCAATAAAGTGGCATTCATCTACTACTGGCTGTTTTAATGTCACATTTCGACTTTTTTTTTTCATGTTTTAAATTTTCAAATATCAGTATTCAACGTTTTATGTTAAAAACAAAACATTAAGCCTATTTATGCATCTGTAACTGCAGTTTAAATTCATCCATGTCCCCTCTGAGATACATACACTGTGTAAATACATCTGAATGCTACTTCAGATGCAGATTCCAGAAATTATTTCTTATGTTGGAATAAAAGACACTTGGTACCGGATGAAGTATTCTTACCCAAAAATACAAAATGGAAGAAAGAGTTAAAACTGAACACAATCTTGCTACTCAAGCCGTGTATGAACATTTTTTTATATATATTTATTTGATTCTTTTCCATTTTGCATTTACTTGTACTTTTACTTTTAATACTTCAGTACGTTTAAGATTTTAAAAATACTTTTTGTACTTGAGTAAAATTCTTAAAGTATGTGATATTTATTGTACTTAAATATTCTAAACGGTGACTTCAACCAAAGTCTGAAGATATCTGTACTTTTACTTGAGAATGAACCACTGTTCAATTAACTGTTTATTATAGTGACCGCTCTATACAAGCTAAACTTTAGGGTTGGCACCATAAATATTTAAAAACTTTGCACATCACTTTTTTTTTATTAACTTGAGTTTTCTCTGTTTACTTGTCTTGTTTATCGTTCTTTTGCACATGCAGAGCAGTTCACAAAATTATTTTCACAGCGTAGTCTATAATTGCTTTGGGCACAATTTGGTGAAGATTGGACAAACGACCTAAGAGGAGTTTGAAAAAGTAGGCCCTGACATGTTCATGAGATTTACCCCTACAATGACTGTTAAAACAGCCATCATTATTTATTACATGAGTGTAATGCCTTTCACTTGAGCACATAAATTCCAAACCAATAAATAAAATCAAAGTTCTAGTAAGTAATAAGTGTTGGCATGTGTCTTTTCTCTCACAGCTTTTCGATCAGGATCCTCAGAGCTGGACACAGCAGTTCAGAGAGGCCAGTGCCGCTGAGACCAGCAGCCAGAGCTCATGAAAACCTTGTGATGTGCATTTTATTAGCCATATTTAAATAGACCTTCTTATTTAAACTGAGGTTGAAGAAAAACATGCTTTAATATGGAACTTTTTTTTTGGAGCTCTCTTGTTTTGTCAAAAAAAAAATTACACTTGTAAAATATTTTAATTACAATATTTCTTGTATAAACAAGAATAAAATAAAGTTATTTTACAATTCTCTTGTTGGCAGTGTTCACAGTGTTATTTTACAGAAGTCGGTGTAGAGGTAATGTGGTCAAAAGTATGTGGACACCCTCTTATATTTAACAAGTTTGACTATTCCAGCCATTTCTGTGAGTACAATTCAGTGCTACAAATTGAAAATGCCACTCCAGAGAATTTTGTGCTTTTTTTGTTCCAAGGCATGGGAATAAAAGAGTCTCGATGGAAATACCCAAAGCCAGGTTCTCACTCTGGCGGTGCGTCGAATACGGTTTTTCACGGTCTAGGTGTGGAAGAAAAGTTCCGGCTCCCCTGCACGGTAGAGGCCCAGAAGACGTCCATGGTGGCTCCGACAGGTCTGCTTTGCGGTCCAGACCAGTAATGTTTTTAACCAGCACGTGCTGGTGCATAATGCTTTCGTACATTGAGTTCCTATAATAGGCACAACAGTGGATGAAACAAAGAGAGGCTACAAATCATTCATGGCCTTAAAATTGATATAAACTACAACATCCATTCATAAGCGGTCGCGGCGTTGGATCAATTCTCGTGACACAAGTTTGTAGTGCAACATTAACATCCATTCAGCTGTTCTGCGAACTATGGTGACAAAATTATTTTGAACAAACTAGTTTCAAAAGGTAATACGTTTACCATCAGTAACCCTGAAGAACCATGGGTTATCTGTCAGTTATTCTACTAGATCGTTTTTGCGGTAGTTGGTCATAGGAAATATTAGTTTCTACATTTCCAAACATTCATTTTGTCCATTAATCCATGAGTTTTTGTCTGACAACAGCTATGCGCTCACACAGAGATCAGGGGCCTCAATTATAAAATGTTGCGCAGAAACCATCCTAAAATTGATTTTACTGGTCATCTCTCAAATATGCGTAGACTGAACGTACACAGAACACACACGTACACCTCTCTTGCAGATGTGAAATCTATGAATTGCTATGATGCTGCACTTGGCCGCGCACGTAGTTTATAGCTCTCTGGCTCTCTGGCCCAAAACAGGGGGGGGGTTGCCTTGTAAATGACTCCTACTTAATGTCTTAACAGTAAAGATCACCATTCATCATCCAAATGCTTTAATTAGAACAGCGAGCTGTGCATACAGCTTACCATATTTCCAAACAAATCATGGCAAATGTTCACTACGACAAGAAAAAAGGCGTACGTCGGCATGCTGCGATCCTTACGGTAGACGTTAAGCACTTCTCCACGTTAAGGACATATTTTGACAATATGAGCGTTTGCGTGATTTTAAAGGTCTGATAGTTCCCGCAAAAATGAAATTTGCCAATAATCTACTAACACCCTCAGCCATCCTATGTGCATAATTACGCCAGTTCGTTTCAGGATTACAAATAAAACAACAATCTGAGTTATATTAAAGGGTCTGAAAACCAAAAATGCGCGAGGCCGCTCACATCTCTGAACGTCTGTCGTAAGCAACAGGCTGTTTGTGAATAATTAAGCGAAGCGTCCTTCTCATAGGATAAACAAACGCAGATCTCATTAATATATAATTACGTAGACAGGGTCTGCGGACATGTCATCGATGTACTATTACACCCACCATCTCCGACAAGGGCTGCAGTGTGAACGCTTGGCGGGGGGTTTCTGCAGCGGGTGCTGACGCGACCGAAAAAAATCATAGTGAACACCATCACATTACGCTACTGGTGTTTGCGTGATGTGATTGGCTAGCGTCGCGCTAGGGAATTTGGCATAAGGTCATTTGTATGTGGCTGACTCCTTGCATTGGCGCTTGAACAGTTGAAAAGTTTTTTTTCAACTTCTGCCCCGAGCAACGGACCCACAATTCATTTTGGCAATGCTTGACGTCACTCCATTCAAAGTAAACTAGAAGCGTTGACGCTGATGCCCCGTGTGTATGGGGCGTTAGTCCATTGTGTTGACGTCACAATTTGTCACGTGGCAATGTAGATTTTAAACCCGGAAGATGAAAATTGTTCAAAAAAGTTTAAAATTAACCAGTTTTCTCCAACAGTTCAAATTATCGGATGCTAATATTGTCTTCTATGATGTGCAACACAAACACTGTTTAATTGCAGTCGCGGTTGTTGCAGTTCATCAGCCAAAAAATGAAAAATATCCATATTCAAAATGTAATAATCAATTTAATCTAGCTTGCGCTCGCTGTTGTACACTGGAAGCAGTTCCGGACGGATGACGTATGGAGTCTTGTGAAAACCAACGTTTGTTAACAGGATCAAAGGAAGCAAAGTTTCCTTACTTTAGGAAAACCAGTCTCTTCTTGGCTTAGATCGAAATTCTCCGTCATTCTTCTTTACAAATCCTCATTTTTTGTACTTCTAATTAGTGACCGTTTTTTTTGTTTTGATCTCTCCCCTGCGCTTTTGCGTGTGTTTCGTCACTATCACTTCTGAAACGGCGCATGCGCAATGCTGACCCTCATACGTCCTCCACCAAGCTAGTTATGATTATTACGTTTTTTGAATATTATATTTTTCTTACAACAACCAATCGATTTCACTCAGGAGCCTGGGGGTGTTCACCCCCTGAAGCCCTGTGGAAGGCGCCTTTTATATGGATGATCGCTTTATTATTTCACTTATTTTGGACTGATGCATGCAACACTGAGTGCCATTAAACAGCTTGGAAGATCAAAGACAATTTTTTATATAACTCCCAGGGATTGAGTTCGTCGTGTATGGCCGCAAAGTCAATACGAGACACTACCGAGTGAGCCATCCGAAAAAATAGAAAATATAGAGTAAAATCTGTAGGTGTCGGTGTGAGTGATAATGATGCAGACCAAAACCTACGTGCTGAGTTCTAAGTAACAAAAAGCGTGGGGGAACAAAACTGGGGGCTCCAGGGCTTTTTTTGAGCGACTCGAGGCCCACGAGGCCTCACTCGTGTGTGAGCTAAAAAAAGGGGGTTTGACATAGGCGCCCCCTACTCTGGTTCTAGTACCGTAGAAAGAAAGCGTGTGTGAAGAGGCCCAGGTCTTTATCCGTGTAGGCGTGAAAAACACAAAATAAAAAAACGACAGGGAATTGAGGGGGGTGGAACGTCGTGACACGTTAAGCGTACGCACACTCTAAGATCAAATCTGAGCATACGCACTCTTTATAAATGAGGCCCCTGATCTCTATATTTCCTTCCAAGCAGTGGTCAGCTGTTGATACTGTCATCTGCAGCTCTTAATGTGAAGCGTTAAAATCTTTAGTGAGGGAGTGAAACAATGCGCCAAATTTTTAGAGTATATAGCGTCAAAAGATTATTACCATAAATTACCCTTAGTGCTTTGAGGAGTGTACTGCTCCATTGTTTTGATGCACTTCTCACATTAAACAGTAGAAATGGTTAAATGGTGCTACTGTTGTCTTTAGGTTTCACAGTCCAGTTGGAACCAAGAACCAGAAGACGGTCTGCTATTTGAGGACCCTAATGTAGACTGTCATATAGGACAACACAACAGAAAATGACTGTCTTCACCTTTAATGAAGCCTGTGAGATGCGGTTTGAGAGATTAAATGATCTGGTCAGCTGTGATGTCTCTGGACTGACAGTCATTTGACTCATAAAGCAGGAACATCACAACAAACGCACAATTAGACCTTCTAATCTTTTGCTTTACACATACACCTTCCATAACTTATACATTTTCATGACATCAATGTATAAATCTAAATAACTGAATCTAAAGTAGTTGGCATTTCTCGTTCACTTAACATGTAATTTTATACAATATCTGACAAGATCTGAGAGACACCGTTAACAGTGAATAACACCACTCACCCCAAAATTATTGCAAATATTACAAAATTATACCCAAGGTCAGAAGGCCATACAAATAAGGAAAATATATGTAAGCATTTAGAGAACTGAACTGGTGTGGTCTTGTCTAGTTGTGTTCTGGTACGGTCAGTAAAGCATCCTCTGGATCTCTGTCCACATCCACATTCTGAAACATAACAACATGATGATCAGTATCACACAAATCCACATCTCAAACAAAGACAGGAGGCTGCTAAAAAGTAGAGGATAAAGTGTGCTTAAATTAACATTTGTAAATGCATCTTTGTCATGCATTTGTAAATTCCCTTCTCTAATAATGAAGGATGTACCAAATACTGTTGTTATATGTTCATGCAAGATTACAAATCTGATTAATATAAACTGTATTTACGCAAACACATCATTATGGTGCACTTTCAGATGACCATTCAGAGTCCATTCACGTGTTAAGATTGGATTGTTAGAAACATTCATGAATTTAAGTAAAGATGAAAACATGTTTTGGGAGTCACTACAGAACCTGTGACATTACCTGTATTTGTGCAGCGCAAACAACATTACTGCATGTAAAAACACATACAGCACTGAGTGGAAACAAGATTCGATTTGTTTTGTTGAGTGGAAATTTCAGAATGGCATCTGTACCAGGAGTGGAATCAAGGGCTAAACTGTCAACTCAAAACCAGTCTTTGCTGTCTGATGCATCAAAAACTAGTCAGGGCACAAATTGTTGCATCAAAGTGTGCTTCAGTGGGACAGAACACGAAATGCAGGGTACAGCCCATGTTAAACCGTCTTCAGAACCCCAGTGCTCTGAATCTGCTTTCTCCGCTCACACAACTTTTTGGTTCTTCCAGAAGTCAGATATTGTGGAGGCTTTAAATTGTGGATGTTTTTGCAAAAAAAAGTTGACCCAGGAGCAAAGCGTCTTCATATTTATACTAGTTGCAGACAAAGACCCAACCATTTGGTGCAGCACAGGATCATGGCATGACTCTTTTCACAAGCGCTGACAAACTTGTTAAAAGCAAACCGATACAAAATACAAAGTCTTGAATGTAGACGAGAACAGGCAGCTGCAATGAAGGAAAGGAGTGAAAAAGAGCTGTCAAATCAGACAACTTCTAGACATTACCTACTGGCAGTTTTAGTATCATATTGAGACTATCTTTTAATTATTTATTTATTTGTGTTTTTTTTTATATTTCAATATTTGTTTTTGAACAACAGTTAAAAAAAGTATTACCCATTTATTATCATTATTTATTTATTACTGAATTAAAATATTTCTTTCAAAAGCTACTTTTTGTATTATTTAGCACACTTTATATAATAATTTAGCCAAAATTGATGTGTGATTAATTCATTTTGATTTGCAGATTAATTAATTTACATTAAAAAATTTAAATCTACATATAGACGTCTTCCCAATTTCAACTGCTTTTTTTCATCAGAAATCTTATTATCTGTAAATATCTGTATGAACATAAAAAGATCCAGAGCGGGGGTTAATATCAGAAGAGGAGAAAACAGGCGAGGATATGTGGTTGTAGGTTCCAGGGTTGATGTGAACTAACTTTGCAATATGTTAAATAAATTAATGGAAAGTACTGAGAAGAAGTATTTTTGCCAAGTTGTTGCTGTGAGATGTAACTTCACTCTTCCACCAAAGCACTTGCAAGTCTTCAAACCAACGTGATCTCATGATAATTCGTATGTATTTTACGTAAAATGTGGTTCTATAAAACGTACATTTACTTACGTTTTTACAGGCACTAAAACGTACAGTACTTACGTATTTTCAGAATTTAAACGTACAAAACTGACGTATTGACGACACCTAAAAATTAATCCTTATGAATACTGAAATCGCGGCATTCATTTTATTAGTTTTTAGTTGTCATATGAATTACCTTGTTTTCAATTGCATTATTAAATTGTTTAACGTTACTCATTTACTTATGTATAAACATGAGACCAGGCTGCTCAAACACATCTGGGGGTTCATATGTGGTCTGGCATTACAAGGACGACCAGCTGTCCTTCCCTGTAGCACTGTCTTACTTTACATTACAGACAATGCAGTTTATTGCTCTGCAGTTCTCATGCCTCCTGCAGCAGGACCAATGAATGTTCACACAGGTGAGTAGAAACCATGAATATATTTCTTCTGCTGTTTTTCAGTCAGTAGAAGGTCTCTTTACTGTCCTAAGTTATTGTAACTGTGACATAAATGTTCAACTAAACCAATATTCTCTTAAGGACTGTTTTACAGGTATATGCTCAATAATTGTTTATGGTAACCAGCATGAAAAACACTATTTAAACATTTTCTAATAAAGATCTGTAAATCTTATTTGGATTTTACAAAATTATCTGTCCAAGTAAATCACTTGTTTGTGGTGCCTCTAATTAAAAATGGTAAGGGCACAGTCAAAGTTCAGTTTCTGACTGCAAAGGATTTATGTGGAATCTAATTTGTCACAATTCAACTTTTGCACAAGCTGGCACTGAAAAACTGTGAATTGGCCTGCACAAAGCAGACCTGAACCCCATTAAACACCTCTGGTAACACCTTAGTTTAGGGACCAATTCTCTCTATTAACTAGTTGCTTATTAGCATGCATATCACTAGCATATTGGCTGTTTATTAGTACTTATAAAGTATATACTGTATTAATCCTACCAGCAAATTAAAAGTTTATTCAGGAAAAAGTCATAGTTAATAGCCCGTTTATAGTGAGAATTGGTCCCCAAACTAAAGTGTTACCCACCTCTGGGATGATTTGGAGAAATGAGCAAGGCCCCATAATCCAACATCAGGACTGACCATCATATAACCTATAACATGAATGGGAATATACAGTAAGAGGATAAACAGAAAAGACATTAATGTTTAATCAGTTTGCTCATACTATACTGTATTCTGAATACTGCCCATCATAGACTGCTATGGATTAAAACACACACTTTTTTTCCCTCAAATAATTTCCCAAAACTTCTTAGATGTACAGTTTTTATTCTATTTTAGTAAATTTCCAAACTGTTTTTGTAACATTAGGAGTTGACTTTTCAAAACTTGCTGTCATGCTTGTTATGGTTGTAATTTTGGTTGTACATGCATGTAGTATATGACTGAATATATGACTGTAGTTGACCTTACCTTAACCCTAAACCTATACCCATCACTAACTAACTAAATAAATAAAACAAAATAAACCAACTGGTATTTTTAAGCCCATTGGTTAGTATGAGGAGAGCAGGAAAAAGTACCTTATACACAGTTGAGTATGCGCATACAACGTGATTCAAGTACACACACACACACTTGACAGTTGGTGTTAGGCATTTTTAAAATAATTATTATGCTGTTGTAACAAAGTATTGTCATTAATTTAGTAGTTGATCATGTTGTGGAAAATTTCAAACCATTTGTATTTAATCTATATCTATAAATAAGATATACCAAATTATTCTCTGATTAAATTAATTGGATTAATTCACAGTCAAAGTAATTATTAATTATTATAATTTTATTAATTAGATGTAAATAAAGATGAAGCACTTCTTAAATGTAGATGGAAAAGCTTTGTACTAATAAGTGAACTGAACGCGCAGACATTTTGGAAAAAACTGCATTGCTGAAGATCCGTTGGAAAATTAGTACTAAGGGATTTGAAAATAGCAATTACTTGTTAAAAAAAAAAGAAAATACCAAAGCAAAATAAATAAATAATTGGCTGCTCTTTACTAGATAAACAGTATGAAAGTATTACTGTGCTCACCACAGGTCTGTCTCTGTGTGTGTTTACTGCTTCAACATTCAGGAAAATGGACTCAACTTCACAGCCTGAAAATACATAAGAAAATCAGATCATGTTATGATCTAACTGATCTATATGTAAAAAGCTATATTTCAGAAGAGAGTGAGAGAGTCTGACCATAGGCAACAGGAGTGAGTTTCATCACCGTATGCAGAGGACACTTCAGATAAGGCAGCTCATCTGGAGGAACATCAGGACAGAGTGGTCATTAAAACAAATGTACATGCACACCCTAGACTGACAGTTTTCTATCCAAGCAATTTAAGAGTAAAATGTTGTAAATATCAGTGACATGCAAGATGTGTGTGAACTTGAACTTCTTACCTGGATTTCTGTATTGATTAATCATACAATATGGTTTGACCAGAATTATAGACAAACACAATCTGACTAATTACACACAAGCAGTTGTACTGTTACATTTTTTACTGAAGACATTGACTAAGCATTTACCGTGCATACTTGAAAATGTGAGTGAACCCCTGATTTTAACAACTTGTGGATCCTCTTTAGCAGAAACACAACTTCTACCAAATTTTTCTTGTAGCTGCTTATAAAACATACACCACATTGAGGATACATTGGGGTAAAGGCACAGAGTGGGGTCAACGAGTGCAGGCGCATAAGAGTGTGTAAAAAGTCACCAGTGCAATCCAATGTTCAGTCACATGAATATGTAACTAGACGAGCAACAGAGAGTAGATCTTTACTCCCCAATGCTAAAACGAACTTTCTGAGACGTACAGTACTATATAGGGCAATGAAATCATGGTAATTTTTTCATTAATTATTATAACACGGAAAAAAGATTTTAGAAGGCAGGTGAAGGCACACACTATTATTGTATTTATAGATAGTTGAGGCATAAGAATTCATTGAATGAGAAATAAATTTTATAGTAGGTGAGTTACAGTGGGGCAAAAAATTTATTTTTTTAGTCAGCCACCAATTGTGCAAGTTCTCCCACTTAAAAAGATGAGAGAGGCCTGTAATTTTCATCATAGGTATACCTCAACTATGAGAGACAAAATGAGGGGAAAAAATCCAGAAAATCACATTGTAGGATTTTTAAAGAATTAATTGGTAAATTCCTCGGTAAAATAAGTAATTGGTCACCTACAAACAAGCAAGATTTCTGGCCATCACAGACGACGACCAGTGGGTAAAAAAACTTCTTCCGGTAAGAAGGCTCTCTGTCCTCCACTCGTTACCTGTATTAATGGCATCTGTTAGAACTCGTTGTCAGTATAAAAGACACCAGTCCACAACCTCAAAACAACCTCAAACAGTCACACTCAAACTCCACCATGGCCAGGACCAAAGAGCTGTCAAAGGACACCAGGAACAAAATTGTAGACCTGCACCAGGCTGGGAGGACTGAATCTGCAATAGGTAAGCAGCTTGGTGTGAAGAAATCAACTGTGGGAGCAATTATTAGAAAATGGAAGACATACAAGACCACTGAAAATCTCCCTCGATCTGGGGCTCCACGAAAGATCTCACCCCGTGGGGTCAAAATGCTCACAAGAACTGTGAGCAAAAATCCCAAAACCACACGGGGGACCTAGTGAATGACATGCAGAGAGCTGGGACCAAAGTAACAAAAACTACCGTCAGTAACACACTGCGCCGCCAGGGAAATCCTGCAGTGCCAGACGTGTCCCACTGCTTAAGCCAGTACATGTCCAGGCACATCAGAAGTTTGCTAGAGAGCATTTGGATGAACCAGAAGAGGATTGGGAGAATGTCATAATATCAGATGAAACCAAAATAGAACTTTTAGGTAAAAACTCAACTTGTCGTGTTTGGAGGAGAAAGAATGCTGAGTTGCATCCAAAGAACACCATACCTACTGTGAAGCATGGGGGTGGAAACATCATGCTTTGGGGCTGTTTTTCTGCAAAGGGACCAGGACGACTGATCCGTGTAAACGAAAGAATGAATGGGGCCATGTATCGTGAGATTTTGAGTGAAAACCTCCTTCCATCAGCAAGGGCATTGAAGATGAAACGTGGATGGGTCTTTCAGCATGACAATGACCCCAAACACACCGCCCGGGCAACGAAAGAAAACCAAGGAGTGGCTTCGTAGAAGCATTTCAAGGTCCTGGAGTGGTCTAGCCAGTCTCCAGATTTCAACCCCATAGAAAATCTTTGGAGGTAGTTGAAAATCCGTGTTGCCCAGCGAAAGCCCCAAAACATTACTGCTCTAGAGGAGATCTGCATGGAGGAATGGGCCAAAATACCAGCAACAGTGTGTGAAGACTTACAGAAAACGTTTGACCTCTGTCATTGCCAACAAAGGGTATATAACAAAGTATTGAGATGAAATTTTGTTATTGACCAAATACTTATTTTCCACCATAATTTGCAAATAAATTCTTTAAAAATCCTACCATGTGATTTTCTGGATTTTTTTTCTCATTTGTCTCTCATAGTTGAGGTATACCTATGATGAAAAATTACAGGCCTCTCTCATCTTTTAAGTGGGAGAAATTGCACAATTGGTGGCTGACTAAATACTTTTTTTACCCACTGTATATATATAAAAGGTGTGAAGAAATGTTAAATTGGTGCTCATGGCATGTGAAAAATGTATTTAATATTTTTATATGTACGTAATAATGTATGAATTTGAAGTGTGTGGACCCCAGGAAGACTAGCAGTGCTCTTGGGCATAGCTAATGAGGGATCCCAAAATAAATGACACAAATATCAGCGAGGCGGACAAAGTACTCAACTCCATTACGTGAGTGAAAGTACAGATACTGCTGGTAAAACATTACTCCATTACAAGTAAAAGTTGTAAAGACAGATTTTTACTGACGTAAAAATACAGAAGTACTTAAGTGCCTAAATTAAGTTTACTTTTTTATGTCAATGCACTGCTTTATTATTGTTGTATGTAATACTTGCAATATCAACAATAATAATATAATAATCCAATTGTAATACTTGCAATACATTACGCCTACTGAATGCACTGACTAATTACACACAAGCAGTAAAGGCACAGAGTGGTGTATGTTTTATAAGCAGCTACAAGAAAAAATTTGGTAGAAGTTGTGCTTCAGCTTAGAGGATTCACATAGCTTGTAGTATATTTGGAATAAAGATCTTTTAGAATGTTAAAAACCTATAGAAATGAAACAAGTGAGTTGACAAAAAACCAATACAATTTATTTAACACTCCTAGCCACCCCCACAAAAGTAGCATGGTAGTGATCTCACACAGCTCTGGCAGACAGTGCACACATCTACGTGTAGCCATTCATACACATTTGAACCGAGTGGACACTGAAACTGCTGTAAATACAGAGTGATAAGGAAGAAAGAAAAATCAAACCTGCTTTAAAACCCAGAGACCATACAAATAATAAATAAATTATTATTTTTCCAAAGCATTGTTTGAATTGCGAACGTAGCCGCTCAAGGAAGGCTTTAAGACCAAGTGGAATCCTCTGCCGCCTAGTCGCTCCCGCTTCACAGCGAGCGGGACTCGTGTTTTGATTTCTGCAAATCAGTTTGGTTGAATGCAAAGACGTGATTATTGATCGTAAGCACAACATCCAGCTAGAAAACATGCTATCTACATTTTACTATTTGCAATAGTTGGACCGAGGCTATGGAATAACCTTCCTTTATCTGTGAAAGCTTCACATTCTGTCTAAAACTAGTTTAAAACTAAATTTAAATCTTATTTTCTTATTAGCTTTTTAAACTTTGTATGTTCAATTATATTTTGAGTTTACTGATGTTATTCTTTTTACTGGTTTTTATTTTATTTGTACATCACTATGGTCAACTGCTGTTGTTTATCGGTGCTTAATAAATACAAATACCTGAGGGAAGATGTATTTTACTTTTGTAAGTTAATGTTGTTAAATAGAAAAACTACATTATACATTTTTAAAATGTCTATAACTTCTAGCGCATTATAAGAAGAGCAGTAAAAAGCCCTTTCAGTTGTGAGTGATAGGCCTATTTAATTTTATTTGCTGGGCTGTTGCTGATTTGTACGATTATTATTCGATAAATGTTCCAATTTATGTACATAATTGTTGGCTCCTAAGGGGATTATGACTGGGTGCGTCAGGGGTGATTCTAGGATTTTCATTTTAGGGCGGCTCAGCCCCCAGTGAGAATAGCTATTAAAATAATATTAATAATAATAATAAAATAAAAATAAATAAATAAAATAGTTTGACGAATTGGGTAGGGTGGTATACTAAATTTATTGCAGTATTCCACTGTATTGCATAGATGGTTATAGCATTTGAGTAATGAATAAGCCAAATACAAGTCTTTCTAATCTCGCTATCTCTCTCACACACACACAACACACACCCAACACATGTTACTTACAAACACGAAAATTTACTGTTTGCATTTCTACAAAGCTTTTTCTTTAGCTCAAGTATACAAACCTCTTTCTATGCTCAAGTACTGTCTGTCACTGTCTTTTTAATCAGCTCTGTGCATTGCTGTATGGTTAATCCACATGCACTGTAATATGTTTAATATCGAAAAATTACATTCCCAAATGAAAATAGCAACATGATCGTTTTATAAAGTAGGCTATGTGTTCATATGTGTTAAGGGCTAAAAAAATTTTGCTGGAGGAAACAGCTGTGGTGTGATGAGGGGTGAACGGAGCGAAAACTTTACAGTAGATGGAAAACCGATTTCTCCTCCGTGACATTTTGTAAACTCTATTTATGACAAAGAACTGCACAGATACAGATATTATAACAATCTATCGATAAACACACATCTTGTCCTCTGTTTCCCGCTCTGCGCCACCGCGATTGAAGAACGCACTGAAAGACGGAGCGGAGCCGAAGTCTGCCGCCGTTTTCATATGAAATTTAAAGGGAACTGAGGTTGGTAGGGGGGCCCCCAAAGCTGCGTTAGCCCAGGGCCCCGCAAAGGCTTAATGCAGCACTGTCCACCTCTGCATATTAGCACATATAATGCCAAGCATAGGATGGAGTGGCGTAAAGCACACCACTAGACTCAGAAATGATGGAAATGTGTTCTGTGGAGTGAAGAATTGTGCTTCTGTTGGGCTAGTCTGGGCTTGGAGAACAAGCCTGACTGCACTGTGCAGTTTAATGTGCCCCATGGTGACTGAAGAGTTTGTTGTTTGACAGGAATCTGTGAATTTTCGGAAGGACAGACATTCTTCAGTAAGGGAACAACCGGATGCCGAAACAGCTGATGCTGGAGCAAGTTAAGCACTGCTCTGGTGGTTAATTCACATATTAAATAGGTTCAGTCCTCCCTAAAAAGAGATTTATGAACTTCCCTGGTGGCAATTTTAAAAGAACTTATGTGGAATAGTTCAAACTGTGTCCCAAGTCTACTTCTTTGTTAATGAGGTAATTAGGCTGTGGTAATTGTCACAAATTAGGCTGTAATTGGGTTGGCTTTCTAGGCTGGGGTTAAATCCTTCTTTCAAGCCTGAATGAATAAGGGAAGTCTTTATTTGGATAGTTTTTTAGCTTGTTTTGTAGCTCGTGAGGAAATAATGATAGGCCTAATGATCAAACCTAAGTAACAAACACCAGGGTACATGGATAGGAATAGTGGCAGTGCGGACTTGAATAAAGATCACAACACTTTTTAATCAATACAGAAATCCAGGTCGTTCCAAAGGGTTCACAAACTTTTGATTGCAACTGTACAGCTCAAGGATTGTTGAGTAATGTTCCAGTAGTATATTCTGAAAGATTTTCTTTACCTGAGGTTTTGTCTAGGAAGTACGCCAGCAGACAGCGCATGACAGCCTGATGACATATGACCAGAACGTTCTCCTGCCGCTCAAGCTCCATAATTACAGGCTCTAAACGCTGAACCAGATCCTCATAGGACTGAACACACACAAATTCACACAAGCATTGCAATACAAATAAAACAAGGATAAAAACACCTTACTGTCATTTCAGATCAATTGTCTACCTGGCCTCAAAAACATTTCAAAGGATAGCTCACCCCACCCTCCCAAATGTGAAGACAAAACATTTTGATTGCCTCCTGGTTGCTGGCTGCAGTACAGGGGCCCATTCTTCGTACGTCACATTACATCTGAGATGATTTGAAAGATGCCAGATCTTCTAATCGTGATAACTGATCACTGACTAATTTGGTTCTTCAAACGAATTTGTGGATTTGATTAAAATATCTGGATTAAGTTGTCTAAGATTGCTGCGCATTCTCGTGTTCCGTGAAAAGTAAAAAATGCTTTACATTATTAACAAGTTAATGTTGGTGATCAGAGAGATAATAACGTCACTAATTAAAGACTATTTTAAAATAACAGGGAGGTATAATTTTCATACTGGAGCATAATTATCATAATTAAAAACTAAACCCAGAGTCATTCGCATTATTTGTCGTTGAAATTTATGCATCATCAAAGTTCAATAAATTACCCACAAGAGATAACAAAAATGCAAACTTCAGCAGTGAACCAACAACATTTACTACTGGCGAGTAACCTATAAATTCCTAATTTTTCTTGCTACAACATATACTCACTTCACCCTTTGGATAGCGGTACCGGTATTTGTCTTGGTCTCTGAGAGCAAACTCCTCAGTAAAGTGATCTTGAATCTCTTCGTAAGTCATCTCCTCACACACACCCTGCACATGAACACATGACAAATATCTCTCATGCAAGAAGACAAACACACTCTGCAAAAGAACCAAAACAAAGGGCTACTGCCTGGGGTTGCAAATCAGCAACTGCTGACAATGTCATATGTGTGACTAGAAACAGGACTAGACTCACAGCATCAATCTCGTTCAGTGCTTTCCACTGTTCATAAGGCACTCCGATTGCCTCTGCGGTCTGGATCGTTCTCCTCATGTGACTGGTCCAGATCTTCAGATCCAGGATGCACTGACCCCTGATGTATGTGCCTAGAGCTGCAGCAAACTGACAAAAATAGGTCTTCTGTTTTTCAGCTTGTTGCTGTGCAGAGGTTATGAGTGTTTCTAGGGCATTGCCATGTAATTTTTTATGGGTGGCATGAGAGGGGACCAGTAAGGTGGTTTACTGCTCCAGTCAAATGAGTCCACCCCAAATCTCTATACTATTATGGTTAGGGTTTAGGGCAGTCAAAGTAAAATTCAAACATTCATCAAATTTAAGATAAAAATGCACAAACGAATGCAAAAACGTATGATGTGATGCTCTAAAAATATGTGAATTAAGATTAGATTAGATAGACTTTATTGTCCCGAAGGAAAATTGTCTTGGACACATACTTAATACAATACATACACACGCATGCACACACACAATACCTACAATACATACACAAACTGCCATCGACCAACCAGTTGCACACTACCCATCATACAACACACCTGTAATCGTCATAATAATAAGATTCATAGGAGAAAAAAAAATCATAAAATATACTTGATTATCGTTACAATTAAAAACACCGTTATGGGGGCAAACCTCCGGCTGACTTGTCATTTAAAGCTTTGATGGACAGAGGGACGAAGGAATTCTTAAAGCGGTTAAGCCTGCAATAAAGCGTCTTCCTGAGGGAAGAAGCTGATACTCAGGGTGGAGGACATGGGTGGGATCTGAAATAATTTTTCGGGCCTGTCTGATGATAGTTTCAGCAAAGACAGCCTGAAAGTGTGGGATGCTGCTTAACTCCCATGATTTTCATGTCTCCCTGTGTTAACCGTGTAATCTGTGCTTTCAGCTGTACACTGAGATTGGCAAACCAGGCAGAGATACCATACCGCAGAAGGCTCTCAATTACAGCATGATAGAAGAGAAGCAACACTCTGGTTAACACCAAATACCCTCAGCCTACGTAGAAAGTGTAGTCACTGTTGAACCTAAGAACAGTTGTTTTCTACCTGAACACTCCATGTCAGTTTGTTATTAGTTTGTATGCCCAGCTATCTGAAGGAATCAACCTGGGCTATGTTCTGGTCATTGATGGCCACTGGTAAGTGTTCTCCAATGGATTTGGGATCAGACACCATCTCCACTGTTTTCTTAGAGTTGATGATGAGAAATTGCTTGTCGCACCACTGAACAAAGTTCTGAACCTCATGTTTATATGCAACAGAATCTGATGTATCTAACATGAGACCCAGGATAACTATCATCAGAGAACTTAATCATGTAATTGTTAGCAGTACTACATGTACATTCATTAGTGTACAGTGTGAACAGTGTACACTAATGTGTACATTGAGACTTTTCTTACAGGTCTCAATTCAAACGTGCCTCCAACATACTCTTTAGGCAAGGGGTGCAGAGTTTAGCTTTAACCCTAATCAAACACACCTGATCCAGCTAATCAAGTCCTTCAGGCTTTTTTGAAAAACTAAATGGTAATGTGTCTTGGAAAAAGACCCTACAGGACTGAATGCTGCAACCTGTTTCGGCAGAGATTGATGTTATCAATTACATAGCCATAACACACTGCAGTGTACAACTCAAGGATCCCAACTTGCACATCTTTGCGCAATATACGTAAATGGATGAAAGTTCCCTTTTGAGGGCCCAGCACTACGAAAGAAAAGGCGATGGCAGTTCATCGGGTGTTATGGGAAGTGTTCCCTGTTCCAGTTGTCCTATTTAATGCAGCCTAAAAATCCTTTAACAGATTTAAATAATAGAAATGTGTAAGTGCGTTATGTGTAAGCAAGGTTAAAGAGATGGTGACAGAGTGTGTCTGCCTCCCGAACAGTGTTAGGTAGGTTAATACAGAGTTTGGGCACTAAATAGGAAAAGGATCTGCCGCCCGCAGTTAATTTTGATATTCTAGGCATTATCAAATTGCCAGAGTTTTGAGAAAACAGCGGACGTGGAGGACTATAATACAATAAGAACTCATTCAAATACTGAGGTGCTAAACCACTCAGGGCTGTATAAGTATAAGCAAGATTTTAAAAGCTATACAGTGTTTAATAGGGAGTCAGTGCAGTGTTGACAGAACCGGGCTTATATTGTCATACTTTCTGGTTCTAGTAAGAACTTTAGCTGCTGCTTTGGACCAGCTGGAGTCCGTTTATTAAGCGTGCAGAACAACCACCCAATAAAGCATTACAATAATCTAACCCTAAGGTCATGAATTCATGAATTAATGTTTCTGCATTTGACATTGAGAGCATAGGGCACAATTTAGATATATTTTTGAGATTGAAAAATGCAGTTTTACAAATATGGCTTTCAAAGGAAAGATTGCTATCAAAAAGCACACCTAGGTTCCTAACTGATGACGAAGAATTGAAAGAGCAGCCATCAAGTCTTAGGGGTGGGGGGGGGGGGGAAAGTGTTCTAGGTTATTACGTGTGGAGTTTTTAGGTCCTATAATTAACACCTCTGTTTTTCCAGAATTTAGCTGTAAGAAATTACTCGTCATCCAGTTTTTTATATCGACTATGCATTCCATTAGTTTTTCATTTTGGTATGTTTCGCTGCACCGTGAAGAAATATAGATCTGAGTATCATCAGCATTAACAGTGAAAGCTAACACCGTGTTTACTGATATCTCCCAGAGTTAAAATGTAAAGCATGAAGAGTAACAGCCCTAGTACTGAGCCTTGAGGTACTCCATACTGCACCTGTGGTCGATATGATACCTCTTCACGTCATCACGCTACGAATTGATGGCGGTTCAGATAGAGTACGATCTGAACCATGACTAAGCACTATACACTCATGCCAACAAAGTTTTCTAGTCTAATCGAAAGAATGTTGTGGTCGATAGTGTCCACAACAGATCCAGTAAGATCCAGTAGCACTAATAGAGAGATACAACAACGATCAGATGATAAGAGCAGGTCATTTGTAACTCTAATGAGAGCAGTCTCAGTACTATATTATGGTCTAAATCCTGACTGGAAATCCTCACAAATACCATTTTTCTCTAAGAAGGAATATAATTGTGAGGATACTACCTTTTCTAATACCTTGGACAGAAAAGGGAGATTCGAGATTGGTCTGTAATTAACTAGTTCTTTGGGCTCAAGTTGTGTTTTTTTAATGAGAGGCTTAATAACAGCCAGTTTGAAGGTTTTGGGGACATATCCTAATGACAGTGACGAATTAATAATAGACAGAAGAGGATCTATGACTTCTGGAAGCACCTCTTTTAGGAACTTAGATGGAATAGGGTCTAACATACATGTTATTGGTTTAGATGATTTAACAAGTTTATACAATTTTTCCTCTCCTATAGTAGAGGAATGAGTCGAATGTCCTCCGGGGAGGTTCTCAGTCTATATCGGATGTATGTGATAATGTAGCTGATGGCTGCATGGTTACAATTTTATCTCTAATAGTATCGATCTTGGAAGTAAAGTAGTTCATAAAGTCATTACTGCTGTGCTGATACGGATTTGGATTCGACTAGCTCAGGGAGTTCTGTACATTGTTCAGTTCCGGTTACAGAGCCTGGGTGACTGTGAGGCAGTTCCGATCAAAACATTAAACAGGTTCTCCCCACTCAGTGACGCACCCACTGAGAAACCTGATCAAAGTACTCTAGTTATTGGCGATTCTATTGTAAGGAACGTGAAAATAGAGACACCAGCCACAATAGTCCAATGTTTACCGGGAGCCAGAACGCCTGACATCTTAGCAAATGTAAAAGTGCTGGCTAATTCTAAACGTAAATTCAGTAAGATTGTTATCCACGCCAGCGCTAATGATGTTCGACTTCACCAGTCGGAGATCAATAAAATAACATTAAAGATCTTCTAGTGTGGTGAACTTGCAAGTACAATGTCAGCACTGTAATATGCTCTGGTCCACCTCCCGGCGTAACCGGGTGACGAGGATCCATAGCAGACTGCGTCACTCAATGGCTGGATTGTTATGTGGGCTCGCAGAATAACATAGCAATTGGACGGGTTTTTGGGGCAGACTGACCGGTTGAAAAAGAGATGCGGTTAACATCCATACTTGGGTGTGGTGGTGCCGATCTTCTCTCTAGAAATATGAAAATAGTCTTAGAGGGTGCACGCTTGATAAACTGGGGCCCAGGTCAGGAAGCAAACAGACTGGCTAAACCGACCATCTGCTTGCCGCCTCACGTCACAGAAATCAGTTCATTCTCAGCACATAGAGACTCTTTCACCTAGATATCACACTATAGAGACTGTGTCTGTTCCTCAAACTAGAAAATACAAAAAAAAACGTCCAAACCAATTTAAGACTAACAATTTAATTGATGTTCAACAAATAAAAAAATTATATAATACAGAGAAACAAATTATAAAACTTGGCTTATTGAATATCAGGTCCCTTTATACGAAAGCGCTTTTTGTAAATTATATGATCACAGATCAAAACCTAGATGTGCTCTATTTGACAGAAACCTGGCTAAAACCAGAAGATTACATTATTTTAAATGAGTCTACCCACAAGATTACTGTTATAAACATGAGCCACGTCCAAAAGGTAAAGGGGGAGGTGGCTCTAACTATATATAGTGTGTATACTCCTGAATTAATGGTGCTTCATACAACATTATCCAAAGAAACAAGTGTCAATAATAAATCCCCTGTGATGTTTGTACTGACTACAGTATACAGGCCACCAGGGCACCATACAAACTTTATAAAATAATTTGCTGATTTTCTATCTGACTTAGTGGTGGCTGCAGATAAAGTCTTAATTGTTAATGATATTAATATCCATGTTGATTATGAAAAATTGAGATACTCAGGTACCTATGCTGGGATTCAGACCGCATTTTATAGACATTCTGGGGCTCTAGTGAGGTAGCAACACGTGTTCAGGTCCTATCATGTGCGAAATTCAACTCGATATTTAATACTGTCACAGAAATTGATGTTAAACGGTGTTGAAATTCTGCAGCCAAAGCGATGATATTCAGGGCCCGTATTTATCAAGCATCTGAGAATTCTCGCAGACGCTCTAAGATGACTTTAAGTATAAAACAATTCTTGGCTCCAAGCTGAAGCGTAAAAGTTAGTTATCAGCAGCGGCCAGGTCATAATTTAAGCGAAGGTAGGACTAATCTTAAGTGTCAGCGTAGAGAGATTCACGGACACGTTCGTGGCCACAAACGGGACTTTGGATGATCTGAATAAGCAGGACCAAAATGATAGATCTCATTTTAGAATATTCTCAGATAAATTCACATTGAATGTGTGAATTAAGTTCCTAATAGGAGTTTGCATTCAACACACATTTGACAAAGAATTTAAGATGACACATTATGGCAAGGAAACGCAGCATCATCATGACCTTCAATTTAGGGTTGTGCAGATAGATGATAGTATCGTGTATCAACGATAGTCAGAGATCACCAGATGAGCCCTGCGATATGCTTGTTGCTGATTCCTTTGACGACAGCAAGACGATTATTATTATCCGTCAAAAATATAGGCGCCTATCTTTAGTGATGCAGTGCATAGAGCCGCTTCAGAAAAAATTGCCCACCAGCGGCGGCTGGTGAGTTGCCGTGATCAGCTCCGGTGGCCGTGTCGGAGCCATAATGTGCCGTAGACGTGTGCAGTGTAAATAAGGGGTAAGGGATTTATTCATGATACAGTGTAGGTAGCTTCACTGATTATAACGGGAGTGTTTTTAAAGAGCATATAATACTTGCACTAGACTGAAGTCAGTTATGAGGTTCTTTGGTAATGTAAATATTCTTTGCTCGTTTTCTGTTTGAATAACTGAGGAAATGTAACCTTGTCATCAAACATTTCAAGAACATTCTTCCTTTCCTGAAAGATTTGCGCACGTCTCTGTCTCCTCAGCTCCATCACAAGCCCCTACTGGCAACTCTTAACCACTTGAGAGACCTCTCGAGCTTTCTTAAATAAATGGAGGAGTATAGAGTATTTCTTAGACTTAAGAATTGAGAACTATTTTATTAATTAAGTTTGAATGTAGGAGTAAATTTTATTAATTCTCAGCACTTAAGACTAAAATGGCACTTTGAGAAGCTTGATAAATACGGGCCCAGATCATTATCTAGTCTTGTGTAAATTCCATATAGCTAAAACTGTAAATTCTACTCCTTGTTACAAGTATGGTAGAACCATCACTTCTACCACAAAAGATTGCTTTGTAAGTAATCTTCTTGATTTATCTCAATTCCTTAGCATATCCAATACAACTTGATGTAACAGAAACTATGGGCTCTCTTTTTTCTAGCATTTTAGATACGGTTGCTCTTTTACGCTTAAGGAAGATTAAGGAAAACAGTTTGACACTGTGGTATAATGAGCACACTTGCGCCCTAAAGAGAGCAGCCCGGAAAATGGAGCGTAGCTGGAGGAAAACAAAACTAGAGGTATTTCGTGTTGCATGGCGGGAAAGTACCCTATCCTTAGTGATGAATCTACACAGACCTATCCTACAGAAAAGCATTAAAAACTGCTAGATCTGATTACTTTTAATCTCTTTTAGAAGAAAACAAACATAAACCCAAGTATTTATTCAATACAGTGGCACAATTTACGAAAAATAAAGCATCAACAAATGATGACATTTCCCAACAGCACAGCAATAATGACTTCATGAACTACTTTACTTCCAAGATCGATACTTTTAGAGATAAAATTGTAACCATGCAGCCATCAGCTACAGTATCGCATCAGATAGTGCACTATAGATCCCCTGAGGAACAATACTACTCATTCTCTGCTATAGGAGAGGAAGAATTGTATAAAATTGTTAAATCATCTAAACCAACAACATATATGTTAGACCCTATTCCATCTAAGCACCTAAAAGAGGTGCTTCCAGAAGTCAAAGATCCTCTTCTGAATATTATTAATTCATCATTGTCATTAGGACATGTCCCAAAAACTTCAAACTGGCTGTTATTAGCCCTCTCATTAAAAAACACAACTTGACCCCCAAAGCTCTAGTTAATTACAGAATCTCCCTTTTCTGTCAAAGATACTGGAAAAGGTAATATCCTCACAATTATATTCCTTAGAGAAAAATGGTATCTGTGAGGATTTACAGTCAGGATTTAGACCGTATCATAGTACTGAGGCTGCTTCATTAGAGTTACAAAGGACCTGCTCTTATTCTCTGTTCATGGTTGTATTTCTATAGTAGGCTACTGCGAGTCTTAGCGTTGTGTCCAACACTACGACCACAACATTCTTTTAAATAGATTAGAACCTTGTTGGCATAGTGGAGAGGAAAGTGCAATTGGCCATGGTCAATTCATACTTATCTGCCGCACTCAATTCGGAGTACTGCAGCTATTTGAACATCTAAGCTGCAATAATAATAAAAGCGGTGTACGTGCAAGCACCGAATTCATCATAAACAACAAAGATGCAGTGTAAGAGATTGTGTAGTGTAGTCAGATTTTTTTATTAACGGGATTTTTTGCGAGATTAAACTGACCTTTTTTTTAGCCTAATGTTGAGAGTTCTTTACTCGTTTTCTGTACACAGTTTATTCCATGTTTTTTTATTATTATTATTTTATTTTACAAGAGAACTTGCGAAGTCTTGATTTACTACTAATGCGTAAAATAGAAAAAAAAAAAAAATGCATAAACGCATCTCCGACTGTTTTGTCTGTGTAGCCTATAAGAATAGGCCTATGTCATGCAATAACGGTTTTAATATATTCTATTCAATAACATTGTTAACTGTTTTTATTTATAACATCTGCTGCTTTGCTTCTGTGAAAATGAGTAGAGACATCAGCCTTAAATTTTGTTTTTGTCATTTACATCAGTTATTTGTTTAAAATACACTATATATTTTTGTGTCAGTACATTAATGGCACATTTGAGCAGCATTAGTAAACTGTAAATATAAAAGAAATGCCAAATCACATGCAGGTTTATTCCTACTTTTGGAAACCTAATTGTTTTATAATTACTATTAGGCTATTATTTTTATTATTATTATTATTATTTCTATCGTGACAACTCTCGGATATGACAATGTTAATGTATTTGGTCTTTGCTGTAGTTGTAGATTATTATTGCTGCTGCTGCTGCAAGCAAGTATGGGAAATTGCTACTGCCAATACATACGCCTATATGGTTCTGTGACTTTAAAACACACTGCTGCTGCACAAATAGCATAATAACCCGTAGTAGATCTATACAGCTGGAGCTGGGGAAGGTGGAGGGCTTCAGAGGAACTCTGAAAGCACGCTGTGAAATGCTCTAGTGAATGCTAACCAGTATTTACATGTAAAGCAGCAAGCTCTTTGGCTGTGTATGCGATTTGAATCAATCAACTTGTGCCAAGTAGTTTAACGCTAGTATTGCTAGTAGTAACAATAAACATAATAATTCCTTAAAACGTTATAGCCAGCAATTCAGCCTGAAAGCCCTGCTCAACACTATTTGCATTATTTTAATCAGATTTAAGCTAACCTTCATTCCTCCTGACGAGAGGCCGGAATCACCTCCGATACGCCCCAAAAGGTTGAGTTCACTCTCTCCATGACGACAGAGGTAGATAGTGCGAGGTGTGACATGGATGTTCATCAGATAGTAGACGATCCTGCTCTGAATATGATCTTGGACCTGATTAACCAGGTACCTGCTGCCCACGTTAAAGATCTTAATGTATGACAGGTTCCTGTGGACACAGAGAGAGGACAGTAATGATGAGGACTTCCACTACAATCATGTCAAACAACAGATGTTTGTTAAATTCACTCAGGTTGACAATGCTTCACCTGTCTTTGTCATCATCTAAAGGAACGTATGTGAGTTTGTAGCAGTCTATTCTCTTAAGGAAGTCAGTCACAGCCTCCTCTTTATCACAGTTAACATAATCAGGGCTGCTCAGCTTCACTTGCTGTAGATAAACAAAGGTTGTTTTTTTTTAAGAATTGCTTACAAAACAAATATATACTCCAATACAGACAATCGACCAGGTAATATTTTAAAATGATGCACCTCATTACAAAGCAACTCACACATACAGCCACAATAATACACACAGATCAATAATTAAAACGAGAAACAAATTAAACAATTTTTTTATGATATACTCATATTTCTTCACCTTGATGTTTTCTGCAATGATTTCTGGGTCATCACAAAGAGACTCAACAAAAAACACCTACAAGAAAGACAACCCTAATTTAAAAGTTATATATTGCAGAAATATTTTCTAAATATACTCTAGAAATTAGGTCGGAATTTGGTAACACTTTAGATTAGTAAGCATTATTCACTATTAACTAGTTGTTTATTAGCATGCATGCATACTGGCTGTTTATTAGATCTTATGAAGAACATCTTAATGCCATGGCCATATTCTAAATTCCTTAATCCTACCCAATACCTAAACATAACTACTACAAGTGCCTTACTTACTACCAACAAGCAGCAAATCATAAGTTTATTTAGGGAAGCCTCTTAGCTAACAAGTGAACACATGTTCTAATGTCCCTAATCTAAAGCGTTACCATTAATTTGATGAATATTAATTCATCAGTTCACCTTTTTTCACTCACTTTATAGCCGTTCTCTTTAGCAAAGGTGAGGATCACCTCTCTACGTTCTCTTGTTGTGTTGGTCGCATCGAACACCTGAACATAAATGTGCTGAATTAGTCATAACATCATTAAAAACCTTTCACATACACTACCTATCAAAAGTTTGGAATAATTTTAGAGTTTCTGGCTGCTGCTTAAAAAATATACTGTTTTCAACACTGATAATAATAAGAACCAAAATAGCTTTAAGCAGCAATTAGGGGCCAAGCACAACAGAGGGAAAATGAAGAGCTGGGCAATGGCAGGGAGCATCAGTCCAACTGAAAATTTGCAAATAAAGACACTAAATAAAACGGTTGAAAACCCATCAATACAACAACTTGTAATATGGCATCATTATATGACTACTAGTGGCCGACAGACAAAATAGGTGATGTTCGAAAAACATATACTATGGGATTCTGTGGGACCCAGGGAATAAAAACAGAGATTCAAAATTGTTCAGCTGTTCAACTTGGTTTGCTGTACTGACTTCTAAGGAGACCTTAAAAATGTAAATTTTTCACATCTCTTGTCCAATATGTGGCACTGTGCCGAAACTGCTCACGTACCATCAGGTCATGGTTGTTATAACCAAGTTTGAACTGAATAAGCTAAAGCATTGCAGAAATATAGCCTCACTGTGATTGTGGCATGCTCTTCATCAAATTCCTTGATAGACTATATGAGAATGGTTTTGTCTATTGAAAATCTTTTAATAACTTTTTGCCAGCATGGTATAAAGATGATCTGAGCAACTTTTGGTGAAAACTGGACAAGCCGGAAAGTAGGTTTTTCAGAAAATACAATTCATTGCAATGGTTCAAAAGTTAATAGCATAAACATGACTGCAACTTTGGACAGTTGGTGACATTAAAGGGTTTGAGTGAGAAACTCCAAATTTGCTGTGGTAAATTTTCAGAATCTGTCCTCTTTCTGTTTGCATTCTATGGGCGGTCAAACTTGAGAGAGGAAGAAGAAGAAGAAGAAAACTAGTAAATACAATAGATGCCTATACGCACCTTTGGTACTTGGCCCCTAATTATCAATAATTAAGCACCAATAATAAATGATATTAACTGAGCACCAAATCAGCATATTAGAATGATTTCTAAAGCATCATGTGACACTGAAGACTGGAGTAATGGCTGTTTAAAATTCAGCTTTGCCATCACAGGAATGAATGTTACATGTTAATGTATAATAAAAAAAAGAAAACAGTTATCTTAAATCATAAAAATATTTTAAAATGTTACTGTTTTCACTGTGTTTTTAATTAAATAAATGCAGCCTTGGTGAGCATAAAAGACTTCTTCCAAGCATTTGGCAAGGGGTATATAAACATACGGGAGCATTAAACTACTATAATAACACGTATTGCCTTACCAACTTTAGTGTTAATTGTTCAGAGAAAGATAGTGTCTATACATCCCTTCTCAATTCATCGATTTCTGTAGTAACATCAGTAAATTATCCATGTTGAGGTGAGCATGTGTGTGTATGCTGTCACTTACTGCCACTTGTCCATGATCCTGAGTGAAGTAACAAAAGACGTCCTTCAACGCCGCCAGAGCACAAGTTCTAAAGCACACAGTTTACAAAAAAAACAAACACCAAAAATGTGCACAATCGTACAATACAGTTGATACAACAGTTAGTTCTGCTGCTCATATCTGATTGGGTGAATGGTATACTGATATAGGGTGAATTCCAGCAAGTGAGCATCCCTATGACCTACTCACTACAAAAGGCAGAGCCCCTCAAGCAGGAAGTCAATGGAAGTCTAGTGTAACTGGCTCTCAGTGGTGGAGATTGTTCAGAGACCCTTTCCGCAGCTTATATTACATTATTACAGTAATACAGTAATAAAAAAGTCTCTAATAAAGTGACTGTCTTTATTAGAGACTCACAGTATAATTTACTCAACTTATGGATTCAGGACAAATACTGCCACAGTGTATTGACTCAAAGGTGAACTTTGGTCAAATCATAGCCTTTCTGATATTCAGACAAACAGCTTAATAACTCTTGTTTAGGTGATACTGCTTAGATAAAACACTGATGTATAAAATGTGAGTTTCTCACTTGCGAATTTTCATGGCCTCTTCATTGTCTGGACGGAAGAATTCAAAGCTCTTATAGGTGCGTACAGCATCTCTGCGGTACTGTCCAACGTTAAACACTGTTAAAATAGTTTCACATCAGTGATCATGTATAGTACAAGAAAGAATGCTCTATGACAGTACCACAGTTACAACAAAAACATATATATTTCTAATATCTACCAATATATTAGCCAGAAATTACATGTATCGACCACTAACTGTGCTATTTGGTCAGTTAACAGAAACAGATTTCCAAAGTTTTCCAGCTTAAATATGTTTTGTAATTATAAATACATTTGATTTTGATGGCTGCAAAACACTCCAAAAAAGTTGGAACAGAGGCAAAATAAAAGTGAAACGGTTATCCACCTTATTTTTCCCGTAAGAGCAGGCGTGGCCATTTTGTACCATATTATTTTAATATGGTATTATCCTAATTATGAACACACTGGTTTGTAGTGAAAACCGTTTTACCCTTTACTGCACATTGTTATTCTTCTCGTTATTTCTCTACAGCGGTTAATGAACCGGAAGTCTTGCACACTGACAGAAAACGGCTTACTTCCACACTGAAAAATAAGGTGGATAGAATATCCCAATTAATCTGTTGAAACAGTCCACAATAAGAAGGTGAAATGGTAATACGGAAGGGGATCATATTTGGGTGTAAAAGGCACATCTCAGTCTTTGCCAGCAAAGCCACTTTGCCAAATTTCATGGGATGAGTGTCAAACAAATAAAAAAAATCACATTTCTCAATGCAAAATGGCAAAGAATTTAGGTCTTTCACCAACTACCATACATAATATTGTGAAAAGGTTCAGGGAATCCAGAGAAATCACAGTACATGCAGGGCAAGGCAGGAAACCTCGGGTGTGACCTTTGAGCCCTCAGATGGCATTGCATAAGAAACCGTCATGCTGCGGTGTTAAATATAGCCACATGGGTTCAGGAGTAATTCAGTTGCTTTACCACAGTCTGCCGCTGCTTCAAGAAATGCAACTTCAATCTCTGTTATGCAAGTATACATCAAATGCAGCGATGCCGCCGGGTTCTCTGGACCAGAACTCATCTCAAGATAGTCAGAAAGACTGTGGAAATGAGTGCTGTAGTAATGAGTCCAATGAGTAATGACTCCACATTTCAACTTGTTTCCGGGAAAAATGGATTTCGAGTTCTCAGTCCCAAAGACCAAAGGGACCATTCAGACTTTCATCAGCGACAGAAGCAAAAGCAAATGTCTGTCATGGTATGGGGGTCTTTCCTGGGAAGTCCATGGTTGTTAGATCAAGACAATGCTAGTTCTCAGTCTGCATGTGCTACAACAGCAAGGTTTTCTAAACATGTGGATGGCCAGCAGATCTGCCTCTAATTGAAAATGTATGGCCCACCATGAAAAGGAGAATCAGGCAATAACAACTATGGACTGATGAGCAGCTGAAGTCTTATATCAAGCAAGATTGGACAACAGTTTTGCATGCAAAACTTTAACAATTAGTATAGTGTAGTATTAGTGTTTATTCTCAAACAATTAATCATAGTAATTAAAAGGACAGTTGATGTGACAGAGTGCTCCATTTCTTTAGAGTATGCTGCAGCCATCAACATCAAAATTAGTTTATATTTACAAAATACAATTAAGTTGGTCAGTGAAAACTTTGGAAATCTTTTATTTGTATGTTTGTCAATTTAATAAAGGTTAAAGAGAATTAACAAATCACAGATTCTTGTTTTTTATTGCATTTTCCAACTTTTTTTAAATTGAGGTTGTAATGTTGCTTGATTTTGTGCTTTGCCTGCTAATCTGATTAATTGATTCATTCATATAATGTTTATACAGTATGTATAATAATTCTCACCCCTGGTGGGAACTCCAATCCAGTTGAGGTAACGTGTGAGTTTCTTTGAGATGTAGGTCTTTCCTCGGGCAGGCAGACCAACCATCACAATCATGGTGGGCGAGTTGGTGAACTGTGGTACTGATGCTGAAATAAACACAGACAACATGTCTAAACAAAAAATGCACACTATATATTAGTCTAACTTTTCATACATTCATACAGAAACAGATTCATAATTTGATATGGTTTTATAATGGATTTCTTAAACTGATCTCAATGGAGATAGAAGCATTGCTTACACTCCCACTCATTTCATTGTAATTTACATCAGTGAAAATATTGTACTAGTGCCTCTTGTATCAGTGGTCTCTGTGTTTGTTTGTGTGTGCAAAGGGCAGTGAACTGGACTTCAGTGAGGTGAACAGCCCTGAGGACACAAACCGTCACACACTGCATCAAACACCATTAAAAATCACAGAAAACTGATATTTTATTACAAATAATTGCAAACGAATTCTAGTATTAGGAAATATCCTCTGTATATACGATTTTATTTTAAAGCAGTTTCACTATGCAATATACTTTCTTTGTGATCAACTTTTTATCGTCTTTTACTTATAACATCATAACATGATTTAAAAACAAAAACAGACATATAATCAATAATTTAAAGAGTCCAGTCAAAGAGGACAGAGAAAAGGGAAAAAAATGTTTATATAATCCTGTATGTTACAGGAAAAATATTGACAAGCATCAATAGTACTTTTTATTAATTCGTGCTGTTGTACATACACAAGTCACTATTTTAAGGAGGCTGTGAATCCAATATGTTTTTCAACACATGTAAACTAGTTCTGAAACTATGCAATATACTTTCTTATCTCTCTATTTATATACGACTCTCACTTAGTGTGTCCCTTAAATATAAAGGTTTTATAAAAAATAGTTTACAAAGGACTAAAGAAAAGTTGTTACAAATGTTTTACAAAGAAGTCTTTAAAAACTTCACTTGGCAAGATGCATTTCTAACAGTGTAATTAACTGATAGCCTACTTTTAAAACTTGATAAGACCACAGAAATAGAGTGAGGGATGAGACAGAGATGTTTCTTTAGACGTATGACTTACAGCCTCTTCTCCGTCTCAACCTGCTGCTCATCCATGGCACCCAGATCTTCTCCAGAGGATTTTGTGTCAGTTCAATTTGTGAGTGATACATATTCACCAATGTGTGTGCGACAGCTGTGTCTGAGTATGGTAAGCGCACAAAGTGACCAGTAGAGCTGAAGTCTTCTATTAAGAATGTATGTGTAGCCTTGTCCAATCTGAAGCCGATGTGTATTTAAACTGGTGAACCTTGATGGAGGAGGTGCATCAAGCACCTGACACAATGTCACACAAAAACAGCCTATCAATATTCACCACAAAACAGGCCAGATCTGAATACAGGGTATGCCACTGATAATAATCATTAAAAATAAGGCACTCTTTCCATCGCCATGGGGGAGAAGTCAATTCATCTTGAATTCCCAGAAATATGAATTAAGTTACGGTCTAATTTTAAATAAATAAAAACCAAAATATAATAATAATAATAATAAAAAAGTAAGTATTTCAAAAAATACTAGTGTACGTGGTTATTAATGCATTCTGACTTTTTCCCCCATATAGTTGTAACTCAAACAGCAGACAGATGCTCTCTGTCCAGAAGTCAGTGTTTATCCAGAACACATTTGACACATCGGTAAGAAGACACCACAGCCCTGCCAGCACAGATACTGTACCTATTTATGTGTGTACAGGTTTGACTATGCTTGTGAGATGAGGAAATGTCCTCACTAATACAGCGAAACCTGTTAAACACCAACTAGAAAGCAGAACCTCACTAGTCAAAAAGTTTTACTGATAGGCCTGTTTTTTTTTTAAATATAGTGTTATGCAAAGTTTCTGTGAGGGTTATTTTTAGGGGCATGGGCGGGGTTAGGCAATAGAAAACATCACTCTCGATATAAAAACGATGTTAGTCCTCACAGTGAAACAAATGTGTGAGTATTGAAAACGCAGTATCTCGTAGTATTTTCATGCAGTATCTCATGCTCATAGATATTTATTTCAGTCTAACCTGTGCTCTCGCAGCGCGTTCTCTTTCTCATGACGGCTTTCTCACGACGCTCCATTAATAACACACATTAACACAAACACCGTAAAACAGCCAAAATACCAACCATACTGCGCGAAGACTGCTGACTTGAATATTCACTAGTCATATTACGTCGTTTGGCTCCTTCCAATGGCGAAGGGTTAGCTCGCCATAGTAGCACGTACTTGTAGTCCGCGGTCATGTGTTTTTGAAGGTAACAGTGCTTAAACGCTCACGAAAATTATCTCTTCACACTTGGCATGATTCCGTGATTATTTTGTATCTGAAAAACAAAACATCGACGCATTTTCAACATAATACATAAATTGATGCTGTCTGGTGGTGGATATTATGAAATTTAATTTTAACAAAATTCTAAAACACAATGTAGGGTGATCATTGCTGAACATTATCCATGATAATCAGCCTACTTTCTGGTTTTCAACTGGATATGCTTCCACCTTTAACTAAGAAATAATGCATATTAAAATTATTAAATAATATGTTTTTTAAAAATTCCAGAGTGAATCGCGGAATCCAGTCACAGAAACTGACTGGACACCATGGAATTTGGCAAAAAAGCAGGGATGTAAAAAATAATTTTCATGTAATCAAAATGTCTAGTGTCTGAATATTAAACTGCGAAAAAGATATGAAATCTGCATGTTCTGCGTGTCTCTGTGTGAATTAATGCTTCTAATGTACTCATGAGCACAGGTGAACAGGTAAATCAGCCACTGTGGCTGTGTTGGCTGTAATGCATTACAAGTGACGTGAGTTGTGTAATCTGATTACTTTTTTCAAGTAATTAGTAAAATAATGCATTGCTTTTTATTTTAATAGAAAGCATCGGAGTACTTTTTCAAATAAGTTACTGGTGCACACACACACTCTTTAACAGTTTTTTTTATATCTGCATGATTAACAATGAGATACTGATTTTATACTACAGTTCAATAAACAATAAGTTAATATTCTGTTCCATTTTTGTCAGTACTGTCTGTTTTTGCTCAATTTTGCCAACAAAAAGTTCCAAAGAAAGCCACAGCAGAACTTTTTTAAACAATAAAGTGAATCATTCATAAAGATTTTACTTGCTTAGTTTTGCTCATCTGAATGAATGACACACTCATTAAGACCATCACCTATTGGCGGTTTTAGTTTCATATTTAAAGTATCATTTTATTTAAAAAAAATATTTTAATATTCATTTTTAAACCCATTAATGTCCATTTAAAACCCAATTAATCTTATAGCATTTTTTTTATGCAATTCATCCATGCCACCTCTGAACAGTCTGTATAAATACATCTTAACACACTTCAGATTAAACTTTGATTATTAAATTACCCAAGTTTGTGTGTAATTGTGGGGACTCCAAATATTTTTTCAACGCGACTCTTTGTGAACCCTTATGTGTTTTTTCTGGACTTTTTGGTTGGTATTCTGTCTCTATACATTAAAATAAACCTAACAGACATAAAATTTCAAATTTACATACAAAGAAATTAAGGGTCTGTAATTTTGAAGTGGGCAAACGTACAAAATCAGCAGGGGATCAAATAAATATTTTCCCCACGGAAATAAATATATATATATATATAATGCGCATATATATATATATAGATATATTATATATATATATAATATAGCATGTTAGGTGTGACCTTCTACATATGCTCAGTACGTTGCTGCATGGATCCATTAAAACCAAAGTTAAATTTTAAAGTTACAGTAAGCCATTACAACCACACAACAAGTTAAGATGAATTCAAACAAGACATTCATGTGTATTCAAATATTACTGGGAAGCAAAGTTTATTTTCCAAGAGAAAATTACTTAAAACTTAACATACTAAAAAGGACAAATACAGTTAATACAAAAGGGGTGATAAAACTTTTACCAATCAACAAAATCACTTAAACTGGAGGTCTTAGTCATTACATAACCTCTATTGTGAAGTTTTACATTATAAAGCTTTAAAGCCAATTATGCAGAGTTAAACATGTTAGAAAAGTCAGACTAATCTAGTTTCAATGGATTCATCAAAATTACATGATTGCCAAAAAGCACTAAACAAAACAAAACAAAAAAAAACACATTTTGACCTACGCAACTATATGAACTATATTCAAATCTAGCAAGAGACTGGGATGTGTAAATACTGAGAACATAAAAAGCCAAGCTGATCTCTGAAAACTACAAAACAAAACAGACAAATGTTTCTAGGTATGTGAGTAATGTCTCATTCATTGGGATTGGGGTTGGCATCAGGATACTGGGAGAGGTCAAAGGTCAGGACTTTACTGATGACGCAGTCTCCTTGCTGTCGAGGAAGGGCAGACAATGAGTAAAATGCATAGTAAGTCACTTTTGTTCATACAGCACTTTAACAATACATACTGTTTCATAAGCAGCTTTACAGTTTCCATACTGTCCATGTTTATAACTTCTTCATATAACTTTTAGTTCACATTAAGCAGTTTTGTGGGTGATAGTTAGGGTTGGGTATCGAAAAACATTTTAGAACTGGTTCCAAATTTCCAAGAATGCCTCAAGGTTACGTATGTAACCCTGGCTCCCCGAGGGAACGAGATGCTGCATCAAGATGCTTTGGGAACGCCTTCAGCGTGACCAGGCTCTGAATCACGTGTGTAATCAGTCCAATGGATGGGCGAGACGTCACAGACGGGGTGACGTAGTGTAGTGACAGGAACTCTATAAAGGTGGGAAACCCCTTTCTTTCGTAGTTTGACAGCGGCAGCTTCTGGTTGAATGAAGGAAGCCCTCACAGGGATGCCGAAAGTATGGCAGGAGACGCATTGTCTAATTCCCTAGGGAAACCAGGGTTACATACGTAACCTTGAGGTGTTCCCCTTCAGGAACTGTACTGTGCAGTGTATGTACTCAGCACAACTATGGCAAAAGGATGGAGGAACCAGGAGCAGTATGAACGTCAAGGTCGTAGAACCTGACAAAGGTGAGCGGCGCAGACCAACCAGCAGCGTTACAAATATCCTGCATAGCCACACCCGACAGGAAGGCCTTGGAGGCCACCACGCTTCGGTTGGAGTAAGCCTTGACCCCCAAGGGTGAGGGGAGACCAGAGAACTCATAGGACATGGAGATAGCATCAACGATCCACCGACTGTGTCTGATTAGTATCAAGCAGACCCCTCTTGGAAGGAGCATAACAGACAAATAATTGGTCAGACTTCCTCCACATGGCAGCTCTGTGGATGTATGTACAGTTAAGATTCTGCTGGTCAGGCTCCTGAAAGGGAGGAGGGCAGAAGGCCTGTAGTACGATGGGCCGTGGCACCGAGGAGGACACTTTAAGGACGTACCCCATCCTGGGGTGCAGAAAAGCTTTGGCCAGGCCAGGCACAAAGTCTAGGAAGGAGAGGGCCACTGACAGGGCCTGCAAATCTCCGACTCTCTTCAGCGATGAGATGGCTAATAGGAAGACAGTCTTAAGTGTCAGAACTCGATCTGAAACCTCCTCTAATGCTCAAAAGAAGGTTTGCAGAGAGCCTCCAAGACTATGGCCAGGTCCCACGGGGGACATGAGAGCGTACCGGGGACCTCAGTGGACCGCAGATGAAACGTGTCACCAGGGGGTGTCTTCCCACAGACTGACCACCAAGAAGTGAGTGGTAAGCAGCTATGGCCACCACGTACACCTTCAGGGTGGAGTGGGTCAACCCTGCAGAGAATCGAGCCTGCAAGAACTGCAGCACTGCTGTGTTGTTGGTGCGCACCAACACATAGCGATCTCTTAAGCCTGGGAGAAAGTGTTTCAGTGCTCGAAACACGGCCAACATCTCCAGGAGGTTGATGTGCCACTCATGACTAAACCCCAACCGGTGAGGGACACATCCGTCGTTAACGTTACGCGACGACAAGGAGCTCCCAGCACCGGGCCCTGTGACAAGAACCAAGAAACGACGCGGAGGAGAAGCAAACTGAATTCTGTAACCTCTTTTTACAGTCTGCAGGACACCATCGTGAGATATTTGGCAAAGCTTCCATGCTGGCAGAAAATCTACTAAGCCTCTTGAGACTGATCTCCGGTGTAATAGGAGCGGCTAGTTTGGTGCCCTGAAGTGGAGGACCAGCAGGGAACGAACGCACCAGCCACTCTGGAGACCTCCTTAGAGGCAGCGAGCCTCCCAGAGCCGCTATGTTTCCGGGCAGACACTGAGATGTGCACTCGCTGGAGACCGCTGAAGCATCGGCGGTGGCAGGGTTAACAGTTCAGCCTGCTGAGGGCAATGAGGAGAAACGGGCACCGTGTAATGAGGCGTACACCGCTCTTCCACAGCGGGGGCTGCCCTCAGAAGCCCTGGAACATAAATATCAGGGCTTCTTGGTCGAAGACTTCTTGGCCAAAAGGACGGTCCTCAGATCGGGCTTTGACCGCGAGCGTCGCCGTGAGCCTTGATCCCCACACGGAGGAGTGCGGGTCGCGAAGCTCAATCTCTGTGCCACTCGGTACAAGGGGCGGGCACACGGCTGGGACTGCTCTCGTCCAAACACCGCCACTTGGTTACGGGCCTCCTGAAACCTGTCGACGGCAGAATTGACGACGTTGCTGAAAAGGCCAGAAGGCGCAAGCGTGGCGTCAAGAAGGAAGACCCTGTCCTTCTCTTTAATGTCGGACAGAGTCAGCCACAGATGCCTCTCCGCGGCCACCAAGGCTGCCATAGTCTTTTAGGGATGATGAGGAGGAGGAGACAGATAGTCCGAACCCTGGGAGGATCTGGTAGTCGAGGAAGAAGAAAAGGACTTGCCCGTCTTCATTCCCTCCACCAGATCCATCTGTGATCCCCACGACCGCCGCCGCCGCTCTGCCTCGACAGCAGCGGGGCCTGAGCCACGAGGAATGCTCGCGAGGGCTCGCTCCTTGAAAGAGATCCCTCCGGGAGCGAAGCATCCACAGCGAGCGGCGCTCGCAATGTGGGCAGTCAGCTCCCTCGAGAGCTGACTCAGCGTGCTTCGCTCCCAAGCAAACAACGCAAAGGCTGTGTGTAATCCTGCCCGTGATGTAACAAGGGCAGGGAGGAACACACAGCCTAAACTGATGCTTGCTTTTACCATGCCCGCCCTTGGACTTGTCTTTTGCTTTTGTCATTGCTGCTTTGTTTGTTATAGTGACAGACAACGGTAAACAAGACACACCACACACACACCCACAAACACACACACCACACACACACACAACAGAGCAGCTTGCTGAATGACAGAAGCTGCCGCTGTTTCCACCACAGGTGAAGGCGTTCCCAAAGTGTCTCGACGCAGCTCGAGTTCCTGAAGGTGAACCAGGTATTCGATAAGTCGCGTGAATTTCGATTTTGCTTAACTATTCCTGCGTTCATATTTTAATGTGATTTCAAATTATTTAAGTACAGGAACAGAAAGAACTTTGTCTTGTTTGTGTGCAGCGCACACGAAGAGCGAGCACAGAGAACAGCGGTCTCGGTGCGAATTCCCGGTTTGTGTCCGTTCTCAAACCATTCTGTGCATTTCCACTGCAGAAAAGGTTGTTCTGGGCCAGAACTGACTTCTTTCATATTTATCGACCAGTATGCAGAAAACTACGTCAGTATATCATAAACACAGCCGTTTTTGTCTTTAAAAGTCCCCCTGTACTCAAAAATGTTATCCCTTATAACTCATCTTTGATCATCAAATACATATACATATTTAAGTATTTTTCTGTGAAAATAATTTTCTCATGCCTTAAAATAGCTTGAATGTAACTCTACACCCTTGCCTCATTTACTAATACTGTAAAGCTGCTTTGACACAATATGTATTGTATAAAGCGCTAAATAAAAAAATAAAGTTGAATTTATGTAAACTAGTTGTCAACTGAAGTTAGCCATTATATTCTGTCAATTTGAGTATTATGAAACCTGTATGTGGTTTCTCAATTGCAACATATAGTGTAGTGACAAATATATTTAATCCAGAATTATTGTTAGGTGATATGCATTTCTGCAAAGATTTTTTTTGTCATACCACCCACTCCTAAGCAGTATCATTGAGATGTTGATTTAAAGTCATGCCACAATATTATATATTTTATATATATAGCACAGTAATGAACACATGATGTAAGTGAGAATCTTACCTCTGGATAGACTCCGATCAGGGAGTCTGCTTTTGTGTAAAACTCCTCTTTGAGGGAGATCACTATAGCCTGGAAGTTCTGCACTGACTGATCCTTGATGTAGTTTGCAACCTACACAACACACATAAGGGTAAGTGAAGGATGACAATTTTTTAATTTTTGGGTTATAATAAGATACAATATGATCTATAACAAGTGTATACTATTTTAATCATTTTTATTGTCTACTGATCTGTTTTAATATAAAATTAAGGGTCATCCATGAATTCCTATCAGCCATATGTTTCAATCTACACTGCACCATAAAGGTTTAATATAAAAATTTATTGTTTTGGGAAATGGAAATATGCAGATACATTTTAATTTATGACATTTACGGAGTATACAAAAGTTATGTATATAAAAATACAAAAAAAGAAAAGGAAAAGAAAATGAGATTGCGACACATTATTATTACTTACATGACTGCTGCATTTCCCATTACTGTATCTTTTTCAATACTAATGCCTACATAAACATCACTTAAAAAGTAAAATTAAGACAATTGCAATTCAAAGAATGTCTGACAATAACTTGTCAAAAGACAACATGATTTTACAAACTGCAAAGCATTCATTTTAAACAGGGTAATTTAAAGGCCATTAAAAAAAATCAACTGAAAAGAATATTGATTTCAAATGTTTACAACTTACAACTGCAGACTATAATAAATATTCAAGAAATAAGTTCTATCACCCAAATCAATGCAATTGAGTTATCAGGTAATACGTCAGTGGACTGAATTGAGTAATGTTAAAAAATACTCATAAATAAAAATCTCATGTTTAAAAAAAAATCTCAAATAAGTGAGAGCATAATGAAGTGCACATTTAGAAAGCACATGAAACAAAGATCTACCACATTACACTTGTGGTCCCTTACAATAGTAATTACAACAGAAACATATTAAATGATAATATTTATAATTAGAATTTCTTTATTATTTTATTGTAGTATCACAGCTATTGTAATGATTAATATTTCTATAAAAAATATTCATATCGATTAAATGTGGACTAAAAGTCTATTTTGAGTGCACCAGGTCAATGTGAACTCAAATAAACTTTTGTTTGTTTTTAGCTCACTTGGTCACTGAAAGAAGCCAGAGTTTGTTCTTTGAAAGGGCTGCTGCACAATTTTTAACATCAAATGTAATTCTTAAGACCTGAACAAATTCTACAGAAGAAACAAAATCCTGCAAATCTGTGTATGACAAAGATGAGTATGATTTACAATTTTCATTATTAGGTCAACTATTCCTTCACAACTTTAAGATTTAGAAATTTTAAGGATTTTGACGTGCCATTTTTGCTGCCTTGATATCTAAGCAGCAGCAAAATATATCTTAAATGCTCATAATATTGCAGTTGCAATATATGACAATATACACCTCAATGACTGTGTGTGTGTGACTTTTTAAAGCAGTTTCTGGTATAAACCCTGGTGTGAAACAAACCTTGCCAATGTTGGTATTGTCCAGGGCTGCGTCAATCTCATCCAGCACAAAGAAGGGAGCAGGCTTATAGCTGTAGAGGTAAAGACATTGTGTCAGGTACTGTCTGGTGAAGGATGTGATTTCACATGAGGGTAAATATGTGCTGTACATACCTGTGAATGGCAAACAGTAAGGCTAGAGCTGCCACAGTCTTTTCTCCTCCAGACAGGTTGTCCATGGGCCTGAAACGTTTGCCTGGGGCTACACAATTATAGTTGATACCATCCAGATATGGCTCCTCTGGGTTCTCAGGCCCCAGAAACGCCTGGCAAAAAACACACATACACAAAAATTACTTGTCTTAGTGTTACGAGATGATTAGGTTTGCAATGACTAACTTGATAAAGAAAACACCTGAAAATTACTTAAATTAGCAATTAGTTTGATCTTTACATTGAGTGCTTTTGCACTGTGTAAGTATAACCTTAGTAAGAAACATTTGTTGAAAACAAACAAACAAAAAATTTTTTTACAGAGGCCACAGGACACACCATAGCAGAAAGACAGACACGTTTACAAAAGCACAAGAGCCCTTTATACACAGAGGTTGTGAGTATATAAATTCATGAGGATGTTATATACAGGGTTTCTAGACATGAACAAGTTCAATTTAAGACTTTTACCTTTTTAATACCACCTTATATGAAATTTAAGACCTAAATCTGTAATGGAAGTACACATTATATTACATACATATTTGTAATATTTCATGTGTTTAACGTAAAAAGAAAACAAAATATCATTACTGTAATAAATTATATTACTAAAATACACAGTGAACTTTTCATATCAGAAGACAATATTCCATTCAAAATATCCCCACAAAAGCACTGCATCACCAAGATTTTTGGTGGTGCAAACAATTTGTTCTGAAGGAATATTTTCATCAATGTTCTATCAACTTAAATCTGCATATTTTTAATTACCTTTACAAAGGCCTATTTTTACAAATGCATAAATAATGTTTTGATATATGAAATATAAAAAGTTGATACTGATATTTGAAATGATTTAAAAAAAATGAAAAGATACATTAAATGTGAAATTAAAACCGCCAGTAGGTGGCAGTGAGTCACTATTAATAAGTGAGTCATTGCAATTGAACCAAATCATTTAAACAGTTGATTCATTCAGGAACAAAACACCATCATGTTGCTCAGAGACGCAAACCAGCGCTGTGGCTTGTGTGGAATCATTTGTTGGTGTGCAAAAACAGGCAAATGGTCAAAATGCAGTCTCTTAATTAACTTTATAGTTATTGAACTGCTGTTAAAAAAAACACAGATAATAAAAAAATAAAAAATAAAAAAATGGACCCCCTTTATTTTAAGTGGCCTTAACAACTATGTACTTACATTTAAATTAATAATTTGGTACAATGCACTTGTGTACAAACATGTTTTTACATTGTACTTATATATTAAAAATACCTGCATGTAATTACATCTGAAATTAATTTCTGTAATTACATTTAAAATTACACTGTTGACCTATTCCTTACATCTTAACCCACCCTTAAACCTACCCAAACCACCAAAACCTGTCCTTAACCTTACACGTATATCTCCTCAATAGCAGCAAAAGTGTTTTGCAAAACAATATGAACACAATAAGTACATTGTACTTAATTTTTTATGCAAGTACATAGTAGTTAAGGCCACTTAATATAAAGTGGGGCCAAAAAAAAAATCAACAACACTTATAATCATGGTAATTTTGTGGAGAAAAAAAAACAGACTCTTCATGTGAAATTGATTAACTATAAGAAGTGGTATAAATACACATTTTCTGCCCCCATGTCTTGAATTTGTGATCAGTCTGAATGTATTTTAATAGACCGAATCATGCAGTGAAAGAGCGCACTATAAATAAGCGCACTAGACTTCACGTAATGCGTGCACTCTGAAGGTGTTTTGAATGTTTTTTTTTTTGCGTCGTGAGAATATTGAGTAAGATAGCTCACTTGTCATGGTGTTACTGAACTATATCATGTTATGAATAGAAGAAACACACTGAGGTAAAATTTCTTTATGTACGCTCATTTGTTTTGAAGTCTCTCACAAAAAGACAAACAGAGTGAGCCTCAACCAGAAATACATACACTATCCATTATAAACTGCTGTTTACATTGAATGTAGGCTAATAAAATTAGAAGAATCATTCTTGCATTTCCATGCTTCGCTGGTTATTATAATTTGTCACTTATGTTTTAATCAGGTCCGGTCGAAAAAAAAAAAAAGTAAACTAGCTAGAAGGCTGATCAGCTGTAGCTCGACCTACATTATTATTGAGAACATTATAAGGTAGTTCGACCCGTTTTCAGCTACTGCGATTTAAAAAAAAGGTTAAAAAAAAAGTCAATAATTATCGATACCGAACGATATGAAACATATCGTTGATACATTTTTAGCTTCGTATACGCAAACCTCTACGAACACCTTGGCAATATAACCGCCATTGGCTAGTACATTTTTTTGTTTACACCCAAGACTGATATAATATTTCACACACACACACACACGTTTACTTAGCTATCCAAATGGGGACATTACATAGACTTCTATTGTTTATATATACAGATAGTTATACACTTTTTAACCTAAACCCACCCCTACCCCTCACAGAAAACTTTCTGCATTTTTACAAAAAAAAAAAAAAAAAAAAAAAAAACTTTGTTTACTTTATTTTTTATAACAGTTTTACAAATGAGGACATCCACAAAATGAGGTTTTTGCCGATTTTGTCAGGTTTTTGCCTTCCTTTTTTCCTTTTTTTTTTTGGTACAAATGTGTCCCCAAAATATGGTTAAGTAGGTACACACACACACACACACACACACGATTCCACCCAATCTTTGTAAAATGGAACAGCTACTTAAATAACTGAATGTGCACTCTTAACTTCAGCCAATCAAGCATTATATTATGATAATTTTCTGATCTTTGCCTGTTTTCCTGGATTTCTCCCTCTCGTCTCGCCCCCGTGATTCTGTCTGCCGATCGGTGACCAACGCTAGCCCTAGGACTATTCTTGTGATTTTGCCCGCCATATACCTGTTGACAGTGTTGACCCTGCCTGTTATCCCCGTCTCTGAAATAAAATCTTGCAGATGGATCTCACATGTCTCACGGTCTGTCAGCCCCGTTACACAACATATAGTGCCTATAGAAAGTCGTCATACCCCTTCATTTTTTTCACATGTTATGTTATGTCAAACTGCTTTACATTTCTTTTTATAATAATATATAATACTTACCATAATGACAAAGAAAAAACGGGATTTATCACAAACTTGGCGATTTATTTTAAAAGAGAAACACTGAAAAAAAAATTACATGGAACAAGTCTTCATACCCTTGCTTGACACTGAAATTAGATCAGGAGCATTCAGTTTCAATGGATATCTTGAGATGTTTCTATACTCAGATGGCGTTAACCTGTGGCAAAATTCAGTTGATTGGATATGATTAGAAAGGCACACACACCTGTCTAAATAAAGTTTAACAGCTGAAATGGATGTCAGAACAAAAACTAAGCTATGAGATCAAAGGAATGGCCTGCAGAGCTGAGAGACAGGATGGTGTTGAGACAGATCTGGGGAAGACTACAAAAAATGATGCCGTGCGTCGAAGGTTCACCTAGGGCATTGGCCTCGATAATCTTAATGGGAGATGTTTGAAACAACCAGGACTCTTCATAGAGCTGGTCTCCTGGCCAAACTGAGCAATCGAAGGAGAAGGGTCTTGGTTAGAGAGGTGACCAAGACACTGATGGTCACTCTGGTTGAGCTCCATGATCTTATATAGAGATGGAAGAAACTTACAGAAGGACAAACATCACTGTGACACCACCAATCTGGGCTTGATGGCAAAGTGACCAAAACTCAAGCTTCTCCTCAGTAAAGAAACATGAAACCCTGATTGGAATTTACAAAAATACACCTAAATAAAAGATTCTCTGGTCTGATGAACCTCAATTCCTTGTTCATGTCTGAGGGAAACCAAGCACTGCTTATCACCTGCATAATACCATCCCAACAGTGAAGCATGGTAGCGGCAGCATCATGCAAGGGGGTGTTTTTCAGCGGCAGGGACTAGGGAAGTGATCAGAAAAGATGGAAAGCTGAATGCAGCTAAATACAGAGATATCCTTAATGAAAACCTGGTTCAGAGCGCTCAGAACCTCAGACTGGGCTGAAAGTTCACCTTCCAACATGACAAATACCCTACGCACACAGCCAAGACAATGCAGCAGTGGCTTAGGGACGACTCTATGAACGTCCTTGAGTGGCCCAGCCAGAGCTGGGACTTGGAGCCAATCAGACATCTCTGGATAAACCTATAAATGGCTGTCCACCGATGGTCCCCCAGCCAACCTGACAGAGCTTGAGATGATCTAAAGAGAAGAATGTCAAAAAACCCAAATGCAGATGTGCAAAGCTTGTTGCATCATACACAAAAAGACCTGAGGCTGTAATTGTTGACAAAGTGCTTCAACTAAGTTTTGAGTTAAGGGTATGAAGACTTGTGCAATGTCATTTTTTTTCAGTGCTTCCTTTTTAATAAATTTGCAAAGTTGCCACAAATCAGTTTTTTTCTTTGTCAGTATGGTGTATGGAGTGTAGATTGATGTAATTTAAAGCAGTTTAACAACACAACATAAAATGTTGCTCATAAAAATGAATGGGTATGAAGACTTTCTATAAGCACTGTACATACATACAAAAAAAAAAAAAATCTATAGGGTCTTAGAAATGCGGTCCTGAAACTAAAAAACTGAAACTGAAAAAGTCCGGTATTGCAGGAATACCCTACTCACGAAAACAGCTTTATTAAAAATGCACATTCATTCTCTGCCAGCAGGAGGCACTTTCGGATCGGTTTCCCCAGTAATGGCAGAAAGCAAAGCAGCGCAGCACCGGATTTGAACGTGCAGTGCTCATGTTTATTTAATGAAATCATTAGCCTTTTGAAGTTTAATCTTAACATTAAGCTGTATCGCAATTCTTTTCTGTACCCAAATTTAAGACCTCTTGAAATCATAATTAAGACTTCCTTGTACAATTTAAGACTTTTTATGACCTTAAATTTGATACAAGTAAATTTAAGACATTTTAAGGACTCGCGGGAACCCTGATATGAATGTATAACTCAGTATTTCAACAAATTGCAAGAGCAACCCCTACTGATTAATCAGTGAAATAAACAACGTTTAGTCGATTAATTGTTTTAGTATTCGTTAGATTAATAAATTATCAAAATAATCAATTGTTGCAGCCCTACTCAGCACTTAAATGTATAATTGCACTGTAACAAGGGCTCCTTAAAATAGTGGAAACATGTTTTTTTTTTAAATACTTTATTATTGTTGTTGTTAGTATTAAAAACTACCTTAAAAGAACACTTTCTATTTGCATATTTCTATTTTTTCTTTAATTTTTAATTTAGCTCTCAAACCTATTATGTTTGTTTGCATAAAAAGACACAAAAGTAACTCCATAGATTGCTGTGTCAAGAGTGCTTGTGCTTATCATTGCCTTCAAGAGATGTTTTTCCCCAAAGCAAATAACTTACAAATAATAAGCAAATAATTTACATGTAAAAATATAACTCCAAAATGTATCACCTCAATGTCAAGGCAAGTATTTTCATTGTGCATACTGCCTGTCCTAACAGGTAAGGTGCTGCCATTAGAATTGAGAACTTTGTTTGCGGCTATCCATAATTTAGTAGACTATATAATAAGAATCATATAGTAAACAAAGGTGAATATTTTCAAATATATTCAAAGATAATCTTTTTTTGTGTGCAAAGGCATTAGTTTAAGGCTGTGTAGTGGTTAAGTGCTTGCAGAAGAAGTGTGTCCTTAGCTGCCTTTTGAAAGATGTGATTGCTTGTTGATGTGTCACATTGCTTAAGTACCTGGGCACTGCTGTTGCGGGACAGAGCTTTATATATCTCATCAATGTTGGTGGCCACAGACTCAAAGCAGGCGTTGAAACGGTCAAATCTCTCCTTCTTTATCTGTTCAAACGCCTGCTTGGCTTTCTTCGCCCTCTTCCTGGCAGCTTCAAACTCTATGATGTTCAAACATACAAAAAAGACAGTAAATGCATGTTAGGAATGATGCAAACCACAGATAAGCGGAGCGACTCGGTCCAACTCTGCAAGGCTAAACTTTTTAAAGGGATACCCAAAAATTAAAGCTGTGCCATCATTTACTCACCCATTCTAAATCAGGTTTAATTGAAAATATCTTAATTTGTGTTATGAAGATTAATGAAAGTCTTTGGAATGACATGAGGGTAAGTAAAGGACATCGTTTTAATTATTTTGTGAACTAACCCTTTAGTGCATCAAGTCCACACATACTGAAGGAAAGATTTTAAATCTAAAAGATTTTATAGAAATCTTTTCATAAGTATTTATGTTGTGGGAGGGGAGACAATATCACATCCAATGCTGGTGACAGGCTAACAGTAGATATGCTACCATCAAGGGTGTAACTTTATTTGAGAAGTGGGGGGGGTCCACAAAATGGGGGAAAATGCTTTTGATTTGAATCACATTTCCTGCATTTACATATATTTAGGGACTATGGTGATACAAAATCCAGGAAATAATTAAGTTGATTATAATGATCAATTCTGCCAAAAAGAATAGTAGGCTACTAAACTATGTACAAGACAAAGATGTCTTACTTTCTTTACTGTTTAATAGGCGTCGATCGCCAAGACTTGAGAGAATCATTTTATAAAGTAAAAAATGTTCACCTTTAATGTTTTGTGTGTGATTGTGTGTGTTGCACAGGACATTTGTCAGAGACACATCCACCAAACCGCAGGTGTTTAGAATAGAAAAAGCAAAACGCTTTTATGAACTTTGTGTGTTAAATCACTATTTTGTAATATCTAAACAAACACACACTTTGGCTCCTAACAGAAAAGTGTTTAATTTGAAAATATTAAAACTGTATCCATTACTTATGTACACTTCTTCCCTGGAATGCAACGTGATTGGGCTAGTTTTGAGTAGCGATTGGGTGGGTTTTCTTGTGAAAACCTGGCAACGCTGCTGGACGCGGATGCGCGTGTCTGTGTCCTGCTCCTCCGTGGCAATGACGCGGTGAAAAAAAAAATCAAACAAATTTGAAAGTGGGGGGGACACAAACGGGATTTTGAAAAGTGAGGGGGACATGTAAGGTAAGTTTTGCAACGAGATCTCACAAGAAATATCAAAACTCCAACAGATGCATTCTAAATTCTCCAGTGTTTATATGTTTGTTCTTTCAAGGTCGGCGAGACCTTGTTTTTTACATTCTTAGAACTGACAAACAGATGTATTTAAATTGCAGTCTTTTTGTGCTTTATCAACGTAATTGCAATTTTTGTTTTATTTGGATTAATTTTACAGCATAAGCTCGGAATGACTGACCGTCACTGGTCTCCTGGAATTTGTCTCTAACACTCTCTAGTTTCTCCATGGCTTTCATGTTGGGAGCACTGATCCTCTGCAGGATGCTCTGCTGCTCATTGAGTCTCTGATGCAATGTGTTCATCTCCGCCTTTATCTCCTCCTCTGACAGTGAGTCCTGCAAAGCATCAGTCACATCACAATCTCAACACGCCATAACACTCATGATAGTGTAAAAACAGTAATGTAATCATGATAGTGTAAAGATGCAAGCACTTATGTACTTTTAGGTCCTCTGACAAGCTGCTGTAGTCAATCTCGATAAGAGCTTCCTTGGCTAGGACAGTGCTAGATGTCTTCTGACTGCTGCTGAGGCTCTCCTCAGCCTGAGAACTGCCCTACAGCACAAACACAAGCAAGATGTTAGGTGGGCTTATGTAATGCACTAGTAAAAAGTTTTAAAGGCAAATACGTACGTTTTTGCCACTAGCGGGCACGTATTCAAAATAAACAAATAGACAAAGGCGTAGTTTGATGACGCAGTGACTTGAGTCTGGAATCATGGGAGTTGTGGTCTTCATCCCCCAGCCATGCAGTCCGACGGGACTCGGGCAGAAATCATGTTCATGGATGAGCTAATGTATTAAAGATTTATTAATGTCGTAGTATGAAGAAGGGTGAGGCTGAAAGCCATCGAAGCGAAACGAGGCACTGAACGAGCGTGACACACGGCGTTATTATGCCACAGTCGACCGCTTCTGCTCCTTCCGGTCGTGCGTATGTGGGATAAAGTAGCACTGTTTTATCACACTATATACGTTTGAAAGTTCTGTTATAATGCTACTCTGTGCGGTCGTCACCAGTCTATTAAAACGCATAACATATTAAAGCGTCTTTGGTGTTTCCATGTTTTCTACAAAACTGAAATCGAGGGGTTATGACGTCACTGGCAGGTGACGCACAGGGACGAGCCAGGTCGTGAATGATTTCTGAAGGATCATGTGACACTGAAGACTGGAGTAATGGCTGATGGAAATTCAGCTTTGCATCACAGAAATAAATTATATCAAAATAGAAACCATTATTTTATATTGTTATAACATTTTGCAAGATTACTGTTTTTTTCTGTATTTTTGATTAAATAAATGCAGCCTTGATGAGCATAAGAGACTTCTTTAAAACATTACAAGTCTTGATCCCGAACTTTTGAGCAGTAGTGTATCTAACACTGTTCTAGTGATTTTTGGATATTTTAATAAAAAAATCTTACATATTGTGCCTTCAATACACCTACTTGTTCTTTAACAGGATTATTTCACACTTTGTAGAAGGAAGCTTTATTTTAAAATAGTTTTATGTAATGAAAACTGTCAAATGTAGAACATTACAAGAATGAGAATTATGTACGGTGAAAAAACATTTTTTGACATTTTTATATTTGAGATTTTTTGTCTGGGTTATATTTTCAAACAGTAATGAAGTTCCAATTAATTCTGGACATTTATTCACTTTTTAATCTACTCCACATAAGGCAAACGGTATTGCTTAAAGTTCACTTTTTAGATAAATCACACAGAGTATCTACACAACTAATTTCAAGCATACCCTTCTAGATCAAAATTATTTTAAGATTATAAAAACCCAAATTGATTGATCAAGTGTCCAAACTTCTGATTGGTAATTCATAATTTTTCATAATTTTTTAGTTTATTTTGTCATGGATTAGCCTGGCACACACCTCTTCCTGGCTGATGTCATCCATAGTTCCGGATCGGAGGGGAAGTCTGATGTCCTGCATCTTACAAGCCTGCAGAAGATTGTGTCTGTCACTGCGTTTTTGCTCCAGCTTGGTCTCAATGGCCGTCACCTCCTTCTGCAGCTGTGTCAACTCCCTAGACAAACACAAACATTTTTCCTAACATCATCATACCCATTTTCTTGAAAACATCCATGCATGTTTGTTTGTTTCTTTGTGTTTAACGCCATTCCAGCTTCTGTGGCTATTTTCATGGCGAGAAATATTATGGCTGAATTATATCCAAATCTGTATTTGGCTTAACTCTGTTAAAAATCTCTTCAAAAGAGTTAATCAAATAAAAAAAATTCTCAATGAGTTAAAACCAGCACAATCTAATAAAACATGCTTAATGGATCATCTATGCATGTCTAGAATAAAACAGTGCAAGGGCTCACTTGTTGGCACCCCCCAGTTTCTTGCGGATCTCCTCCATTTCATGATTTTTATCATTAACCTCAGATTTCTTGGCCAGGTGCTGGTTTTTCAGATCCTGAAGCTGTGCCATGGTTTCATCAATGATCTTCATGTTCCTTTGCTCTTCCTGTTGGGAAATATTAAATTAATTAGATTCAATGAGATCAAACATAATTTCCAGGCTCAAAGGAGTATCATTATGCGAGTATCTGAATGTTCTCTACCTTCTTGAGTCTCTCTATCTCATTCTCATCTTTCTTGACCGTCTGTTCCCACATGATCACCTTCTCCTTGTCTTCCTTCAGCTGGTTCTTCTCATAGTCCAGCTGGATAGCCAGACGTGTCTTCTGTGTCTCAAACTCCAGGCTGCCAGAGTTTGAGGAAAGGATTAATCATCAGTTACAGCAACTATTTGCATCTGAGGGAGAACTACAACTGTTAAGTACTGCACACAAATTCTAACTGATGTAGATGTAAAAAAAAAAATTCTAATTATTTAAAAAATAAATAAATAAAATAAAACATTCAGCTGCATTATAGTGATGGGAATTTGGGTGGAAAATGTACAAAACATATATTTTTGGAATGCACAAAAAATAACTTTTCAAAAGATCAATGATTTTTTAGATGATCTCACCGTTTCTTTGCAATCTCATTCTGTCTCTTTACTTTCTCTTCTTCAAATTCACGAATGTTACGAACTCCTATCTCTTTACAGAACTCTACAAACACCTCATCCTCCACCTGGAATGAAAGACAAACACCAACAAGACTGAAAACAGGTGATAAATGAACCATGGGAAAGTTGTTTTTAGATAACTGTGCTGTGTCCTACCAAGTTCATGCGGTCTTTCAGGTCTTTCATCTCTCTCTCTCGTGACTGGATGATTCTCTTAATGTCATTAATGCGTGGAGCGAAGTTGGCAAGTTCACTCTCCAACTTTGACTTTTCCTGAAATCACCCCAATAAGAAAATGTGACAAATATCTCTACTGTAGTAAGTCACTTCTGATGAGAATAGAAAACAAGCAGAATAGTTCTGACTCCAGTTTTCGACTGGATGGGCCACATTCAAAGCTGCTAGAAAATGCTGTTAAAATACACACCTGTGACCAAACACCAGTTAATATTAATGTGTTAAGTGGCAATGCAGCTTCACAACCGTAAATACCGTATTGACCCGAATATAAGACGATGTTGTTTTTCTTGGAAATACATCTGAAACACGGTCGTCTTATATTCAGGGTCTAGACTTTGACATGTCAATAATACACCCACAACAATAGGTGGCGCCAAATACGCATAAAACGAGTGTGCCATGAAATACGTAATGTAATGCGTGTTGTAAAGATCGCAGTAAAAACAAAAGAAAAAGAAAACCTTACAGCTGCATGAGTCGTGACTGTCATGTTAGCCTGATGGGACTAAACTCCCTTTGTGATTTTAAAACGTAAGACAGTACCCAGATTTGAAGACTACAGTAAGATTTATCTTCTACTGTTAATAAGATTTTGGTAGGCTACTATTAGATGGATAGCCTAAATGTCCTAATTCAGATGGGCTACCTGTTTTTATTTATTTATTTTTTTTAATGGTATATCAAAAAGTGTATATTTTTTAAATGTGATTGTTGGTACATTTTACCAGTTTTTACCATACTTTCGAAACAAAAATTAAAATAGGAAAAATATGCAATATTAAAATAATTGAAGACAAAATGTGTTTTACTGAGAAAAAACAAGATTTGGTTTTTAAAAAGCCTTTTTCCAAAAGGTACATCTGGAAAAATCCGTCTTATATTCGGCCAATACGGTAGTTTGTAATTAGGCAAATAAACTATTACACCACAAAAGACTGGTTTTTCATTATTATTATTATTTTTATTGAACATCAGTGTCTAATTTCTTCCACTTTTTATAAAAGTATTACACAGCATTTTCTAGCAGCAGTTTGGAACAACGCAAGCTGAATAAGTGGTGGGTACCTGCATGTTAAGGGACAGGTGTCTGGTCTTGGTTTGCTCCAGATCACTCTGAGAATATTTGAGTCTCATCTGCAAACCATGCGCTTGTGACTGCACCTGGCGCAGCTCTGCCTCCTTTCTCTTTGCCTTCATTTGCTCCTGATATTCACACACAAACACTCAATCCAATCAGTCAACGGCAAATCACCTTGCCCACATTGCATTAAACATCCTTCAGACTCAGAATTACTTACTTTGAGCTCGTCTGTGAGCTTTTCCTTTCTGTCTTTCAGTTTATCAACGGCTTTCTCATCCCAGCGCCGAGCTTTGGCCTTCAGATCACTGGCACCTCCAGAGATCACTCCAGACTTCTGGAATAATGTCCCATCTAGAGCCACAGTCTAAAAAACAACACCACATGATCCAGAACCAATAAACTACCAAATACATACCAAATTAAAAAATTTTACATTTCCCACCAAAAGTAAGTAATGTCTAAGAAATAATCATAATAATGTTTTGGGTTTCTACAGTGTTAAGGCCTTTCCACAATGTGCACGAAAAAGCGAAACGAATATCGCGATGACACGCTGGAATAAAACAATAGGATGGATGGATGCTATGGATGCTTCCACACAGACCGCGAACATTCGCGCACCGAAAATGCAAATGTTTTTTTTTTCGAACCAGTCCCATGAATCTTTTCCGTTTCGCAAAGCGAAATCACAGGCCGTCCAATCAGATTTGAGCTAGGATCACATGACCGGAGCAGCTGCTGTTGCACTAAAGGCAAGAGTGGTCGCGGTTTCGAAAACCAGTGTAAACAAACACAGAAGAAGAGTATCCCAGATAAGAAAAGAGAGTGGATGCTGAGTTCTTGTTATAGTTGGTATTTGAGAACAGATTTATTCTCACATGTTCTTTATACAGAATAACATTTATATTAATTGTCCACTGAATTATGTGATCTGTAGAGCACCACCAGTTTTCTTCCACGTGCGTAAGTGTTATGAGTCAGAGCCTTCACCTTTTTCTACACATGAATATGAAAGCAAATAGACATATGATTATGACTATATATTTTCTGTAAGTGTTTTTTATGCAGCTCATGGTATTTTTATAGCAAAGGGTGTTTATGACAAATATTAGCAGTGTAGCGTTATTAAACATATAAAGAGTGCATGTGTCTGCTTATTAATCAAAATCAAAAATAGATCACAAATCTGAATGATTCCAGGCTCGATGATGGGAATTTAATGGTGACATATCATGAAAATCTGACTTTTCCAGGTTTTAAGTGCTATAATCAGGTCCCCGATGCATCTATCAACCAAGGAAACGTGAAAAAGATTAACCCAGTAACTTTGTTTTGCCTTTTTCTGCAAGCGTCTGAGAAAGCGAGAGCATTATATTTCGCTCCCTTGGTGATGTTGCAAATGGATCTCATTATAATATTACCGGCCTCCCCTTAATCTATAAGTTTACACCCACGGCGTCGTTATTGTGTTTTCGCAAGCAACAACGGTGTACTAGTTCTAATGCCATCGTGAAAGTTTGAACAAAACATGCTAACTGTTCTGTCATTGGCTGCACAGACAAACACAGAACACTATTTAGAGTCCCAGCCTCAGAGGAGACAAGAGAGCAGTGGATTTATTGATTCATTTACTGTATATAGCTGCTGCCACACAGATCTAAAATAAACATGCTATTTATTTTCCAGCTGTTTACCTTCACAGACATAACCGATTGTTTTTGTAACTTTTTTTAATGTAAACTTGTGTGTGAATGAGAACATTAGTTTAGTACTCATGCTGTGACAGCTGCTTTCTGTCTGTGTGCTTTGGATGTGTGCACTCAGAAACCATATATCAGAAGTTTAAACTAATATGGTTTAAACGCATGATTTCAGCACGATAAACATTATAATCAGAACCATAACAGATGTTTTTAATGGCACAGCTCTATTCTGGAAAATGGGGCGTATTGTACAACGTTATATTACGTACTGTAAAAAAGGGGCATAACATTATCCTTTAAAGGAAGACATATTATCCCCTTTTACAATAATTTCTATAAGTGTCCTGGGTCCCCAGAATGAATTTACCTCAATACTCCAGATATCATTATATCATTTGAAACATGCTGTTTTTCGTGCCTTTCTCTTTAAACGCAAATGAGCTGCTGCTCCCCGCCCCCTTTCCAGAATAGAGCTGCGCCATTTGGTTCTGATTATCATGTTTATCAAGCTGTTTAAACTTCTGATATACGGTTTTCTGAGAGCACACATCCGAAGCCACGGACAAAAAGTGGCTGTCACAGCATGTGAGTACTGAAATAAGTTCTCTTTCACACACAAGTTTACATTAAAAACCCACGAGTAACAAAAACAGTCGGTTATGTCTGTGAAGGTAAACAGGTGGGAAAGAAATTGCATGTTTATTTTATTTTATATCTGTGTGGCAGCAGCGTAATATTCAGTAAATAAATCAATAAATTCACTGCTTTTTTGTCTCCTCTGAGGCTGGGACTCTAAAGTGTTCTGTGCTCGTCAGTGCAGCCAAAAACGTTAGGCGGTGTTTGGTCTCCACTTTATATTAAGTGCCTAATACCTGATGTAGCTTACATAGTACTAGATGTGTACATAGTATGTACCGCACAGTGTAAGTACAATTGGTATAAGTCATTATAATTAGAGCCCGACCGATATATAGTTTTTGCCGATATGAGCCTGTCGCCGATATCTCGGTATCGGCGAATATGCCGCCGATATGAAATTTTTTTTTTTAACAGAACATATAACGCAGATAAAATGCTTGAAATTGTGTAATTACTTAGTTTGTCCATTGTTTGTCCACAGCGCTCCATTGTTTGCTACTGGCGACATGGATTAAACGCTTTAAAGCTTAAGTCTATGGAAAACCACTGAAACTTTGAAAGGCCATATCTCCGTAACGGCGTGGCAAATCTGCACCAAATTCGGGGGATCCCTTCAGCTCGAGCTGAAGGGATCCCCCGAATTCGGTGGAGATCCGCCGGCGCGTTCGCAAGATAGTGACACCAGCCAACACTTTCAGTTCAGTAAGGAGGTCTCTTGTTCAGGCTGCAGCATTCAAGCGGGACTTATTCACCGCAAGTGCCCTGAAATTTCGCCATGATTCCAGTTCCAAGGGAAAATGTACACGTTACATTCAAAGGGCATTAAAATGCGCGAGACGTGAATTTATATTCATTTACAGAGGTATATTATGTCACACTCTCTAGTAAGTTTTGTCTGTGTGTGAAGACGGTAGCGCAAATCCGTGAATTAATGTTCTGAAGTGAAATAAACTTCAACAGAATAAAATTGAATTCAAGTTGAATAAACTTAATCTTTACTGTTCAGTGCACTGATGTCACTCATTTAGGATAATAAAGTTTATTGTTAAATTGATAAATGCCCTGCCTCCATTACATATCTCTGTCACGTCATTATAAGTGTTTGATCACCACATTTGAGTGATCATTGCAAAAAATTTGTTAATGTATATATATTCTGTTTATGTATAAACTATATTCTATATATAGTACCAGTCAAAAGTTTTTGGGTGTGTGGACACATGAATGGGAAAGTGTCCAAATTTTGACTGGTACTGTACTATAATATACACAGAGAATATCGGCCGATATATTGATATCCTGATATGGCCTTTTTTAACTCCCTAATATTGGTATCGGCCCAAAAAAAACCATATCGGTCGGGCTCTAGTATCTACAGTTGTAATGTTTGTGTAACTACACATATGTAACAACCCACTGAATTGTATGTGTAAATACAAATGTTGTAACAGGACATGGTAACACTTTTTGGTTATGAAAGTACAAATGTGTAACAGGACTACAGCCCTTTTTGGTAAAAAATGTTTACACTTATTAGTGCGACAATTCCCAATGGATTTACCCAGGTAATTACTCTGTTGTTACCCAGGCAGCGGCCATTAAGCTTTACTTATACATTGTGGGTTGTTGTGTCGGCAAATGTTACCTTCATATTAAGGGACAGTTCCCTGAGGGTTACCATGTAAGTCAGCCCTCTCGAACACCTTTTCATTGAATCGCCATTGGGTAGTAAAATTTTTTGTTTCACTCGCCAGAATGGGGATAAATAGATATAATATATATATATATTTTGCAAAATGGCAGAAAACAAAAAAAAAAAAAGGGTTTTATAAATAGGATAGGTACACTCTTAATATCATTCAGTCAAGCATTATAATATGATAATCAATATTATTTAATGATATAACTTCTGTAATTAGAATGAATACGTGATAACCATGTATGAGTGCATATTAGTCATTTTAACTGAACTAGTAGACTGGTGGTGGTGCTTTTTTGGTCATTCAATGTTTCTGTAAAAAAAATTAAAAATTGGGGAAAAACTAACAAAAATACTAATTAGATAATGATACGAATTCTACTAATAAGAACAATCGCACTAAGGGTTAATGAGCTGCTGGATGAATGAGTATTAATCAGGTTGTGTGTTCGCTCGAACTGATTTGCTGAATCAAAACAGAGACGGTAATAGATGAGCACCAGCCAATGAAATTGCCACTTGCGCATTAGCTCCGCCCACTACAGGAAAACCCCGCAGTTCTTAAAAGCTGAAGAATTCCAAAAGAACTCCATTATTTTTACAGCAAAATACAACGAAGAATATCGTTTACATGTAGCGCGCATAGGTAGCGCGTCAATTCTCTCTCTCTTCTCCCCCTCTCGCTGCGTGTGTGAAACAAAGCGACGGTACGATTGCGGCGCCTTTATACTAGAGTTTACGGTACGTTAAATACAGGTGCGTTGCACATCCATTCAAGATGAACTGAAAAACAGCACAGATCGCTTGGCGGAGAGTGAACTTTTGGTGCGTTCAAGTCTTGTCGGATAGATCGTATTTACAAGTTGAACGCACATGAACGCCACCACAAAGTCGTTATTACGAGTGGGAAACTCGAAATTTTCTTTAAGCCCCGAGTTTCCGAGTTTGGGAAGTGAGAAAACGTGTTGGATGCAACGGACGCATCCAAAGACTAGATATGCAGCATCTGTATTGATGGTAAATTTGTTGAAATTAATAAAATGATAAATTTTTGTAATGTAAAATAAAACTATATGTTACATATACAAAATATTATATTATTGTATAATTACCAAAGAACATATAATGATTCAGTTTACATCACCTTCATAAATTGCAAAAAAAGCAAAAACACAATGACGCACATTCTTTATTCATCATTTTGTAGATGGAAAGTTTAAAAAATCGTTGAATTTTATGGAAAAAAAGTAAAATCGCCATATTGTTCCGAGCAAAGTGACTTGAACGCACCTGACGTCGTTATTACGACTTGTCAACTCATAAGTACGAACGTCCCAGGAGGACTTGAACACAGCATATGACGCTCATCAGAGGTGTTTTTCGGGCGAGTGAAAAATTATATCTGTGCTAATCATATACTCAGCATCCAACTCACACACTGGCGATTAAAATCTAAGAATTTATTAGCAATTGGCTAATATTAGACATCATTTAGTCGCCCAGAGTGAAGATTTAGTCGCATATGCGACTGATTTACTCGCAATGTAGAGGGTTGTAAGTACACTGGTATTACAGTGGTGCACCAACTTGAGATCCAACTCCTCTCACTTTACATATCCCTAAACCTACCCATCTCCACCCCCTGGATCAAATTGTTCCAATTACTCTTATACATATTGTTGTTAAAAAATGTAGTTATATATGTCCTGTTACACATTTGTACTTACCAAACATTCAGAGAGTTGTTACATGTGGTAGTTACGAAATTTACAGCTCTAGGAGTATATGTACCCATTGTTTTACACTGTGTTACATACTGCGCACATCAGTTACTATGGCAAGTACACAGGTATTAGGCCAATTAATATAATGTGGGACCGCATGTTTTGCTCAAACTTTCGCCATGGCATTAGAGCTGGTACACCGTTGTCGCTTGCTAAATCAAAATGATGACGCCGTGGGTGGAAACTTACAGATTAAGGGGCGGCAATATTATAAATCAGATCCCTTTGCAACGTCACCAAGGGAGCGAAATCAGATGCGCTTTTTTTTTTCAGATGCTTGCAGAAAAAGGCTTACCAAAACAGTTACTGGTAGGGCTGCGTATCGAGTTCGATACTTTTTAGGCACCGACCGAATTGCCTTGATACCATCGAGTATCGAAAAACGTCTCGTTGTTCGGTACCAAATTTCGATACCGCACGGAGCCGTCTGCTCTCTATAGCTCTTGCTGTACTTTTTTTTTTGGGTTTTTTTTTTGCTGTATACACCATCGGTCAAACAGTTGGTCACGGGCTCAAGTCGAACCCCCTACTAGTTTCACCGGTTACACTCAGAGATGTGTCGCACACATGAGGCTGTAGTGTGAGCTTAATGAGCTACATATACCTATAGATGTAGTACTAATAATAATATTATTATTATTATTTTTATTAGGTGGCCTATTATAATTCGGCTGTCAAATTGCCCTGGCTACAGATCTACAGATCTTTCACACACGTGTGCGCGCAAATGAGGATTAGAGCCTGTAGCCGGTGAAGGAGTCTCCAACCACAAACAGACGTACATCGTCTGCAGATAAGGTATTTCATTGCACTTTAACAAGTAATCTGACCGGCCTATATATGTGCAATATTTTAACCAAGCCCTCATTAACTGAATTTAATGCCACAGTTATGTTAGAATTAGGGTGGCCATATGCACCGTTCATACGGGACACGTCCCGGCCAGGATTTTCATATTGCCTAAAATGATCCAGGTTTTGGCTGTTTGCACTGTGCAGGTTGATCGTTGTGTGACATTCATGAGAGCTATAGAGAGCAGAGCAGACAGTTCCTTATGCTTTCGAATTGCTCTCGCACCTACTTTGGTGTCTTTTTTGATCGGTGCGCAGCGACGCTTCAAGTTAAACGAACGGACAAACACGTGCATATTTGCATCGCTTTGATCGTTCCCTGTAGATCTCACCTTCTTACGATTGGTCGATTATGTACAATACCTGCATGTTATTGGTCAAACTGCTTTGGATGTTTTAGGCAATATTAAAATCCTGGCCAGGAAGTGTCCCATATGAACGGCGCATATGTCACCCTTGTCAGAATGCATCTCATTCTTGTTTCTGTGGCAGTGCGTCGGGCTCGGGTGTGCGGGTCGGAGCGCTGTATGATTGATGTATCCGTTCAATTTAACTTTACTCCAAATATATGAACTTACCTGTTTTAAATACTTTATTTTTAACGTGTTCGTTTATGTCCAATATTTAGTGTTAAACTGTTGGTCTTTAAATGAAATCTACTATTGATTTTCACCATTGACTGATTTTGCAGAACATTTAGACATAACTTCCGTACGCAGATGCGGCAAATTTGTCACAGGACGCGCGGTATGACAGTTTTGTCCGACTATATATGAACTAGCTGTTTTAAATACAGTATTTTTATATTTAACATGTTAGTTTATCAGTATGTTTGAAAGTATATTATTTAGATTATTGGTGCTTCCATAGGCTCACTCTCGCACACCTGCGTGGTTTAAAACACCAAATAGTTATGCTTGACAGTCCCAGAGAGGGGGCTCTCTCTTGCCCCACCCATGCACAATAATATTAGGATTAATATGAGGATTAGAGCCTGTAGCCGGTGAAGGAGTCTCCAACCACAAACAGACGTACATCGTCTGCAGATAAGGTATTTCATTGCACTTTAACAAGTAATCTGACCGGCCTATATATGTGCAATATTTTATATGTGCCATATCGTCGATCTCAAGGGTTGACGATATGACGATTTGAAAAATGACCATATCGCCTAACACTAGTCCGTTCATACTACACGACCGAAAGCGTGTACTGACCATTCATGCAAACTTTAGCATCATGCTACATAAGACAATAAATATTATTTATATTCCGCTTTTACTCAAAACTCACTTTAAGCCACCATTGAGTGTTTGTAATAACTTCCGATTGCCATCTAATGTGCGTTTTGGCCATGTAATGTTGCTGAAATTAAATATGTTATTACCTCTGTGTCAGAGCAGCGATCGTGGAAGAGAGAACACAGGCAGACAGCGCTGGAAGCTGCTAATGCTCATCAGTAAATCAGTGGAAAATAAATAGAAATCATGATTCTGTCTGAGCTATGCGTTTTAAAACTAACATGCACTAGTGTAAATGTAGCCTAACAGTTGTGTAAATTGAAGACTATTTGAGTTTTATTAAAACTATTTGCACTTATTTATTTTGTTGGTTACATTTTGTTCCTTTGTGCGTTGGCTCAGGAGATGAGTCTTTGAGTTTTTATAAACATCAACAATCTGAAAAATAAAACCAAAGTTTTTTTTTTTTAGATAATATAATCTTGTTAAAATTGATTTCATAAAATTGGTATCGAAAAAAGTATCGTTCAGGAACCGGTATCGAATCAAGGTATCGATATCGAAAAATTTTTGAACGATACCAAGCCCTGGTTATTGGGTTAATCTTTTTCATGTTTCCTTTGTTGGTAGATGCACCGGGGACCTGATATAGCACTTAAAACCTGGAAATTCAGATTTTCATGATATGTAGAGCCCGACCGATATGGGTTTTTTGGGGCCGATGCCAATATTAGGGAGTTAAAATGGCAGATATCGATATATCGGCCGATATTCTTTGTGTATATTATAGTACAGTACCAGTCAAAAGTTTAAGGTGAATTTTCCCATTCTTGTGTCCACACATTTGACTGGTACTATATATAGAATACAGTATATACATAAACCAAATATATATACACATAAACACATTTTTTGCAATGATCCCTCAAATGTGGTGATCAAACACTTATGATGTGACAAACATAGGCCTATGTGGAGGCAGGGTATTTAACAATTTATCAATAAACTTTATTATCCTAAATAAGTCTGACATCAGTGTACTGAACACTAATACATTAATAATTACAAACACTTTCAAGTGTAGCTTGATGCTAATTGTACTTCTAATTATATTTTAGGATGTAGCCTATTCTTGCAAGCATTATATATAGTTTGTGTTTCTGGTGTAGAACCAAACTTTATCTTAATTTAATGCTGTACATTGAGCAGCGGACGATGTTAAATCCATATATGAGATACATACAGTATCTGAGGAAAAATGCATTGTTGGTTGGCGCCATCTAGCGTGCAGGCGTGAATTGGCAGAAGGCGAACAATCGTTTCGCGTTCAGTGTGAAAGCATTGTTCGTCTGCGATTCGCCTCGCTTTTTTCGCATCGCGCTCAGTGTGGAAAGGCCTTTAGGAGTAGTCTCTGTGGTGTTACAGACCTTGGATGGCACATCTATGGACTCCTTGTAGTCCAGTCTAGGGGTCGACCGATATGTGTTTTTCAAGGCCGATGCCGATACCGATTATTACAGATCAAGTAGACCGATAACCGATATTTTGAACCTATATACGTATATATGTCTGGTGTAAAAATGAAAGTTAATGTCAAACTTAAGAATAACAAGGGCTCTGACAAAAACTGCCTTCCCTGGTGTTGGTTGAGTGTAGTACTCCCACAGTAAACTCTTTATTTTAAAGGGTTAAACTCTTTATTTTTTGGCAAACAAAAGGTTTACCATTAAAATTAAAACATGGAAGAAATAGTGTATTGTGTGACTATTCTTTTAAACAAAAGTTGTAATAATTGTTGTAGTAGAGTAGTCAGGGGTTAAAGCAAAAAAATATATATATTCTGACTGAAAATTTTTCCTCGTCCAAACCCTTCCACAGTCATACCTGTCACACACCAGTTTAGAGTAGTAAGAGCACTTGCCCTCCTAATTAAAAATTAAGGAGACTTGATCATAAGTCAAAGAATTCTGACTTCACAATTACCTCCTAATATGAAGGTGAAGGATTTACAGGGGCATTTCTTTTTACCTTTGGCAATGGCTAATTTTTATCTTCAAATTCACAATGTATGTCTATAAGCTTCTTTAATGTCTATTTAAAACCATATAATAAGAAGTAATAAGACAAAAAAGCGAAAAAACCTAAGTTACCAATTATGAAATTAGTATTAATGAAAAATTAATTTATACTTGTAGCGTCTGGACCACTCAAACACGCAATATATATTTTGTTAGCTATATTTAACAAATACTCTGTAACACCCCAGGAAGCTGAACAGGCCCCTGGTTCCATGGTAACCCTGACACCGATACATTTACGACCTCCTGGAATTTAGCGAAAATCGCTTCCTTGCCCATAAGGAAAATCCACAAGGGAAGGACTTTTCTTTGCTAATTAATTAATAGGAAAACCTTTCTTTGAATGAACACACATGATCCTTCAGGTCATTGGGTATATTATTGTCATGTGTATTTTGTCTTTGAAATTGTATACTGTGATGCAGGTTTATAATCGAAACACGCTCCTGTCATCCTTTCACTATTTGTATTCCTACCTTGTCTAGTATCTATGAATCCGCCTTCTTATGATCGAAACAAGCGTGTATATTATGTTGGTACATAGGCAATATATATTAGTGTCCTGGGAATCTTTAGTAATTTCGATTCAAGTCCATTTGCAAATTACCATGCTTAGAGACAAAGGGTTGTAAAACCCTCCAGCAATTGCCACCTCCCGCTTGGAATTTCCATCTTTCTCATTGGACAAGCCCATCTTGAAAGGCAGGGATCTTCTCCGACCTTAAAAGCATCACCCCATGTGACCCGCCCAGAGTCGGTGGTTTTTGAATTCTGAGAGGATGTGAGAAAAAACGCTCTCCACACCCTAAGCTCGTGCCAGGCTTCGGCATCGACCTTTCCATTTCACCAAGATTCTCTTACTCAAACTGGTTCTTTTCATCGACCCAAATTCAGCAAAGATTAACTGGAAACTTTAAGATTGCATCAGGAATCTCTTTCAGACAGACGAGACTCGCAAGTATCAAACTTAGTCTTATTAATTGATGCATTAAGTATCAGTTACACCTTTTTACAAAGGTGTGTTTGAACTAAGAATCTGATTTTTCCCTCAGGGGTAGATCTGCTGAATATGCAAATGGTTCCATAAATTTCATTCCTTATGCCTTTTTCTGTACTGAGTTAAGCTTTAACCCTTTCTTATACCAACTGTATGCGTGCGTGTATGTGTATGTTGGTATGTGTATGTTAGACCAGTGTTAATGTTTTTTATGAGGATGTTGACGCAGTTTATGGTTATTAGTATTTAGACTGTTTTAAGTGTTTTATGTAGTTAATAAAACCTTACTTATCACACTTGACGTGGTTCATTGTTTGCTTATAACTGGTGTCACTTAATCATGCAGATTTATGCTTCCATTTTTTTTTTGGAATTGTACAGTAAGGAAGTTATTTCCC